>QMIH01000006.1:1703675-1713747 GCA_003987875.1 Clarias batrachus | reverse complement strand
CCTGTCTGTCCTTCATTGTCTGTCTGCTTGCCTGTCTGTCCTTCATTGTCTGTCTGCTTGCCTGTCTGTCTGTCTGACTGCCTGTCCTTCATTGTCTGTCTGTCTTCCTACCTGTATGGTTGTCCTGCGTATCTGCGTGTCTGCCTGTCTGTCTATCTCTGTTCATCCACAGCAGTATGTGTTTTTTTTTAACAATGGTCTAATTAAACTTTTTTTTTCTTATTTCAGCTCTGTTTAAATAAAAATTGAAGTAAATTAAAAGTCCCACCAGGCGAAGCTCCCACCAATCATTTGATGAATTTATTATTATTATTATTATTATTATTATTATTACTCCTCCTGGTCCATGCTGGTCTCAGTGAATGGGACGTGTTCAGTGAAACTGTTCTGTGTTCACATCCTCGTGCAGGTTAATAATTTATGGTAGAGGAGTACAGAGCACTGACGCATGAGGAACATCATTAAAATAGATAATAAATATTTGGGGGGGGGGGGATCACATTATAATTCATGTGGGATTAATGATGACACACGTCCATTATTTACATTATTTATGGTGCAGACAGAATGATTGACTTTATAATCCATCCAAACTCACAGAATGGATCTAATCTGTAAAAAAAAAATGGTTAATACAGTATATATGTAGAGATGATGACCTGATTTCATAATGTAATGTGGTATTTATACGTGATGATTATTGACAGTCGTGTGCAAAAGTTAGTGCCCCTCTTTTAATTCTGTGTGTTTCTGTGTTAAAACATAATAAAAATCATCTGATTATAGCGGGGCGGGGCGGGAACTTAGTGGTGAGCACTGTCGCCTTTAACCGCCACGGTCTGGGTTCGATTCCCACCACTGAGTGTCTTGAGTTTGTATATTCTCCCCGTGGTGGGTTTTCCTTCGGGTGCTCCGGTTTCCTCCTACAGCTCAAAGATGCGCAGATTAGGCTAATTGGTGTTCCCCAAATTGGCCATAGTGTGTGAATGTGTGTGTGTGTGTCCCATGATGGATTGGCACTTGTGCCGCAAGTCTCCTGGGATGGGCTCCAGGCTCCCCACAAGCCTGTACACAGAATAAAGCGGTATAGAAGATGAGTGAGTGATTGTAGTGGGTCTCAGTATTAGGCAAATACAACCTCAGAATTGAACTAAATTGGTAAGTTGCACCCAGGTATTGCTAATAACAAGCCTACAATTAATTGACCATCAGCAGGTGTGTAGACCTCTATAAAGTCAGACGTTTTGGGGGTTTTCTGGTCTGGAGCATTCTGGTGCAATCTTCAATCTTCCCAGCAGTGGACGCCCCAGCACAGTCACCCAAAGGTCAGATCATGCAATGCTCAGAGAAATACAGTACAAAAAAGCCCAAGTGCTACATCTCAGGACCTACAGGTCTCACTGAGCGTGTTACATGTTCAAATCCACGACGGCACAATTAGAAGAAGACTGAACAAGTACAATTTGTTTGAAATGGAATATGGAAGCATGACTGAGGTTCACAAAACTGCATCTGGACAAACCACGAGGCTTCTGGACAGAAGAGAAGAATAGTCAGATGAGAACAAGGTGAAGTTGTTTTGCCTTAATGCCCAGGGCCATGTTTGGCGAAAACATTTCAGCAGTAACAACTCATACCCACTGTCAATCACGAGGGCCAGTGGAGGGGAGATGATTTGCTGCGCTTGTCTTTGCAGCCACAGGACCTGGGCAGCTTGCGGTCATTGAGTCGACCATAAACTCCTCTGTTTCTAAAGGCAAATGTGAGGCGATAGCTAAAGGTTGGTCAAAATTGGGTCATGTGACAGGACAATGAGCACACTAGGAAATCTATATCAGTATGGCTGTAAAATAAGAGAGTCGAGGTCTTGGAACGGCCTAGTCGAAGTCCAGACCTCAACCCAACTGGAATGCTGTGGCGTGATCTGAAGAGAGCTGTGCAGAACCGCTGAACTGAAGCAATGCTGTAAGAAGAATGGACCAGAATTCCTCCACAATCATCTAAGAGACTGATGAGGTCATACAGGAAACAATTACTTCAAGTTGCTGCTGCTAAAGGTGGATCTACACCCTATTGAGGCGGGGGGTGCTAAATATTGCCCACGTTTGGTTTTGTTTTTCATTTTTATTAAATAAATAATGACACAGTAAAACATTTATATGTTGTTTTTTTGTCTAAGGCTGTATTACCTTCTATGCTGATACCTTCCAAGATCAGATGATGTTTTTACACACATACACAAAGAAACAAAAAAACTATTAAAAGAGTCGGCACAAACTCGCTTCTCAGCAAGCAAAGTGTTTTTAATGTTATGTTTAAACAGTAGTGACTTGGAAACAGCTCATGGCATGATGAGGTCCTGGGGACGAAGGGGGTTGAAGAGAATGATGGTAAGGGGACAAATTGCAGAGGCAAGAAAGCAATGATGGGGTGAGGGGACGACAGGACAAGGGGATGATGGGATGAAGAGAATACGGACAAGGGATCGTCGAGACAAGGGACGAAAGAATATGGGTATCTTCTGGGATGAGGGGTGACTCGCAATGTGGACGATGGGACAAGGACAAGAGGGTTGATGGGACGAGAGGGACTAGAAGGACAAGAGGGAATGATGGGATAAGGAGAAGAGAGCGTTGATGGGACAGGGACGTGGGGACATGGGGATGAGGGGATGAGAGGGTTGATGGCATACAAAAAGAGTGGGATGAGGGTTTGGGCCACAGCTCAGTGTGTTTTGACTCTTCATTAGGTTTAGACGAGTCTCCGCTCTCAGGACACTTGACATCGGTGCTGATTTGAGATGCAGCGCTCTCCCTACAGAGAGGAGCTTAAACACACTGAGTTTCAGCACTCTGGCTAAAAAGACCGACGGGAATCTGACATTCACAGAGAGACTCACAGTTCAGAGATAGAGATAAGTGACAAACTTCACTTTAGTGTGTGTGTGTTTCATATAGTGAAATAAAGATTTACCTTCACTGTGTCAATCATTTACTTACACAGTGCAGTGTGCACACACTCTGCTCACACATGCACACTCAAATCATACACGCGCACACTCACTCACATGCATGCACACTCACTCACATGCATGCACACTCCACTCGCGCATGCACACTCCACTCGCGCATGCACACTCCACTCGCGCGCGCACACTCAACTCAAGAGTGTTTGGTGATCATATACCAGCAGAGAGTTAACTTTTTGTGTTGACAAAAACAATAATAATCCCAATAGCAATGTCAGCAGAAACCGCAGGCCACACACACTGGCGCCATCTTGCTTCCTTGTCACACACTCCACTCACACACAGACTCCACTCATACGCACACATTCCACTCACACACACACACAACTCACATAAACTCAACTTTTTCTCTCTCTCTCTCACACACACACACACACACTTGACTCACACAAACATATTCGCTCAATTCACACGCACTCAACTTACACACCCACACTCAACTCTCTCACAGGAGAAACAGCACAACAGACAAACAGAAAGACAGAGGAGAAACCGCAGAGTTAGAGAGCAACTGAGAGAGAGAGAGAGAGGAAAGAAATACAGATACATGGAGAGTGAGAGATTGACACAGAGGTGTGAGAGACAGAGCGATAAAGAGGCAGCAGGAGAAATGCAAACAGAGAGAGAGAGAATCAGACACCGAAAGAGGGAGAAAAAAATTAGTAGAAAGAGAGAGAGAGGAGAAAGACAACAGAAGGCTGGGAAACCCGTGTCTCCGTCCTTGGCCTTGAACTGTGTTGAAGCCAGAGACACGACGAGCATCATGTGTTTATGTGAATCCCTCTCTCCTTATGAAGACTCCGTGTCCGTTCTCATAAGACTCCGTGTCTCCCGCGTTCACACACCCTTCTCATCATGCAATTTAGGCTTAAAGACACCAGAGTAACTAGTCAACAAAAACAAACATTTCAAACATTTTTTCTTTTTTAAGTGGAGTAAAATATAAAAAAATGTTAATCAGATCCTACAATCAAATGTTTTAATGAAAGTGAATAAAATGATAAACAGCTGCTCAAACACAGCTCTCTTAACAGACTGGTGAAGATTGAGACTGAGCCAGTGGGCGGGGGTAAATATTCAAATCAGCACTTGATTGACATCCTTCTGTCCAAGAACCCAGGACACAATTATTGTGCAACGCATCAACCCAGTTCCACAAGCTAGACTCCATAAGCTAGGTTCCATTGCACACAAAATAGGCCCCGCCCACTTCATGCAGAAAAGTTGTGGGTACTTTGTAGCTTCATATTCGGCCATATTGGAATGATGGAACGTATGCAGTAAGCAATGAAGCGCTGTTTGTCCTACGTGGAGTTCAGAAACGCCCCAAATCTTTTAAAAAAATTTAATTCACAGCCATTTCAGGTTGCTACCTGAAGAGCTAGATTTTGAAAAACGAAAAGAGGATCAGATTGCTGCAGTGCCTTCTGGGAAATCTACAGCTACTTCCTTGTCAACAAAATAACTAGGCAAGTCCAATGCTAGCTGGTTAGCTACTCAATTAGCTTGCTGAAATGATTTACCCAACATTGTATAAACAGACACAGCTCTGAGTTTCAAATCCTACACTAATATTTAACGTTAGCCAGTACTAAGCTAACATTACTGGGACAAATACATAAAGCACTATGCATAATGTTAGAAACACTTTTAAGGTAGACACGTGACGAATGTTTGTATGAGGGTTTTACTTTTGCTGTTATCATTTGCTAACTACTGCTAATATCGCAGTACACGTATTAATTATATAATGATGTGAAAGTACAACAAAGGTTTAAAAAGTTTTAATTTAGCTAATAAGTTAGCAAGTAGAGAAAACTATTGACTTGTGTAATTAGTGCTAATATCATAGGATGTATACGCTATAGCTTCACAGGTCAAAGTAGCAAGAAAGTATCAGCATGTGAATTGTGCCATCAGCCAGCATTTACCTTATTAACTAGCAAGCTACACATAATGCTAAAATCTAACTCCTCTTTAATCACACATACACTAACCATGTTGAGTAAAATCTCTAAGCAAACATTTATTTTTCTCACTAGCAGTGTATTTCACTGTGTATCACTGCCACAACAAGCATTTTTATGTTAGCAAAACATGCTAAAGCATAGCGTAGAGCAGAAAACACAAATAAAGTCCATTACACACATGTAGGATGTGTTTAATGCGTCTCCAGGGTCTCCTCACCAACTCCAACTGCACAGGAAATTTTCCTTCTGGGGACGTTCATTATGTTTTATTAGCCTTCATGAGCTTTTCATGAAGCTAATGTTAAAAACTCCTCCTCCTTAAGGTGTTTTTTTTTCTGTTTTGTTTTGTTTCTCTCCCTCATTTCTCTCACACATACTTCTCACCAATCAGGTTAATTCTTTTTAAATTTAGCATTAATTTATTATAACAATGATTATTAGCATGGATATTTTCCCCTTACAAATAACTCTATATTATGATCATCATCAACGTCACTAGGATCATGTAGTCACTGTAGCATTGGTAAGAAGTGCAATAAAATTCCAAATTATCTGCTAGCATTTTTATCATTTATAGCTACCTCAGCTGGTAATCATTAACACCTGGCTGTCTATGCTAATAAAACATTACATTTGTTTTTTGCTTGTTACTCTTGTGGTGTACTAACTCCATACAGTACGTGCTAGTTCAAGAGCTAACCTAGAAATTGGCAATATAAAAATATAGAGAAATTATATTATTTACGGTAGAAAAAGCATCCCCTCACCCACATAGCCCACTAGCTAGCTACTGACGTTTTCTTTCTTGTTTTTACTATGTTTGACGTTAGTATGGTGCGTTAAGACTCAACTAAACAGAGCTGTGACATCTGATTTTGGATCTAGTCAGGATATTTTAAGGTCACCAATAAACAGCTACACTTTTTTTATAGCTACCTCCTTGGTGTCACGCAGTGTGATAGCGTGTAGTTTGTAGGACTAGCATAGATTAGCATTGCTTTTGCTCGGTACAATTTCAGACTAATAAAAGATATTTGAACTAAAAAAAAAAGGTTTATGGTATAACTGTTAGCTAGCTAGCGTTAATGTCTCAAGAAGAAAAGGACACAAAAGTACTTCATACCGCGTTAAACCTTACAAGGTAAAGATTTGAGACGAGCATTGATTTGCCAGCACAGTGTGCTACGTTGAGGTTTTAAAGCTATAGTTCAAAGTAAATTAGCATGCTTTAAGATATCCAATATATAGCTATACATAATCAACATGCTAACATGTGATAAAGACTGTAGCGTCTCTTTCTTCACAATCAGATGTCAAAAACAAAATCGCTCATGCATTGAACAACCGAAATGTGCACATACACACACACACACACACACACACACATCATCTAAACGGACCGTATATGACCCCGTTCAGTGCCCCACTCTCCTCCTCCACCATGAAAACAGAAAAATCAATTCCTCGCGGGCATCAGAAGTCTCTGGGATAACACTGACTTTCAGCACAGAATCAAGGTCAGCGTGGAAACCAAGCAGCAGATTACAGACCAAACTGAAATAGTTACACGCACACACGTCATCATCATCTCACACAGCTTCTGAAGTCCTCCTAATCAAAGTGCAGCGCCATGGCTAATCAAAGCCCCCTAAATAACTCCAGCTCCCAACACGGCCCAACAGAGGATTAAAAATCCACTAGCTTCTTCGATCGCGGGCCTCGACACCTAATGAGAACTCCCTGAAGCCCAGAGATCACGGCGCGGAGTCTTAAAATCCTTACGAGATCCTATCAAGGCGGACGAAAATAGATATTGGCTTTCGGCGCGTCGGCTGATTAAAAGGACGACGGAGGATTAGGCACGGAATCGGCGCGGCAGCTCATTTACATTAGGCAGACAGATAAGCGCTGAGAGAGTGCGCTAAAGTGCGCCGAGGCTAACGTATCACAGCTACAGGCTGTTCGCTCAGATCTGAAGGTGGATTGGGGCTTGTTTGCTTCGTTAAGCAGAATGCACAATTGTCTGCTAAGCGCTTAAAGAACAAAGACAAGTGTTGAGATGTTTTTGTTGTTTGACACGCTAGCTGTTAGCTAATTAGGCCGACTGATCACAAGCAGGAAACTCAAGGATCCAAGCAATGTGTTGTTACAGCAGCCGATATTAATCAGATCTAATGATTACATTTACACTTCCATTATACTCAAAGTGGAAAAGTACAATAAAAAATAATGACATTTTATAGCTTTAGATACACTATTGTGAGATGGTGTATGCTTACGCAAGGACTTTACAAGCTACTTCCTGAGATTTTATCATTCTGTCATATCTAATAAATGTCAAATGAATTATAAAGTATTATTATTATTGTTGTTGTAGATATTGTCCTTAATAATAATAATAATAATAATAATGTGATGGTAGATATTAATAGTAATGTTATGGTAATGATTATTATTATTATTATTATTTAGTTCTTGGTTTTGTCTACTGATTTTATTAGAAAAATTCTTTGTCTGCATAGGAGCAGGTTATTTATGCATTACACTTTTACAGACCTGGAAACCCACCACCCTAACAGAATCTAAAGAGTTTTACGCTTTATTAGGTTGAAAAGTTGGTCTACTGATTTGTCGAAGTTGCAATGTGAAAACATTCGCTACCAAGGTCACTTGGTCATGAAGCTAAAACAGACCTCGCGGTGTTTGGAAAGATCAGGAATTGATAATGCACCAAATATGGAAAAAAAAAAGATTTTTGGTACAAAAAAAAGCATGAATGTATTCATTCCTCTTAAGATATCAGATATACTGTATATCGGCCATGAAGCACACAGTGCATGAAGCAAGAACGACAGGTTAGGTCGCTGTTTTTTGAAACGTAACCGTGGCAGGTTATTAAAATAAATGAGGCTTTCTTTCTTTTCTTTTTTTGGACAAGCACGTGTCTCCTGCCTTATGGAAATTTGAGAAAAGTGTAAAAATAATCACACAATGCAGATACATGTCAAGAGCTTTTGGGTAACGTTCACGTTAAAGACAGTAATATGAGGAAAAAGGTGACTTCACAGTGACGTTCGAGCGTGGCATGGTTTTTGATGAGCTCCTGGGATTTTCACACAGAATGTCGGTGGGGGGAAAAAAACGTAGTAAGTGAAAGATCAGAAGAAAAACGTCTGCTTCAAGCTGAACCCAGTTGCTCAAATACTCACTATTTACAACTGTGGTGAGCAGAAAAGCATCTCGACATGTCAGATGAACTCAAGCAGCAGGTCACATCAGGTTCTGCTCCTGCCAGCCAAGAACATGAATCTGAAGTTACTTTTTTTTTGGAATGAAATCATGTTTGCATTTTTGAAAACTAAAAATCCTTAAGGGTACCAATAATTTTGGTCCCTTTTTTAAATATGGAAAATAAACTTATAAAATACTTTATTTCTTTATTTCCTGTCTACTTTTTTAAACTTTATTATTAAATAATTGTACAGATATTAAACCTTCCAAAAAATAAAAATTCAATCTCAACTGAGACCAGACGCACAGAGTGTACACTGACACACCCGCCATAAATCCCTTCTTTCTGCAGTGAAGGATTGTAAAACAGAAATAAAGGTATATTACTAGAGTGAGACAGAAATGGCAGAAATGTAACCTCTCTTTTCTTTCTCTCTGTCTCCTTTTTTTCTTCTTGACATAATGAAGGCGATTCCTCGTCGCCAGGTCACTGACGACAGTCTGAGCTAACTGATGATGGCACTTACGCTATTCCTGCTGACAGGACTCTGGGGGAAAGCCTCATTTTTTTGACATTTGACCATGCTAATTCACTCGCGCTACATTATCCTGCATTTACTGCCAACCTCCGAGCCGCGGGAGTCTCGCTAATAAAGCCGAGGCAGTTAAATATGGATGTAAAAAGGTGATTCGACGAAAGACTCCCAAGCTACTAGAAAAGAATAATTAATTGTCGAGAAAATGCATTTTTGGTCTAGCAAACGGCTTCCTTCTTAGCTGTTCTTACCTTTTCCAACAACCTCACGTCCTGCATCCTTAGTGATCTAACGTAATATCTTTTCTTGCTAGTCGGTAGACATTAGCGAGGAAGTGAGGTAGCTAGCTCGTCATTTTTTTATGCGAGTGTGTAGAGACAGAGAAGAGGTAAGTAGTTGCTAACACACTTCTCGTCTGTTGCTAATAAGGCATTAGCCGGTTTATTTATTAATCCCCAGACACTAGCAAGCTAGCTAGGCTACTCATTTATTCATGCAGCTCCCTCCTGGCTTGTTTTGGCGGGGAGTAAAGGGGGGACGAAAGTGGCAGAAGGGGGTGATTTGATGGGTTTCGGGCGGGCCGTTTCACCTGCTGGGCTACAAGCAATCAGGAACAGTGAACATTTCGCGAACTGACAGCTCATCACCTCGGCCGTCTCGCTGCCCTTGTAACTGCTAATAATGTGCCAGGGCTGCTTTAAATAAGGAAGACTTTGATAGGTTTTCACAGGGCCATGGTCTTCCCAATGCCTCCATCCCTCCCCCTTTCTCTCTCTCTCTCTCTGTCTGTCTCTCTTTCCGTACCTTTCCTTTGCTATCCTTGATATTATTCCTTGTGTCAGGAAGGTGCGGGATTTTACATGTACACAAACCTCATTAGCGACCCGAAAACTCACCGAGCTGCCAGCAGAGCGACAGAGCAGCCTCCACTAATTAAACCACCAACAAAACAGAGGTTAGAGGTGGGATTTTTGAGAGGTTAAATAATTTTCTCCATTGCTACATTTCATTAAAACCCGACAGTTTTTTTTTTTTTTTATCAGACATTTTTGTTTCCTTTTTTAGGCTTAAAAAAACTAACAATTTAACCTCCTGAAATCTGAAATCCGAGCACAAACGATTTGTCAGTAATTAGCATAAAAAATTAGCATGATTGTAAAACAAATGGTTAAAACCACAAGCAAATATGGGGGAAATATTTTTGGTGAGGTTTTTGTTAAAGGTCTGATTTTTTTTTTTTTTTTTTTTTAACTGATTTTAAATTCGTATTCATAAATATTTATCATCCTCACTCCAAATGCTAGCAA
>QMIH01000006.1:1677650-1699817 GCA_003987875.1 Clarias batrachus | reverse complement strand
GCCTTGTGACATGTTTACGTTGAAGCCAAATCCGCCGTGTCAATATTTAATTACACAAACAAACCCACAAACACTTTAATCGAGGAGTCAGTCAGCCGACTCACACACTTCTGTCAGGAAAAACTGTAATTATGGCTGACAAAATTAATTATGAAGTGTGCTGAGGGAACACACACACACACACACATACAGTCTAAGCGAAGACATGGCACAACAAATTAAATATGCGAATTTCTCAGTAATAAATTCTGCACTCAGAAAAAGCTCGTCGTTACATAATCAGCTTCTGTCACGTTTTAATTGTTTCGTCTCTCAAACAGTCGCAAGAAGATAATCAGAGGTCCCTCGCTGTCTTCAGCACGATACTGTCATTTTATCAAAAATCAATATAGAAATGACCTAAGCTGATTTTTTATTTGAATTCAAGGTGTGTAAATGTTTAAATCTTCAGGCTGTTCGTGTAACACTGGGGTTTAACGCTGTTGAACATAATGTGTGGGACATAGATACTACAGTAGATACTACAGGCTGTGATTTTTGTGTCTTTTTTAGAGGGGGGGGGGGTTCTTGAGAATTCTGTGCCATGTGTGAGGAGTAAAAGGATGCGACTGCAGGATTGTTCTGCCATCGTGTGGCCAAAAACAGCAGCAGACGGCATGTGATTAGCTTCAGTTTCTGCAAACACTCGAAATCTTTCCGTTTCATCCAAATGTTAGCGTTTCTTAAAGTTTAGACATGCTAGCTTTTTGACTAGCGCTCAGGATAGCACTATGTAGAATAAAGACAGATCTATATGTATGTATGTAGAATAAAAACAGATCTACGTGTGTTCTATAAGGAATGTTTTACACAAATGCTAATGTTGCCGCGCAGGAGGCTTCCGTTTATTATTAGCATATCAGTAAACTAGCAAAAAATGGCTAATCATGTGTCTTTCAACAGTACAATCAATAAAAGATGAGTAAGAATCCAGTGTAAGCATCATGACGAACGTTAAACAAAGTGATGTAATGTGACCCTTTTCTCTAAATGGTAGTTAAACTTGGACAAACAGAAGGTAAAACATAACTAATCAATTGGAATTGGCGAATAGTGTTGTATATATAGTGATGTCAAACAAATGAAGATTGCAGCAAAAATGTAAATGAAAACAGATATTTGCATTTGAGTGATGCTGCACAGATGAAATCAAATCACAAATAATTAATTATTTCACATGTATTTGTTTATTTATTTATTTTTGTAAGTTTAGGTGTAAAGCTTGATCATTACCAGCAGAGGGCAGTAAAGTGTTTCATAACACATGTTCACTACACAATCTATTGTAGAATGATTTTTTTTTAATGTAGAATTAGCTATTAAACATTTAGATTTAAACAAAATTGAATTAAAAACATTACGTATATAAAAACATTAACGTAACTGCTCGCTTGAACACACACACACACACACACACACACACGTTTCGTTTATTGCCTTGCCTTGTAATTCTTAACTTCTCATTAGAAATTGTTCACTGTAAACCTGCCATGTTTACCATGAGGATGCAAACAACCATACAAGGATAGAAATATCTGATATTTGAACTTTGTAGAGACTTTCGGTCCCCATAAAGAAACTGGATTAGCTGGAAAAACTGCAGGAAGAAAACTTTACTTCATGAGATTCGGTCACGCAAAGTTGATAAAGTTTATAATTTAGACTGTAGCCACAGGCAACAACCGGTTGTCAAGGTAACCAGGCAAGATAAACTAAAACAGTTACACAATGATCTGATGATTAATACAACGAGAACTGCAATAACTGGCAAACTGTTGTCACATGCCGTCTTATGTCACATGCTGCCATAGTAAAATAATCAAGTTTGGTGTGCTGAAAGTAATTCCTCTTCTTTACACCACTCTGTGCTTTACGCTTCATAAACGTATGTGCAGGGAACATTAACTCATACTGACATTTCATACATGACGCGTTCTCATTCATCTGTTCCGGGGTTGAATCCCAAATAGTTTAAAACGGAAAGCTAATGCACTCTGTTATAAGTGTATCGCATTTATTAGCTGCATTAATGATTATGTGACTGGAATATTCTCTTAATGATAGACAAGCGGCACTGTGTGAGGTCCTCACAAGGCTCATCAAACATGAATGTGTGTTATTCATTGCTAAACTCGGGGTTAATACACCAGAGCCAATATACTGTATCAGGACGTTGGGGCTAAAATCGTTTCGTGCATTAATCTTATTATTGTCGAATATGACTTTAACAATCCATCAGGTTCGACAGCAACAAGTTTTTTTTTTTTTTTAATACGAGCTCTCTATCAGCTGCTGAAAAACGTCCGCCGGAGAAATTTCTCATTCCCGTGACCCCATGAGTGCTTCTAACACGGCGAATGTCTGGGAATTTCCCATCTCATATTATTTTCCCGTCTAACTTCGAAAGGAAAAAATGCGCAGTCATCACGGAACGGCCATGGCAAGACCACTTCCTGCGCTGGTCACAGATACTGGAGGTGGAAATCTGGCGAGAAAGACGCATCATTTGCGGTTGTGTTTAAAGATGAACGAAAAAATGCTGACAAAATGACCAAACTGCTTCAAATCATCAGCGACTAATGGATGAAACGGTGGCCATGTGCGTGTACTGTATATTATTAACAGTGTGTGTGTGTGTGTGTGTGTGTGTGTGTAGACAAGCCCAAAGGCGTCACCCATCATTAGTCATTAACGTCTTTTCTCATAAGGTTCATCTCTCACTTCCTTCCTCTTTCATGTTATCAATCGCTCAAGCTTGTCGGAGTTTTCCCTCTCTCTGCCACAGCCCGCTCTCTTTGTGATCCCAGTGAAATCAGGGTTTTCCCAGCACTCCCAGCACACGGGGACCACACGAGGCATGTCCACTCCTGCCCTGAGATATTATTGCACGCGCCAGTGTGAAGTCATGCGTCTCTACGTCCGTCTCTCTGTCTCGTCTCGGTGTCGAGGTGAAACAGGAGTCGCCGCAGCTGCTGCAGGCCGGATGCTGAGAAATGCATTGTGGGATTAAACCAGGAGGCTGGAGTTGTTTCACTCGCACAAACACACTGTATATACACCTTCTGTTACCAAGTCGCCCGAGGAAGACACGCGCGGGCAAAGTTTATAAAGGCGCTGTTAGGGAAGTTAGCCTGTAGCCAAAGGCAACAACCGGTTGTCAAGGTAACCAGGCAAGATCAACTAAAACAGTTCCACAATGTTCTGCTCATCAATACCATGAGAACTGCAATAACTGGCAAACTGTTGTCACATGCTGTCATAGTAAAATAATCAAGTTTGGTGTGCTGAAAGGAATCCCTCATCATCACACCACTCCGTGCTTTACGCTTCACGAACGTATGTGCAGGGAACATTAACTCATACTGACATTTCACGCGTTCTCATAAGTTGAATTCCAAACAGTTTAAAACGGAAAGCTAATGCACTATGTAGTGTGCACCATCCACATGTTTTCACACCAGGTCGTGCTCTTGATCAGGCGTTAGAGAGGGATTTGGGATTAAGCCTTGTGTTAGAAGCTAATTAGAGTTGAAACACGACACGGACGGTTTCAGAGGTGATTTGGTGTGACGAAGAAACAGTTACTAAGGAGATAAAGTGATGGTTATCGGATGTGTTTCCGTGACTTGTTTTGAACGATGGTCCCTTTTTGTCGTAACATAGTAGAAATCATGTGTAGAAGGTGTGTATATATTCAGTATATAAGTTTTGGTTTTTTTTTTTTAATAACACACCTCTTTCTGCTCTGAGAAGGATTGCCGTCACCAGATTGGCTAGAGTCAATGCATGGACTCATTTGCAGCAATTTGACAGCATGGCTAAAGAACAGCCGACACAAGCACAACGTTATCGGGGTCAAAGGAGGCGGGCCTCATAAACGACCCAATGAGTCTGATTGGCTGATACAGAATGCATCCTGTAAATCTCTCCATAATGTCATGCCGAAGGTTTTTCTCACCCTGCGCTCCTGCGGTGAGGTCACCTCGGCGCTCCTCTTCAGAACATTCAGCGTTTCCAATGAAGTCACACTGACAGTGAAACTGTTGCTGGGTTTTTTTTTCCCCCCTTTTTCCTCCCGCTCCGCTACTGAAAGGTCTCATGTTTCTATTAGGGCATTCTCTCCCCGAGGGCATCAACACCAACCAATAACCAGTATCACGGTGACGTCAACTAGAACAACTCAGACCTTTCATTTGGACTGTGGGATGATCTGCTACCCAGGACAGAGAGAAAGAGTTTTCAGTGCAGCCTTGCCAAATTGCCCTGCCCTTGTTGGAATCCACTCAGTAAACTTAAAGGCTGTTCTATCGTTCCAGAATCATGAGTTATCCAAAAGGCAATGTGATCTAATGTGTGGAGAAAGCTGTGCTTTAATGAAATAGTTATGGCAGGGAGAATCAAAAGCAAATCCTTACGCAAAAGTAGGAATCTTGTTTGAGCTATTTGTTTATCTTTAGTAAGGGCCATATTTAGAGTAAACCTCTAAACTTAAATATGCAAAATTCACTTTTTAGCCAACAATGAGATGTCAACTGTGTACAGTCGTGGCCAAAAGTTTTGAGAATGACACAAATATTAGTTTTCACAAAGTTTGCTGCTTTTAAAACTGCTTTTAGATCTTTGTTTCAGTTGTTTCTGTGATGTACTGAAATATAATTACAAGCACTTCATACGTTTCAAAGGTTTTTATGGACAATTACATGACATTTATGTAAAGAGTCAGTATTTGCAGTGTTGGCGCTTCTTTTTCAGGACCTCTGCAGTTCGACTGGGC
Organism: Clarias batrachus; assembly: GCA_003987875.1. Taxonomy (NCBI): domain Eukaryota; kingdom Metazoa; phylum Chordata; class Actinopteri; order Siluriformes; family Clariidae; genus Clarias; species Clarias batrachus. Next base: position 1,695,004 of record QMIH01000006.1, on the reverse strand, counting down.
TGCTCTCAATCAACTTCTGGCCAAATCCTGACTGATAGCAACCCATTCTTTCATAATCACTTCTTGGAGTTTGTCAGAATTAGTGGGTTTTTGTTTGTCCACCCGCCTCTTGAGGATTGACCACAAGTTCTCAGTGGGATTAAGATCTGGGGAGTTTCCAGGCCATGGACCCAAAATTTCAATGTTTTGGTCCCCGAGCCACTTAGTTCTCACTTTTGCCTTATGGCACGGTGCTCCATCGTGCTGGAAAATGCATTGTTCTTCAGCAAACTGTTGTTGGATTGTTGGAAGAAGTTGCTGTTGGAGGGTGTTTTGGTACCATTCTTTATTCATGGCTGTGTTTTTGGGCAAAATTGTGAGTGAGCCCACTCCCTTGGATGAGAAGCAACCCCACACATGAATGGTCTCAGGATGCTTTACTGTTGGCATGACACAGGACTGATGGTAGCGTCACCTTTTCTTCTCCGGACAAGCCTTTTTCCAGATGCCCCAAACAATCGGAAAGAGGCTTCAACCGAGAATATGACTTTGCCCCAGTCCTCAGCAGTCCATTCGCCATACTTTTTGCAGAAGATCAGTCTGTCCCTGATGTTTTTTTTGGAGAGAAGTGGCTTCTTTGCTGCCCTTCTTGACACCAGGCCATCTTCCAAAAGTCTTGGCCTCCCTGTGCGTGCAGATGCGCTCACACCTGCCTGCTGCCATTCCTGAGCAGCTCTGCACTGGTGGCGCTCCGATCCCACAGCTGAATCCTCTTTAGGAGACGATCCTGGCGCTTGCTGGACTTTGTTGGACGCCCTGAAGCCTTCTTAACAAGAATTGAACCTCTTTCCTTGAAGTTCTTGATGATCCTATAAATTGTTGATTTAGGTGCAATCTTAGTAGCCACAATATCCTTGCCTGTGAAGCCATTTTTATGCAACGCAATGATGCTGCACGTGTTTCTTTGCAGGTCACCATGGTTAACAATGAAAGAACAATGATTTCAAGCATCAGCCTCCTTTTAACATGTCAAGTCTGCCATTCTAACCCAATCAGCCTGACATAATGATCTCCACCCTTGTGCTCGTCAACATTCTCACCTGAGTTAACAAGACGATTACTGAAATGATCTCAGCAGGTCCTTTAATGACAGTGAATGAAATGCAGTGGGAAGTTTTTTTTTCGGGATTAAGTTAATTTTCATGGCAAAGAAGGACTATGCAATTCATCTGATCACTCTTCATAACATTCTGGAGTATATGCAAATTGCTATTATAAAAACATAAGCAGCAACTTTTCCCATTTCCAATATTTATGTAATTCTCAAAACTTTTGGCCACGACTGTATATGCTTATTGTGCTTATTCCAATTTTTTATTGGCTATTTTTTAATCAAGCAAGTTAGATTTTCCCCCTCTTGTGACCTCATAAAAGAGGCTACCCTCCTTCTGTTTGTTCCACAGCCCTGCATGGCTTAGCAGTAGTTGATTTTCAGAAATGATGGGGGACTTCTGAGACCTTTGTTATCTTGTTAAAAAATGGTAAAATATGAGACCTTTAAACGCTATTCAAAAACTACACCCCAATTTGGCCAAGAAGCACCAAATACCCTCAACAAAATAGATAACGTGATGAATTGGGGTTAGTCATAGCACACTGAAGTTGTCAAGTTTAATTCCTCTTATATGACAGCAGCACTCCAGTTATTGCATTTGAATGTTTTAAAGAATGCAATGTTTTTGTATATTTTGTAGCCATGTGGAGAATTGTGGATCTGTGAAATACGTTAGTTCATGTTATCGCTTACTTTATAACAGGGAGCACTTCCCATCAGTTACCAGTTTCCTCACAAAGAGTAAGAGCTTTACCCTGGTCAGGGTCATGGTAGATCCAATGGATCACTGGATGAAAAGCAGGCCTACATTGTGGACGAGCTGCTGGTGCATCTCGGGGCCTCATGCACGCAGTATTCACATACTCTTTTTCATGAAGGGGAAAATTTAGACTAGTCGGTCCACTGGACCCGAGAGGCGTGATGACGCCAAAGAACCCTGAAGGAACCTTTGCATACTGTAGACACTGAGAAAATCTAACACTCTGCACAGACAGGAATCTGAGCTCAGGATCGAACCACAATGCATTTCACTGGCACCAACATTTATCTGGCATGGTACCCTCAATAGTGCCAGTTGTATTCAAGGTATATGCGTGGAATGAAAAAGTATTCTCTTTCTGAATTGTAACTTAAGGCCCTATTCTGCAAAGTAAATTTGATCTGGCTTCTGGTTCCTTTACAGCTGGAACGTGTCCCTTAAATCTTAAGAGTGGGTCTTAAATCTGTCTTGAATCCTTAAAACCATGGACCACAGTTTTTGCAGCAACACAGCAAAATGAATAAGACGTGCCAGACTAACCACTCTGGCCAGTATCACGGATCCTAGTCCCCGGCTGTAGGGGATCATGAGGGAATTCTGAGATCTGGCATTGTTGCTCTCACGCAACCATTAACCACTTCCCATGTCCTCTCTCAAAGGGCAGATGAGTGAGAGAGTGAGAGCACATGCAGACACGCTGGCTGGGGGATTCTCTCTTTCAGCTTGCTCTGGCTCTCTACATCTCTTTTGTTCTCTCTCTCTCTCTGGCATACAGACTGGCATTTGGGTAAATCATTTGTAATGGATCAGAGGTCAGATTTGACCCTCCTCTTCTCATGCAGACTCTCACCCAGGAGCTTATTTACCTTTCCTTTGTCCTCCAGCTTAAGTAGAGCTGCCGTGCAACTGCAAACTGCAAGTGCTCTGGGTTTTATGCCTAGTCTTAAACATTGTAATAAAACATTAAGTGTATTACATAATACAAAGAAATACCACACTTTCAACAAACAAACACTTTCACCATTAAACAACCCAAATGTTCACACCAGTGATCATTTTACAGAACACCTTAGCCCCTAACCACTTTACACTACGTAACTGTAAAAATCAATATGAACTCCAGTAAAAGTACTTCACCATTAAAACACCAGTATTTTACATTAAACAGTGGAACCTTGGATTACGAGTATAATTTGTTCCGGAATCTGGCTCGTATTCCAAAACACTCGTAAACCAAATCAGACCTTCCCATAAGAAATAAAATAATTCGTTCCACAGCCCAAAAAAATAAATACAGAAAAATAATTAATACAATATAGAAAGTAAAAATAAAACAAATGAACCAGTTACCTTACCTTTGAAAAGAATCACGACAGAGCAGAGTTTCTGTGTAAAGCAGAGTGTGTGTGTCTGTGTGAAGCAGGGGAGGGGGGCTGTAAAGGCGAGGGTGTGTGTGTCGGTGTGTGTGTGTGTGTGTGTGTGTGTGTGTGTGTGGGTGTGGGTGTCGGTGTGTGTGTGTGTGGGTGTCGGTGTCAAAAAACTCGTAAACTCAGCACTCGAAAACCAAGACATGCTCCTTTTTCAAGTCAAAATTTATTAAAAACCTTTGCTCGTCTTGCAGAACACTCGTAAACACTCAGAGTTACTCGCAATCCGAGATTCCACTGTACCTCAACATTTACTAATGCTAAGGTAGTTTGCCTAAAAAACACGTTCACAGAGGCAACAAACACCAGTATGCTTTTGTCAAACACTGACATTTTCCACTGAACACCAATGTTTACCACCAAACACTACCAACATTCACCAGAAAACACCAACACCCAACAATGACCTGTTCATCAAACACCACTGATTATCAAATACCAAATAGGAACAGATACTTTTTCCATCAAACACCACACAATCAGACCAGCATTTTCAAATAAATACTGGTACATTCTGAGCTGAATATCAACACAATCCATGCCTAAAAAAGCATTCGCTGAATGCCTTGTTTATTTTTCAATATTTATTCCTTTTAATGCCAAAATGCCATAATTGTCTGCAACACTCTAATTTTTTTTAAAATAATTACCACCATCAAACACCAACATTAAGCCCAAGTGTTTTGCATCAACCACACCAAATTACTCTTATAAGCACCAACTACTTTCTTTTTTAATCAACCATATTGCTTCATCAAAAGCCATAAATTATAATGGTGATCAGAATTGAATGGCAGGATTCTCCGAAAGACATCTACGTTCTCAAACACAGCAGCACTCACCACCAAATACACCGCATCAACACCCGCCGTCATAAACTAATACTGACCAACATTCGCCACCAAACGGTACATTTTTATTACCAAGAGCCAAATTCCAATCAGCATCAGTCCCCAACACTCTACACTACAAAACAGTCTCTTAAAAATGTATTATTAAAAATATATATAATAATAATAATAAAATTAAATAAAACCACAAAAGCCCATCAAACAATCCCTTTTTTCAAAACCAAACACTAACACCATTTTTCCCACCAAAGAAAACAAACATTCTCTGTCATGGATGTTCAACTTTTACACCAGCATTTGCAATAAATAAATAAATAAATAAATAAACGACAAATCATGACTATAATTCAAATATCCAAAATGTATTGCTAGAATTAAAACACTACAAACAAACTGGAGAATTTTTTTTTTTATCTGATAATTTGATACACAAGATTGGGTACAGGGTTTATACGAGATGCCGTTCCTGACACAACCCTCCCATTTTTTAACGAGCCTCAGCACCAGCATGCCATACAGCGCCCCTGGAGCAGATGGGGTTAAGGGCCTCGCTCAAGGGCCCAACAATGGCAACCTGGCTGAGCTGGGAATCGACCCGCCGATCTTCTGATCAGTAACTCAGCCACCACTGCCCCATACTAGATGCTCATCTAAACTCAAATATATTAATATTACAAGGGGATTCTTGATTAAACACCAACATTTTTTCATCCACCACCAATGTAGTGCAGCAATGTGTGATTTGGGACCTACTGTATCCACAATGCCGCGTTTCATTTGGAAGCAGCAGGCCGGTCAGTGCTCTGAACCTTTAATCCGTGAAAGCCGAGCTGTGTACCAAATACAGAGATGCCAACCCGTTCCTCCCGCAGAGAATCATGAGACTGAACCTGGCACGCTCGCTCTTTTTATCTGCCTCTCCAGGAGCGTGTTCTTTCTGCCCTGATGCTCACACCGATGTGAAGGGGGATAATTGGAGACATTTCTCCAGCACGGGTCAGGAAAAAGGCCACGGTCCGGCTGAAAGGCACTCGTCTAGGAATGCGAGCGTGACCAGGGTGCGTGTGCCACTTGGATCGTGTCTGTAGTGCTTCAAACTGTGGGCGTGGCTTAAAGCAACCGCTAGTCAGAAATTTACTGAATCTCCTGCAGCACTTAGATCTCTGTCTGAAGTTTAATCTGCAGCATCAGTGAAATCTAAATGTGGAGTAAAAGTGATGTTATGAACAATTATGTGTGGGATTTAATAATCTACTTTAAAATAATCTACTAATGCGCTACTGTCTCAATGTAAACAAACACCTGCAGCAATAGATATTAATGAGAAAAGATAAAGTGAATATTTTGACTGGGATTAGTTCATATTTTCACTTTGGCTGAAATAACAGCGCTGAAGTGGTAGAAGTGAATTTTAACACGCTGGAGTGGTTTTAAGACAAAACTTCATCTTTATCTGATCGACTTTTTCCATTTCTCATCTGTGATTCTCTCTCCGATTACCGAACAGGGAGTGTATTTGTCTGATGACGAAAGAAGTACAACTTGGCGTAAATATATTTAAAATGTAATATTGCACATAACTTTTACATTTAAAAAAATTACTTTGATTTGGATCTTTTTTATGTAAAAAAAAAAAAAACATACAGAATCTTTACACATATAAACTCGTTCTTATGTATTAATCTATTTTGTGTCATGTAGCTTTGTGTATCTTGAGCATAGGTGAGAACTATTTAATTTCAGAGTTTTTAAATTAAATGCTGACGAGCTGTATTTTAGCAGCAGATAATGACTCGTTATTGTCTGACTTAGTAAAAAAAAAATCACCTCAGAGAGAAGCAGCTCGAATGCTACACCGACTCCACGCTGAGCGAATGAAGTCTTTCGACTGTAAATCTAGCAGTGAGGGGAAACTGGACGTGTCCCAAATGTGGAGGAAAAAAATTTCCTATCCATTCACCCGGACAGCGCACACACACACACACACACACACACACACACACTTATCTTTTGTTCCACTCAGCAAACAGTGTGTGTAGTCTGTGAGAACTGAAAACAGACTCCTGTTTGTATTAATAAAGGATGACAGGTGCAGAAATCTACACACACCCGTTAACTTGATCAATCCCCCCCCCCCCTAAGCATTTAACTTTATAATAAATACTTCTGCAAAAGTGAAGTGAGTCTTTTAGATTTTTTAGATATTATTTTTAGTATACATTGTTATTCTTATTTTTTTTGTTAACTATTTAGTAGTATTTGGTCGTTTAGTTAAAAAGCAAAAATTGCTGAAATAAAAACATCATCAATAAATATTTTAATATGCTTTTAAAACAATCTATTTTATATTACTCTAGAATTTTTAAGTACTGTTGTAGTTTCGAATTTTGTGGTTTAGTAACAATTGGGGACATTGATGAACGAAAAATTATTTTATTAAACTATAATAAACTAAATTAACCTTTTAATTAAACTATGTTTTATAAAATTGGTCTTTATTAATAACATGAAATAAAAATGCTAATTTTTAAATATTTTTTTCTTTCTGAATTTTTTTTGGTAGTTGCACAAAAATATTATTTGAATAGATTATGAAAATAAGAAAAAGAAAAAAATTATGAATGTCCAATATTTTTTTTTATCGTTCGGCTTTTAATGTACTATAGAAGTTTGGAAATGTATTAGTAATTTACTAAATTTAAAGGAAATAGCCTGCATTTCATACTTTTATCATACTTTTACATATTATACTTTTACATATTATAGATGTAATATTTGGGGTGAATATTACCCATAATGCACTATAAGTGTACATCAGTTTTGTAGACTCTGACTAACTCTTGTTAGCAGCTACAGTACAGCTGTGGCCAAAAGTTTTAATAACGACACAAATATTATTTTTCAGAAAGTCTGCTGCTTCAGTGTCATTAGATCTGTTTGTCAGATGTTACTCTGGTATACTGAAGTATAATTACAACCATTTTGTGAGTGTCAAAGGCTTTAATTGAAAAAAAGGAGGAACCCCACACATGGATGGTCTCAGGATGCTTTACTCTCGGCGTGGCACAGGACTGATGTAGCGCTCACCTTTTTTTTTTCTTTGGACAAGCTTTTTTCCAGATGCCCCAAACAATCAGAAATGGAACTGATCAGAAAAAAATGACTTTACCCCTCTAGTCATTTACCCCATCAGACAAAAAGATCCAAAAACACTGAAGCAGCAGACTTTGTGAAAATTTATATTCGTGTCATTGTGAAATCTTTTGGCCGCGGTTGTAGATACAGTAGCCAAAAGCCAAACAATTGAAACAGCTACAGTTTCACAAACTGAAGATTAATCTTCACTGTAATTTATTCGAAGTGAATGCAAATTGTCTGAAACAGTGGTGCTGGGAACAGAGCCAGAGTTTAATATTTACATTAAACCCCTACAAAAAAAAACCCCTCTTTATACTCAGCGTGGCTAATATTTAAACCCCTGTGCAATGCTGAAGGATAAATTCTACACTCTGAGCCAGACAGCTGGAGATTAGTCACGGCTACTTGTAGCAGAAACTTACAGCAAATGGGATCATAAATATTTATATTACAGCCTAATATTCTGAGTGACACAGATCAGTGTGGCCACAAACTGGCACTGCAGTCACGTGTAATAGAATTTAACTGAAGAAAAAGGAATCTTTGGCATAAAAATGAAAAAAAAAATGTCTTTCCTATGTTAACCCATGCGTGGCGTCTGCTGTTTCTTCTTCTTTAACACACACACACACACACACACACACTTCAGTGCAGCTGAGTTCAGGTGTGTTAATTAGCTGGCTCAGGTGTGAAGGATCAGGACTGACAATAGCACTCTAACATATTATACAAAGGCATGATTCATTTCTCACATGAAATTCTTTCACATCTTTCTTTTTTTCCTTTCACATGTGATTTTTTTTTACACATTCTCTTGTAATTCCTTTGCACTCGATTCACTTACTTTCATGTCATTCTTTTTCACATGTGATTCATTCACTTTTGCATGTGATCCTTTTACATAATCATTTATTTTCGCATGATTCATTTACAATAAAGTGATTTGATCAAGAGATTCACTTATTTTCACATGTGATTCTTTCAGATGATTCATTTATTTTGATATATGATTCTTTTTTTGTCAAAGAACATGGTCCTTTTACAAATTATTAATTTTTTGTCACACGTGATTCTTTTACATAAATAGATTATTTTTACATGTGAGTCGTACTCGTGATTCACATGATTTGATGTGATCCTTTAACATGTGATTTGTTTATTTTTACATGGTGTTAATTCTTTCCCGTGAGCATTTAATACACAATTTATGTATATTTATACATGATTCTTTCACATGATTGACCTTTTACATGTGATTCTTTCAGATGATTCATGAATGTTAATGTGTGATTTTTTTTATTATTATTTCGATTCACATCCTTGTGATTATTTTACATAGAATCGTTTATAATCGTCAATATATTTTATATTGTACATTCTTTTTCTAGTGCAATTTGCCTCTTCTTACTTATTATATTTCATCTTTCCGCTTATAGGACACGAACAGTTGTATAAACGTTTCTCAGAAATTACAAATAAAATTAGAATTTTTATTTAATTACATTTACTTTAGCTCACTTTTTTTGTGAGCTTATACATTTTATTTATCTATATTCTCATGAGAGTCTTTTATATGTAACTGTTTTTTTTTTACATTTGGTTATTTTACATATGATTCATTTTCACATGTGATTCTTTCAAATGACTCTTTTTCTTATGTGACTCACAATTTCACAATATTTTCTCCCACATTCATTTTATTTTTTCACATATATTGTTTTTGTGCGACTCTTTTATAGACGATTAATTCATTTTCACATGCTTTTTTTCCATCATATGTTTTATTATTATTATTATTATTATTATTATTATTATTATTGTGTTTTTAGGGTTGCTTTTGTTTAGAGGGTTTTTTTGTCTCATGAATCACTTATTTTATGTGATTCTTAAGCACATGATTTATTCATTCTCACACTGGTTAATTTTCACATGTAATTGATTTCATGATTCACTGTTTTATGCAGGATTCATCTAATTTCATGTTATTTTCTCCCACATTCATACATTTAAATTTTTCACTTACTGTATATTGCTTTTGTGTGACACTTTCATAGATGATTCATTTATTTTCGCACGTGCTTTTTTCCATCATTTTATTCCAAGCATTTGTTTTACTTGATTCACTTGTTGATGTGTGGTTTTTGATGCAGGATTCTTTGTGTTCAGACAGCTTCTTTGTCATGATTCACCTGATTTATGTGATTGTTACAACTGAAAACATTTTCGAATGGATTAGATTCAACTTTATTGTCACTGTGCAAAGCAGAGGCCAATGAAATGCAGTTAGCATGAGTAAGTGGCCTATACAGTACGTGTAATACAGTTTAAACCATAACTGTGCGAACATTGTGCAGTAGATAGACATGTTTGGAAGATTCCATTCTCAAAAATGTAACATGATATACATGTGTATATACATATATACAGTATGTATAAAATAAATTCGGGTGAAATATACAGTGGTGCAATGATGAGCATAAGTTATGAATGGGGAAAATATTCATGGTGGAAGAAGCAGTTCAATATAGACAGAATGAAAGAAATCAGATGGACTGAAGCCTGTTGTTTGAAAGCCGCACATGAAACGCTGATGTCGCGCATTTGGTTATTAGATATTCTAATTTAGGATGTGTTCATGGGTTTGTGGGTGTGCGCGAGCATGCAGACACCCCCCCCCCCCAACACACACACACTCAGAGAGAGAGAGAGAGAGAGTTGACTCCGGGATGCGTCTCCCGCTTTGCAGCGCTGCAGATGGTTTTCTTCGCACCCGCGCGCGCTTTGCGCTCTGATGCCGTTACAGCGGAATAACTCAGACGCGGTGGTGATGCAGGACCGGAGACCCCCTGCAGTGCACGACTGATAGGACCGGAGACCCCCTGCGTTGCACGACTGAGAGGCCCCGAGCGGTGCCGGGGGTCCGGGGCGCGCGGGTGCGCTGCTGAGAGGAGATGGCTCAGAGAGGCGCGCGCGGCACGGCACTGCTCATTCTGTTTATTCTCAGTGTGTCGTGTCTCGAGGTGAGCAAAAGAAAAAAAATATTAATAAGTTTTAAATAGGAATCACTGCAGTATTTTATTTTATAGCCTGTATATATATATATATTTTTTTTTTAATTCATTCTCATTTCTACATGGACCTTAAAAAGCACACACAGGTGATTAATGCGCTTAGGTGTAATGACGTCATAACTTTCATTTCTGTACCCAGTATCATGATGTACACTACTGAAAAAAATTCACGTCACCATGGATTATCATCACTTGCGAATCCTTACGCTGTTCCAAATAAGCAATTTAAACTTTTTTGTTTGTTTGTTTGTTTGTTTGTTTGTTATTTCCGAATGAAGCGGTACAGTTTTGTTACACAGTGGTCTTAGTGGGTAGCACTGTCACCTCGCACCTCCAGGGTCGAGGGTTCGTGGAGTTTGCATGTTCTCCCTGCACTTGGTGGGTTTCTTCCAGGTCCTCCAGTTTCCTCCCACAGGCCAAAGACATACAGATTAAGCTGATTGGCGTCCCCAAACTGCTCACAGGGTGCGAACAAGCGTGTGTGTAAGGGAGGGTGTGAATGTGTGTGTGTGTGTGTGTGTGTGCCCTGCGATGGATTGGCACCATGTCCCACCCGCCTTGTGCCCTAAGTCTCCTGGGAAAGGCTCCAGTCCCCCTGCAACCCTGTAGACAGGATAAAGTGGTGTAGACGATGAGTGAGTGAGTGAATGAGTTTTTTTTTTTTTAGTTTAATTATCATTTATGCGCAATTTCTTTTTCCGTAAACAGAATTTAAATTATTCATCTTAGGTTCAGATTTAATTCTCATGAAAGAATTTAAGTGTGTAATTACTGAAGAGACACAAAGACATGTTTATGTTAGATTTACAGAAGGAGTCTCCAGTGTCAGAGAAAAAACATTTCTGTTTTGTTCAGGAAAACAATGACAAGCTGTTTTTTTGTTTTGTTTTTCATTTTATTAATATCACAAGAGGAATAAAAACTAGCTGCTGAGGGAACGGTTGTTTATAGCTGCTATAGTGTAAGTGACAAATTGTTTCACATGCGTGCAGTGCAAGTATAAATGGAAAAACGTGCAATGTAATCGTTGCCAAACTGCCATGGTTTAAGAGGAATGAAACCGTTTTAGAATCTGCTGTTGGAGAAAATTCGAAAATTCTATATTCATCACTTTGTTTGTTAATTTCCTGTAATGGCACAACACTGATTGTTAACTGGTGAACTCAGTTATAATCTTTGTTTGTTTGTTTGCTTGTTTGTTTGTTTGTTTTAGAGCACCGAATCCAGTTCTCCCTCACTGCTGGAATCTCTCCGGTTACCTTCAAACACAGGTGATTTAAACAGTTTCCACCCCGTAACTTGTTTCCGTTTGTCACTGTGAGCACGAGGACTAAGACTTACTTTTCATGTCACATAAGCTAAATTGTTCTAAACAAAGAAATAACAGACTGTATTGGCGTGCAGCAATACCAGCGTGAACCAGCAGAGGCAGCATAGGAAACGGCTGTGCTTCTGTGCACAAGTTTCTGTTTTTCTTTTAAAAACAAACAAAAAAAAACTACTTTTTAAACTGCTGGGTAGAATCTGAGGAAGGAAACATACAGGCGAGTGAGGGAAGAGTGCTGTTTATGTAGCTGTGGATTTCTAAAACTCCACCCACTCTGCTGTCTCTCGACCAATCACATTCTTCTCCACTGAATCTGCTTATCCAGCCCTCCGTCCCTCCCCAAACAATTTTTTCTTTCTTTCTTTCTTTCTTTCTTTCTTTATTATTTGTTTATTTCCTCACTTATTTTTTTATCTTTTATCCCATATACATTTTCTTTCTTTGCTGTTCAGGTCTTTCCTTTCACAACGCACACATTCACCATCCCTGAATCTGTTTAGATGCTGTTTACTAAACCCCCGCCCACTCTTCTGTCTCTATCAGATTTGTTTTTCTTTCTTTCTTTCTTCTTTGCTTCCCATTTCTTTCTTTCTTTCTTTCTTTCTTTGCTTCCCCTTTCTTTCTTTCTCTCTCTCTCTCTCTCTCTCTCTTTCTTTCTTTCTTTCTTTCTTTCTTTCTTTGCTCTTCATCTCTTTTCTTTCAAAAAATCACTATCCCTGAATCTGTTTATTTAGCCATCCGTTCATCCTCTTCCATTTCATTCCCTCCTTGTTCACTCAGACGGAGGACAGGCGAGTGTTAACAGTCCTGAAGCCCACTCCTCTCTCTCACACTCCGACTGATTTGGCACCAAAGTAGTGAAACTAGAAACTGGTAACTGCTCTGTGTGCAGGAGTTGAAAGACGGACGTGTCTCTGTGACTGACAGGGGAGACAGGAAGGGCGTCTGTCCCACCCAGGCTGGATTCTTGGACCACCATCTTGATATTTTTAGGGTTTAGTGTGCGTGTCCTCTGAACAGACGTCTGAAGTGTCCAGGAACAAAAGCAGATCCCGGTCTCCTTTATGAATAGCTTCATCTCTGATCTCATATCTCTTCCCACTTACACACGTAAACACTCGATCTGTCTTTAAATGCAGTAAATGAAGCCTTTGCCATTACCTCCATCTTTTCTTCTTCATGGGTGTGACCCGGTTGTGTGATTGTGTTACAGAGTACGAGGTCGTGGCTCCATACGAAGTAGACCGTCACGGCCAGTACGTTTCCCACGCCGTCGCTCACCCTCACCGCAGGAAGCGCTCGCTGGAGCATCACGGGATTGACCTTACCGCTACGGCGCACTTTCGTCTCCAGGGTCTTGGACAGAACTTCCACATGGAGCTGCGTCCCTCCGTCGGTCTCCTCGCTCCGGGGTTTACCGTTCAAACTCTGGGTGAGAATGGCACAGAGAATCTGGAGACCTTCTCTGGAGAAGATTTCTGCTTTTATCAAGGATCACTGAGGTCAAACGTCAACGCTACAGTGGCGTTATCGACGTGCGACGGAATGGTGAGTAGTGCGACTCATTTCAGATGATGGGACGCGAGAGTGACAAAAAAAAAAGACAGGGCCATCAGATTTCTCATGATTCATGCATCAAATTCCTTCAAACCACATAAATTCAGGGTCAGCGAGCGTTTCCTGGACGCCGAACTCCTCTGTGAGGCCCAAGAGACACAGAGCGTCCCTGGCTCTCCCTTCCAATTCCTCAGCGAGGACGTTTGTACTTTTCACACGACGTGTCAGTAAACATTTCAAATTGACTCACCATCTAACCCTAACTGAAGAGCAGCTCTGATGAGTAATTACCCTCCCCACGCACTCCTAGCTAGCATAATGACAAGTTCCTATATTGACATATTTCTCACCTGACATTCTTAGTGAAGGAGGTGTGGCCTTTGATTCTCTCCCTGCCAGTGCCAGTGTTATATTTTTCTACCTGTCAGTCCCAATGAAGAAGGCGGGACTTATATTTTTCAAGCTGTTGGTCCCAATGAAATAGGCGTGGCTTATTTTTTTACCTGTCAGTGCCACTGAAGGAGGCGTGGCTTATATTGTTCTACATACCAGTCTACTAAAGAAGGCGTGGCTTATATTTCTCCACTTGTTAGTCCTACCAAAGGAAGTGTGGCCTTTGCTCCTCTCGCTGCCAGTGCCACTGAAGGAGGCGTGGCTTATATTTTTCTCCCTATCAGTCCCAGTGAAAGAGGCGTGGCGTGTATTTGATTTGAATGGGTAGTGGTAGTCAAGGTCCGTCATGATGTCATTTTCAACCTTCATGCATTCAAGCTACAAAGTGGAGGGAAGAAAAAAAAACCTGTGTGTATAGAGCATCATAGCTGGTCACCAGCTTGACCAGCAATGGGGACCAGCATCAGTAAAATGACCAGCATACCAGCACCAGCATCATGGCGCTATAATGCTGGTCACCAGTATACCAGCACCAAAACACTACATAAGCTGGTATAATTGCTGGTCAAGCTGGTCACCAGTTATGCTCGTCCATGCTGTTTTTTTTTTCAGCAGTGTACTTACAGCCCATAGCGTACGGCCCACAGCCAGTGCGAAAGACTGCTTTAGGATATATTCATGATGGTAGACCTTTGGTTCTCCTGTAACTTTAGAAAAGCTAGTGTGTGTGTGTGTGTGTGTGTGTATGTGTGTGTGTACAGTAAAAGCGCTTGACTTGCGAGGTGTTTCACTGGAATGTTAATTGGGATTGTCATTGTGAATCCATCCCCGGCTCAAAAAGCCCCCCTGTGAAGTGTCTGTGTTTCAGCCAAGCCGTGTGCGATCTCACAGGAACTTTTGCGAAAGCTCTCAGCTGAGCCTCTGGAAATTGTCATCTTCTCATAAAGGATAATTGGGTGTTACAGCCAATGAGCAGGTCAGGTTTTATCAGCTTTAGCTTTAAGACTGAGGAAAACAAACGGAGAAGAAAAATACAATAGCTTAGCACAAAGACACACATGGGCGCGCACACACACATGCGCGCGCACACACACACACACACACACACACACATTTTAAACACAGATGAAGAGACAAGACAGAAATCTGAGGGGGATAAAATGGTACGTGACGTGGTGACCCTTTAATCAGAGCGAAGGAAGTTAGCAAAGTTAGCACACTCGCTGAGGTAATCTTATAAAAACAGAAACGTCGTCACTGACCTGGAATAGCGCGGCTAGCTCCGCAGAGGTGTTTAATTTCCTAAACAAGCCGATGTTCTACTCGTGTATGTTAACCTGAGATGAGTTCTGCGGTCACTCGTAGCTAGCATTACTGTAGCAATGCAAGGTGCTAGCTCAGCGTGAGAAATTAGCATGAGGAGTTAGAGGCTTGTGCCAGAGGCTGCACGTGGAGCGACACCCAGCCGTGTGTATGTGTGTGTTAGTGTGTGTGTGCGTGTGTGTGTGCGTGTGTGTGTGTGTGTGTGTGTGTGTGTGTGTGTGTGTGTGCTAGGTCCGGATCTGTATTTACAACCGCTATTTACGCCTGTCTGTGTAATCTGATGATGGGTGTGCACACACACACACACACACACACACACACACGCACACACGTGAGTCAAGGTAATAATGATGACTGCCATGAAAGACTGCAGTACAATACATCTAACCATATTAGAATAAATATACATTGTATTAATTGTGTGTGTGTGTGTGTGTGTGTGTGGGTGTGTGGGTGGGTGGGTGTGTGTGCAGTCAGGTCTGATCCGCACCCAGGAGGCTGATTACTTCTTGAAGCCCCTCCACGTGCACCAGTTGCAGAATGAGAACTACACCGCAGCACCCGAACACCATCCACACATCCTCTACAGGATAAACACACACACACCAGATCGATCGGGCGGAGCCAAGCGGCGTCACCGCCGTCACAGTCACCATGGCAACTACCGGCATGGACCACACCAGAAACAGCACTACTGCGGAAGAAGGAAGAAATGTATGTAAGGACGTTATTTATTTATTTGTTTCATTATGTTACGTTGCTCCATATGACGACGAGAAATGCTCAGTTCTGATTGGCTGTTTGGCGTGCATTAGTTTAATGCCCGAACGTGTTGGAATGTATCTATGGAAACAACGAGAAACAGCACTTTTCTGCATACGATTTAGTTCTTCTTATCTCTCAGATATGCCGCAGCCTCCAGCTGAAGATGCTTACGTTTCTCCTGACGAGTATAAGCCGGCGCCGAGAGAAAGGCGAGCAGCGACGCTACGCGCTAACCCCAGACTCAACGTGGAGACGCTGGTGGTTGTGGATCAGAAGATGATGGAGAATCACGGACAAGAGAACGTCACCACGTTTGTCCTCACCGTCCTCAACATGGTGATCCTGTCTCTCCATTTGTCCACACGTACATCCATCCTTCAAATCTATCCTTCAATCCATCCATCCATCCATCCATTCATCTATCCATCGAATCTGTCTATTCATACAGTATCTCCTTAGATCTAACCATCAAATTCATCAAATCCATCCATCATTCATTCAGGTCATCCATTTATCAAATTCACCCTCTCACCATCCTTCCATTCCTTATCAGTCCAAATGCCCATCCCTCCATCCGTCCATTCACCCATGTGCATCCATAACTGAATGGGTGGATAAGTGGACCCATGGACCCATCCATGCAGGTATCAAATTCATCTACCCATACGTCTATCCATCACCATCCATCAAATTAATTAATTAATCCATCCATACCTATTTAATTTCCATTAATTCATTTAAATGTTCAACAATGCATCCATTTCTATATCCATCCATCTCTCCATTCATATATCCCACAAAATTATTCACCCACCTTCCATGTCTCTGTTCATTGCTTCCATTCTTTCTTTCATTCAAAACTTGGTGGGTTTTTTTCAATTCATTTATTCATTCATGCATTCATCCAGCTGCCCATCTATCTATCCATCCAACTCTCCATCCAGCTATATACTCACCCTTCCATCCATCCATCCATCCATCAAAATCATTACAAACATATCTTGATGATGATCATTATGATACTGATATTCACTAACAAACATGTCTTTCTATCCATTGCAATCCCTCCATCTTCCATGTCTGTCTATTCATTTCTTTGTTCATTGTTTTGATTTCATCCATCAATCCATTCTCCATCTATCCATCATCTCTTTCCTCTTTTTTAAAGCATTCTTTTCTGATTTTGACCACCGCATACCTTTCTAATGTTTTCCCTTATGTATGGTATCTTTCCATTGTTTTTTTTTTTTTATATTTTATATTAATCACATCCACAACATGCAGAATTTCTCTCTGTCTACCTGTTTCTCTATCCATTTTTCCACCCATCCATCTGTCTGTCTGTGCAGTTATTCATCTGCCTCTTCATCCAACCATCCATACATTCATCCATTCACACATCCATCTGTCTGTCCAGCTCTTTCCTTCTTTTGTCTTTATGTCTACATGTATTTCCATTAATCTTTCATCTCTCTCCTTATCCTCCAGTCATCTTATTTCCGTTCGGTTGTTCTCTCTTTCTTCTTCATGCAGGTCTCCACCCTGTTTAAGGACAGGACGATAGGAGGAGACATTAATGTTGTGATCGTGGGACTGATTTTGCTGAGCGGAGAGCAGGTGAGGAAACTCTCCTGTACTGTTTTTTTTTT
>QMIH01000006.1:1653431-1672074 GCA_003987875.1 Clarias batrachus | reverse complement strand
AAGTATTAGCTATGTTGTGTGCATCTTCATCCATTATTGATGTCATAAAAAAAAAAAATGTTAATGTCTTTACATCACGCTTGATGTTAGCTCTGTCCTAAACAAAGATTTCAAGTCAGGATATGTTCTTTTAGGTCTTGGTATTTAAATGTCAGCCTTTTGTTAATAAATATTGAGTAGATGCTTGAGGATAAAAGTAACTAAAGCTAGCTAAGGACTGATCGTAAGGTAGCTAGCTAGCAAGCACAAAGCCATTACAGTGTGTATAATATGAACAATGTAAAGATAAAGTATCACAGAAACAACATAAAACAATCAGGAATATCAACATTTACCTCAGATGTGTTGGTAAATTATCATAAAAATGCTCCTGGTCATAAAAACGACATGGTAATTGCACTTGCTAACTGCTAACTCAGCAGGTTGTTTGTGTTCATGGAATCTCTTAATTGTAGTGCAATACTAACTCCAAAACAATGTTTTAAAAATCTGTAAAATTAAAATTCGAATCTAATGTAATTAAACTGTGATAATTTAGCATCGCGTGCGTGTGTGTGTGTGTGTGTGTTCTCCCAGTGGTGCCGTCGTGGGGAGTGTGTGAAGCGTGGTGATGAAATTCCTCGTCCAGGTTACGGTCACTGGTCCCAGTGGTCTGAATGGTCCAGCTGCTCCAGGACCTGTGAGAGCGGCGTGATGTCCCGAGAGCGACAGTGCAAGCACCATGAGTGTGTATTCACACACACAAACACACACACACACACACACACACACACACACACACACACTCACCTTGACATTCTAACATCATCTCGTTACTTTGACTCGTCTCGTTTCATTTTTATCCCTGTCTCTCACCCTCATTGTCTCGTCACAGCAATAAGGATGGACGGAGTGTGTGTAAGGGTGTGTCTCGCGTCTATAAACTGTGTAACACTTTCGACTGTCCTGCGAGTGCGGTGGACTTCAGAGCGGCTCAGTGCGCCGAGTTTAACACAAAGCCCTTCCGAGGCCTTTACTACAAATGGAAACCTTATACACGGTTCAAAGGTCAGTGTTTGCAAACACACACAAACACACGCACACACACACACACACCTAGTGAGGACTTGTATGCAAAACCACACTTGCTACGGTACATGCACGTTTATGCTCTCCTCTCCCAGATCATGACGTGTGCAAACTCTACTGCTTTGCTGAGGGCTACGACTTCTTCTATGCACTTTCCAACAAAGTCCGGGACGGCACACGGTGCACGCCGGACAGCAGCGATGTGTGTATTGACGGCATGTGTGAGGTAACGTGTTCTTACAAACCAGGGTGAAGGTGTAATTTAAGTACTGTTCATCAGACAGTAGTGCGTTTCCTCTATTTCAACTAAAGTGTTAATTGATGGTCTAATGAGAAGATAATAACAAGCTGACATCATCCTAAGACTTAGTTATGCAGGACAAAATATCAACAAACCCATACAGATTATATACTACAGTGTACGTAACAGAGGGAAAAAACGCATAATAGAACAATTTTTTTTTTACTTTTTATATCAATCTATCATGTATGTGGTGTATTTTGTTGAATAAGTAACACTGTCTCCTGCAGAAAGTGGGTTGTGACCAAGAGCTGGGTTCAACAGCTGTTCTGGACATGTGCGGTGTCTGCAAGGGCAAAAACTCCACCTGCAAACTCTACAAAGGCCGATACACCAAGCAACACTATTCCAACCGTAAATCCAATACACATTACACTAAAAAGGTTTGAAGAGTATGACTACTGTATATCATCCTATCTCCTTGTTTTTCCTCCGATTGTGTTTTAGAGTACTATGGAGTGGTCACTATCCCACCAGGTGCCCGAAACATTCGCGTGGTGGAGTCAAACTCCTCCAGATCTTTTCTTGCTTTGAGGAATACAAACCGGAAATATTATCTAAACGGTCACTGGAAAGTGGACTGGCCCGGACGTTACTCTTTTGCAGGAGCGGTTTTTGAGTATAAACGGCCCTATAATGGTATGGAGAGTCTGACCTCTACAGGGCCCACCAGTGAATATCTAGTAGCCGAGGTAGAGTTTTATTCCTGACTTTATTTCTACCTGCTTTCAGGACAATAAACAGTTCATTTATTTATTGTACCCCCTGTTGTCAGATCTTGCTGCAGGGTTTGAACCCTGGTGTACGATGGGAATACACACTAACCAAAGGCAAGGCAGAGAAGGCGTCCAAGCCCAAACACACATATACATGGGCTGTGATTCGCTCCGAGTGCAGCACTACCTGTGCTGGAGGTACAAACACACAAACACTTTTCTCGCAGTGGTTCCCAGTCCTGGTCAGGGAGCAGTGTTCTCAGCTCTCATCAAACCTGATTCAACCATTAACAGCCTTTTATGAAGTGACGTGGGCGTCATAGAGCAGGGAAAACACTAAAGTTTGCCGGACACGGAGTTCTCCAAAGGACTATAGCATTTTAAAGGTTACCTTTATGAAGCTATTGTTAAGTCACTGACCTAATAATGACCTCCTGTGTCTTAGATGTGCCTTAATTAGGGTCATTTCCTTTCAACTTCACTCCGTTCCCATCACACCAGTGGAAATGAGAAGGGTAGGCCCCTGCTGCAACCTATCATTACTCACGGCCCTGCAGTTTGAACAAGATTAGTACCTGCATAATAGTGGCCTCCAAATATGAGCTTGAAAAGACAGCGGTCAAATTAAAGTAAAATAAAAATAAGGATGTAAAATAATAATAATAATAATAATAATAATAATAATGTGAGACTGTATTCAAATGAGCTTTATAACATTTACTCAAAAAAAGAAATCTATTACACGCCATTGGTGCGTTATCATTATCGTCATCGTGGTCACGTGTGTCTTGTGTTACTTGTTATAAATATGTAAAGCAGGGGTCTCAAACTCAGTTCCTGGAGGGCCGCAGCCCCACAGAGTTTTGTTCCAACCATAATTAAAAACACCTGATCCAACTAAGCAAGTCATTAAGGCTTATTTGGAAACTACATGGTACGTATGTTGGAGCAGGGTTGGAACAAAACTCTGTGGGGCTGCGGCCCTCCAGGAACTGAGTTTGAGACCCCTGATGTAAAGTGTTCCTCTACTCTGGTGTTTAGGTGAGATGAAAACGAAGGCGGCGTGTTATAAGGATCAGCGAGTCCAAGTGAACACGTCCTACTGCAACCCTAAATCTCGGCCCAAAACCGGCACCGTACCCTGTAACCCCCAACCCTGCCCTCCCAGGTACAGTAACACCACCGCGATATAAATCCGTACAGGAAACAGTGGTGAAAATGTGCTGAAACTCTACAGAGCTCGAAATCGTTTCTTAAATCAGGGGAATGAAAGTGGAGATGGTGGGGGGATTTTGCATGGCATTTCACTGACACCAAAATCGATTCGATTTTTTTTATGCACGTTTGCATTCGAGGAGGTAAAATGTTGCCATTCTGCTATAATCCTACAGGTGGTGCTCTCTAAACTATTTACGCATTGACAGGCAGCACAACATCCTGTGTGGTACAGTAGCAGCGAATTATGAGAAGTGAGAAGTTTGTTTAGAATAGTTCCCAGGCCAGTGTGGAACTCCGCGCTCTCCTGGGAACGCCTCGGGAGCCCCAAGTCAGAGTTGGTTCTGGTGGCTGGGGGAAGGTGAAGTTTGGGTTCCCAGCTGGAACTGCTACCCTCGACCCGACTTTGGGTGAGCGGTTAAAGATGGATGGATGGATGATTAGAATTGTGTGGTAGTTCGATCAGGAAGAGGCGTTTGGGAAACTCAGGGTTCTGGAACATTTTCTATTTAGCATAAGAAGTGGAACAATGGTCATTATGATGTGGGTGGAGCTAAAACGTTAGAGATTACTGATTGGTCGAACAACATTTTCATCACAAATGGCCTCCTTTGAACTTTATTTGCTCTACAGAGGACATACAGGTGTTTGCACTTAAACTTTAAAGTATTGGCACCCTTTTGTGTCACCCGGTACATTGCAGTGCCTTGCACTTTAGCTTGCCCGGTAAGGATAGCCCTATTCTGTTAATGTTTTTTTTTTTTTTTTTCATAATAATATTTACATAAATGCAGATGTTTCATATTTCAAGTACAATTGTTATAATTATCCAAATCACTTGTCTTCTCCCAAAAACAAAGTTTATGTGTTTATGTGATGCAGGAATAAATAGCTTCCAGAATAGATTTCTCTCTCTCACACACACACACACACACACACACACACACACACACACACACACACACATATATACACAGATTCCCCACAACCAAAGTCTCAGCAGGTCCTGTATTTTTACACATTACATCATGGAAATATGAACATGATCACATTTAAGACCTGACATCAGCATGAGTTCAGTTTACAGTGCAACACACACGCGCACGCACACACGCGCACACACACCTCATGCATTCAGTCAAAGGTCACGAGTTCTTCTTTAGGGCTCTCAGTCTCCTTCGTGTCCTCAAACGAGTGTCCATGGAAAAGGACACGCGGGATACGGCGGTAAAAATATGTTACTGTAGACGACTGGGTGGAGTAACAGACTGATAAAAATATAAAGAGATGAACAGACAGACTGATGGATACAGAGCTGGAGAGATATAAAGATAGAGAGACAGGCAGGGATAAAGATGTGATGAGTGATAAAAAAAAACATAGAGAGACAGAGACTGATAGACATGCAAACATACACAGGCAGACAGATCAAATAAAAAAATATTAAGATAGACAGACAGGGAAAAAATAAAAACGTGTGTGTGTGATGATGCAGGTGGAGTGTAGGAGACTGGGGTGTGTGTAGCCGTACGTGTGGTTCGGGGGAACAGAGTCGACAGGTGCAGTGTGTTCAGGCGGCGAGTCACGCTCGGGTGAAGGTGCTGAGTGACGAGCAGTGTGTTCAGCCTCCGCCTGGACGCACACACACCTGTAACACACACTCCTGCCCACCCACCTGGAGCGTCGGCACCTGGAGTCAGGTGAGAACACAACACGCCCACACTGACCCATACTGCACTCTTCGTAAGAGTACACACCTCGTAAGTCATACAGAGGCTGGCCCTCATATACTGTGTGTGTGTATGTGCGTGTGTGTGTGTTAGTGTTCGGGGAAGTGTGGTAAGGGTGTGCAGAGGAGGGCAGTGATGTGTGTGCGCAGAACCCCCGGGTCACGTGACCTCGTTCTCCCGGACAGTGAGTGTGTGTCTCTGCCCAAACCACACAGTCTGGAGAACTGTACACTGAAACCCTGCCCGAGAGCTCAGAACACACACTGGAGCTACACTCACTGGCAGCAGGTAACACACACACACACACACACACACACACACACACACACACACACACACACACACACACACAGAAGCTGGAGGGGGTGGGGGGGGAGGTGTAGACAGACAGTCAGGCAGTGAGACAGGCACACAGACAGCAGCATGGACAGACGGACGGACGGATGGCAGACAGACTGAGGAACAGACAGGCAGGAAGGTAGACATACTGTATACATGGACAGACGGAATAGAACAGGTAGGTAGACAAGCAAACAGACATTTGCAGGCAGGGAGACAAAAAGTTAGACACACGGACATGCAGAGAGATGGAAGGATGGACAGAAAAAGACAGACTAACAGACAAACTGAAACAGACAGAATGATGCACGGGATGATGGACAGACCAGCAAGACGGCAAGCTAGATACATATACAGGACGATAGAACAACAGAAATGAGAACGGCCTGACAGTCATGTAAGACAGATGTAAACCGACAAACAGACAGTAAAACTGACCAACTGATGAGAACAGACAGACAGACAGACAGACAGACAGACAGACAAGCGTCACTACTGATGTATCACTAAGATACTAACACATGTAAAAACCATGAAAATTAAACTTATTAGTCCTGATTAGGCACATTAGCGGTGTGTGTGTGTGTGTGTGTGTGTGTGTGTGTGTGTGTGTGTGTGTGTGTGTGTGTGTGCGCGCAGTGTTCAGTGACCTGCGGTGTAGGAGTACAGCGCCGCTCTCTGCAGTGTGTGGAGAAGGACGTGACGGGGAAACACAGACCGCTGACAGAGAAGAAGTGCCAACACACACCCAAACCTACAGGGGAGCTGCAGAGAGTGTGTGTTCAACCTGACTGCGTCAACACACACCGCACGCGCACTCCTCAGTGGTACACGTCCTCCTGGTCTCAGGTACACACACACACACACATGCACGCAGAGGTAAGTGTGCAAAAACACTGAGATTATCACGGTTATTACTGTGTGTGTGTGTGTGTGTGTGTGTGTGTGTGTGTGTGTGTGTAGTGTACAGTGTCATGTGGTGGTGGTGTACAGCTGCGCTCTGTCCAGTGTCTCCTCCACAGACGCCCCTCGTCCACTTGTCCCCTTCCTCTGAAACCGGCTGCATCGCAAACCTGCAACACTAACTTCTGCCCTCAGCAGCACAGAGGTACACACACACACACACACACACACACACTATCTGTCTATCAATCTGTCTAACGTTCAAATGAGAATCTGGAGATAGATTTGCTCACTGTGTGTGTGTGTGTGTGTGTGTGTGTGTGTGTGTTATAGACACCACGTGTAAGGATTCCTACAGCTGGTGTCACCTGGTGCTGCAGCACGGCGTGTGTAACCATCACCTGTACAGGACGCAGTGCTGCCTCTCCTGCTCAAACAGCAACTTCTGATCGGCATCAGGGAGAGAAAAAATGATGGATTAGCATGTTAGCATGTGAGACACACACAGAGACACAGCCACACCAGCGCACACACACCCACCAGTGTGTCTGTAGAGTGTGTGGAGCAGCTCACGTCAGACTGAGACGCAGGGACGTGGACTCGTGTTGAAGACGGACTCTCGGGACAGAGACAGAGACAGAGAGATCTCTGCAGGTCCCTCTTATGCTTATGAAAGGTACAATGTGAAGATTTAGGACACGCCCATTTCCTGGAGATTGGTTCTGCGAGTGTGTGCCGTGATGCGAGGACTCCGCAAGTTTTGCATTTGCACATAAAATATTAAAGTGACTGACTGCTTTTTGAGAGTGTGTGTGTTGTGGACGGACCGAAGAATCGGCTACACTGCTTGTATTAAAATGGAAATATATTTTTTAAGAATTAAATAAACAAAATGCTTTCTGTTTAAAACAAATGTAAAAAATATGAAAGTGTGTTGTTTCACCTAAGAATTTCTCATAGCAGTTTAACGTCTCCACGTCCCCAGTTCTCACTTTGCCGTTTTTTAAGAAGTCATAGCTCTGAATTGAGCATGCGCAAAACTTTCATAGTCCATGCAGACTTTGTAGCTTACAAAGCATTACCAGTGACCCTGACACACGTTCGACCACAACTGAATTCCAAGCAGTTTGTAGCTAAAATTATCTGGGTCCGTTTGTGGGAAAAAGCATGTGTATGTCAGCCTCTGTATTATAATTTAAGGAACATGCATCCATGGACCTTCAGTTTCAGATGTTAAAGACATCCTGTGCTAGACAACATTTCACAGTCAGCAGTCTAAGGTGACAGGTGACTATATCAGTTCTTGTGAAATCACCTGAGACTCCAGACTGACAAGCTCAGATTTGCTTCATTCATTCTTGAATTAATGACAGTATACCTAGAATATAGCGTGCAAAATTTTAGGCCTGGATCAGCTTTCATTTTAGAGATACATAGACTTATTTTTTTTTCTTTTAAAAAGGGCGTGGGTATACATTTTACTGTTGAAATGAGCAAGTTATCAAGTTCAATAAGTTATTACTTTTGAACTACTAACCCTAGATGCATGAAATTCTTAGGCAATGTTGTCCAGCACTCAGTGGGTTTAAATTCCAAAACTTAAGGTCCACAGATGCACATTTCCTAAATGATGGCCTGCTGAAACCTTTAAGAAAATTAGTGAATTAAAGTAAATTGCATGGTTTGATCTATATCTCCACACTAAAGCACAGATCTATTACTCAGGTCATGGTTTCTTTTTATTACCTAGGTTGAATGTAAATCATAATGTCTGGTTCATGAGGTAGTATCATTAAGAACTAATTATTTAGCTTTATATTTTTCTTTGAAAGAGCGTGTTTTACTTTACAAACACACATAATCATGGTATTAAACCGTGCATACTACTTATTTGTGATTTAAGCTGGATTTACCTACCTTTCTTTATACAAAGTTTCTCCAGTACAGTCTTACAGCGTCAAACTCGAGATCTGTTTCAGTACAGTTGCTGCATTTTGGATGCCCCCTAGTGGTCATGTTATACCGGTACATTTGTGACCCTGTGCCTAGTTGTCTATAATGTCATCGTGGGGCGAGTGGTAGAAAACTTTAGTCATAACTGAAATTCCAATTCAATTTTATATTATTTATATTCAATGTGGTGTTTTGCACTTTCTAATAAAAAAAAAAAAAAACACCAAATACAATGTTTATTAAACATTATTAATACAATATTCATGCTGTACATTGTTGCATCCTGGAGTCGAAATTTCATAAAAAGCCATGTTTATGTGTATGTTTATAATATTGACAGATATTTGCCTATTTTTTTTTCATGTTTACAACAACAATGTGTGTGTAATGCAATGCCAGAATCTGTATCTCTTTACTGCTCGTAATATACATCAGGTATAACACATGTGACATGTGACATACAACAGCTTGTTTACTTGGGCTGGACCATTTTTTTGCAAACCATTTAAATATGTATTTAGCTAATTTTGTGACCCTTATACACCGACTTACAGACTGAAATACATGAAATGCGGCATAAAAAGGAATGTAAACGTACAAAACGAATACAACGTCAAATTACAAGGTGAATTTTAGTTTTGAAACATGCAGGACTTGCAGACTTTGAACAAAAACAAGTATTACCCAAGGTTATGCAAATTTATGATAGGTGTGTGCACTTCATGGCAGCAGGGTGGCGTAGTGGTTAACACTGTCGTCTTGCACCTTCAGGGTCCGGGTTCAATTCCTCCCACAGTGGTTGTGTGTGTGGAGTCTGCATGTTCTCCCTGTGCTTGGTAGGTTTTCTCCAGGTACTCCAGTGTCCTCCCACAGACCTGCATTCCCAAACTGACCATAGCGTGTATAAATGTTGACCAAAAATGGAAATAAATACAATGATCATTGGCTCCACAGTCCCTAGTTGAACTACAGAGGTTCCTAGATGGAAATGGATGGTCACAGTGTTTATTTTTCTTTTTGCCGCGCTTGAAAATGCTGACCTATGTGATCTCCACAGCTCTTCTTCACAGATTTTGTGTCAGCCAAGTTTCCTTTCGGGAAATGTTTGTGTGTTTAAAAGATTTCCAATTATTTTAGAAATGTCATTTATTTTGCAGGGATTAATGAATTGTTTTAAAAAAGTAAATATGTTAATTATCCATTAAATATTCAAGGTAAATACGCAGGTTTGTCATATGCATGAGTCAAACTGTGGACGCCGCTTGACAGAATTTCATGAAACATTTGCAGTACTTATAGGTACAGCAGGTCCTTGGCATATCAACTCCCCGCTGCATGAATTCTCGCCATAAGAACTGAAATCTTCCAAGAAAATACAAAGCACCTTTTCCATAATGAGCAACCAAACCGAGCCGAACGCCAGCTAAGGCGCGCATATGTCTGGGAGCCAAAATGTTTTGTCAGTGGAAAGCCATGCCTGTGTCAATAGTTAATAGAAAGCCCAGAGAAGCAAGTTTACATATTTTTGTGTTGTTGTTGTTTTTTTAAAGATTTAGTGAAGATGTACTGTAGCACCGCGGGTCCCAGGAATGTTAGCAAGGACGCAGCAAGAAGAAAAGCGAGCCGCTTTCAGATAGTTTTTTAAAGAGGTCGGTAGCAAGAGGAATCATAAATTGAGATTAAGTGAGATTTAATGTCTATTAATTTCATATTTTACTTAATTTACATCTTTTTTATATTCATTTTAATTGTCTCCATAGGCAACAAAAGAATATGATTAGTGTTGGAAATTGGTGATATTGGTAATATTTTGGGGTCTCTGAAACGGTTAATCTGCATTTACTTTATTTCCTGTGGGAAAATTATGTGTCGGATTTAATAATCTACTTTAAAATAATCTACTTGCTCAATGTAAACAAACACCTGCAGCAACAGATATTAATTCGAGTTCTGCACAGAAAGAGACAGGCGTGCACGTGCACCTGAAATAATAATAATACCACTGATTACATTAAAGATCAGCAGAGTATTTTTTTAGCCTTAACCTTTTATCTATTCCGCTGTATAAAATCATATTTAATTGTAATACTTTAAAATATGAACAGCCCGAGTTTAAAAATGGCGGCCTCGGCGAGGTTTTCTTGCTCCGTTCGCCCCCTAGCGGTCTTCTCTGTAAATGCAGCCCCGCTCCCGGCCCAGCAGAGTGAAGGAAAGATGGCGGCCGGAGCCGAGGCGGCCAGTAGCGGCGGCCGCGGCAGCAGCAGCAGCAGCTCGGCGGCGGCGGCGTCGGCGGGTCTGGAGGCGAGTCTGGACCGCCGCTTACAGGGAGTCAGCAACACGATGGAGTCGATTCAGAGCTTATCCTCGTGGTGTCTGGAGAATAAGAAGCACCACGGGATCGTAGTGCGCTCCTGGATGAAGTGGCTAAAAAAATGTAAGTACACACACACACACACACACACACACACACTAACGCTGTATCTGTTTATGTTTATGCATACATCTCATGCAAATTCGCGTTCTGTTTTTGGATGTGCATTACTAAAATCGTAAAGGTTGTTGCACCTGTGTGTGTGTGTAAGGTTTCAGTGTGTACACACACACACACACACACACACTATGGAGCTGCTAGCATGCTGGTGTTTGGGTTACAGGCCAGGCGTGGAAATAAGGACGCAGTGAGGTTCTGCGCATGAAGCCCCTTCGATCTTATAACATGTGCAACAGTTAATAAACACATTAATGCAATAAACAGAGAACACGCGCGCGCACACACACTTCTTTCATGCACAGTGATATGAAAGTGTAACATTGTTGCTGATGTTTTATTTAGAGTGAGGCCAAACTCCTTTGATGTTCGCAGCTAACAAAGTGATCAAAGCTACACATGACACACGTTACTCTGATTTACTCATTCCACTTTATTATTTATTGTTACTTTTAACCCCAAACTAATGTGACGTCAGCTTTCAGAGCTCACATCCCAGACTGCACCTGTGCGCACACTCGACACCGTTCTTTCCAGATCACATAGTTTGAGAAATTTGGAGAGGCCAGGTCAGAGGCTACGGTCACGTGGTATTATGTGTCCTGTAAAACTGACCGAAAAGGGTCGTCATCTGTATACGAATTTAATCCGTTCTTAAGGTGAAATTTTATAGTGTGAAACGATAATATTCCAGCCGCCCATAATACAACAATCATATGTTTTTGTATATAAACACAATTAAAAACATTCATAAAAGACATTTTTTTAAATGTAACACCTCACTTAACCTTAATTTATGATTCCTCCTGGCACTGGCTGCTTTAAAAACTAAACTGAAAGTGGCTCCGTTTTCTTCTTGGCACCCATGGTGCTATGTCTTAACTAAAATTCAAAAAATAAAATGTAAGATCACTTTCCACTGACACAAACAAGCTTTGAACAGCTCCTGGACGTACACGTAACTTGGCCAGAACTTGGCACGGTTCGCTGCCGAATCAATTTGTATCGTGATTCTGTATCGTGATTTAATTCCTTATTTTTCTGTATAAATATATAGCAAATCATTTTCTAATTATTACCGTACAGAATTCCGTAATACTCGCCAATGTGAGAATAGTTTAGAGTGCACCACCTCAAGGATTATAGTGGAACTGCAAAATTTTACTATCTCAAACCTCAATCGCTGTTGTTGGTCTTTTGGCTGCTCCCATTGTGGGGGCAACCTCAATTTTTATTATTATTATTGCTATAAATCTTTTTAGGGATTTTTTTTATTGATTGATTGATCACCACACAAAAAGAGGAAGGATACATCACTGAATCATTTTATTCCTCCTGTGCAAACAGTTGAAGTTGGACATTTACACACACCTATGCCAAATATGATTTAAACTCAGTTTCTTTCAAAATTATTAACTTTCAGTCCTAATAAACGTTCCATGTTTTAGGTCAGCCTTACCTTTGAAAAGAATCGCGACAGAGCTGAGTTTTCAAATTACGCACACACAAAGTACACATGAGAAAAGTGTGTGCATGTGTGTGGGGCACAGTGTCAAATAACACACGCGCACAAAGAAGAGAGGGGGAGATGTTGATTATACCAGTAAGAGACGAGCACTAAGAGCAGCAGGGGAGACGATTACCCATAATTCCCGCAGCGCAAGAGAGACAAAAATCATTGGCTCGGTTGTGATCACTTGTAGCTGTGTGTCAAAATAAGAGTCACATGCGTGATGCATGATACGCGGCGCTCGTAAACTAATACTTGCTCGGTTTCCGATAAAAAAATCTTTGCTCGGTTTGCGGAACACTCGTAAACCACGTTACTCGCAATCCGAGGTTCCACTGTACTTCTGAACAGTGCTTAGGCCAGAGTGCTGAATTATACTTTACGTAAGACTGTCATACTTTTCAAACCCGCACCAATTCCATATCTCTGAAGTGAATTCTGTCAACACACACTCACACATACACACTTGTCAAATGAGATGGGGAGAAAACTGATTGGGTTACGTGTTACGATTATTTTCTGTGACGTTTGTTTGAGGTCCTAAAATGTTGCTCTTCCTCTGTAATCCTACAGGTGGTACATAACTATTTAAACTATTCGCACGCTGGCAGGCAGCACAGCTAAAAAACATATAATATTGACTCGCGATACTTAAAGAATAAGAACCAGGGTATCATGATATCATATCGGGTCTCCCTGGTGATTCTGTCCCTACTACTCTATCAATAAATTGGACTTAAATCCCACTGTGCTAGTTAAAGCTATTCATAGCATTATGACTATTCAGGCTGTATTTATTCGGATCCCAGTGTGCCCTGGACCGAACTTCCTGGACAAACGGTCCAATGTGGGTCCTTGTACTGTTACACACCACGGTATAGCACATGTGTTTTTGGGGATTGTTTTATTTTGAGGTGCTGATTATAGTGGAGTATATCCAGTGCGCACTAATGGACGTGTTTGTGGCTGAACGTTAGTATTTTTTATTTTGTCACATGATCGGATATGATCAGTCGAGTGATGTAATTGTATATTTAATAAGTGCTTTGATCAGCTGAGTGATGTGCCGTAGTTGGGCTCTGATTAGTTTAGAGTGATGTTTTGAGTGATGAGATCGACTGCGTGTGTCTGACCATGATGATCATATTGATTGTTTTCTTTAAGAAAATGAAATCCTTTATTATTTTTAGATGGTGCCTAGACCTAAAGTATTAACTACACGATTGTGATCAGTTCTGCTGTTTAGATGAATTTGAGAAATGGTTGTGAATATGAGTTTGAATGCTGGTTAAAACTATACATTTATCATGTATTTGGCGTGTCTGATCTGTATGTGAAATTAGTCCTGCCTACTTTGCATCCGGCAGGGAGCAACGATCGATAATTTGTACAGACGTATTATATGATCCTATGATGATCTTTAGTTAACGTAATGAGAGGCTTTAACTAGACGGCTAACTCTACTGGTCAGTAATGTGTCTTTAGCTCACCAGCTAAGTTTCCCTTCACACAGCTGGCAGAAGATGAATATTAAGCCCTTGTCCCCTGATCAATGTCCTAACGCCTAAAGGGGGACACAGCAGTAAGTTAAAACCATGCTATGATTTCAGGTCATGCTAAATATTTACCTACAGTTAAAACATTTTAAACAATGGTTTAATCAGTTTGATTACAGTTATAGCTTTATTTCTTCTTTACTATGAGCAGTTGCATCTCTGTTCAAGTCCAACCCCGAAAATTACCCTTGCACTTCTGAGTTTTGTCGAACGTGGTAGAAGTATAGCTAGCTGGCTAGCACAATACCGAGAGGTTGGTGTTCACTAGTAAGCTACTAATACTGTGGTGAGCAAAGTGCAATGGTAGGTTGAATGATGCAGATAAAATTAATCCATAAAAACTTGTATAAATAGTTTTAATAGGCTAGCTTTAGCGTCAGGAATAACCACAGATACGACATTATCACAATACGCAGTGCTGATTTTTTTTTATTTAAATGTCACAATTCAGTGGTTGATTTTTTTTAGATTCTAAAGAAATTTTGTTAAATATTTTCCTACGAAACATGATGCTGTGATTGTTAATAGTTTAGAGCACGCCACCTGCAGGATTCTTGAGGAACAGCAACATTTTTCCACCTCAAATGCAAACGTTTTTAACGTTTAGCAAATTAGTCTTTAAATTGGTTTATTCGTAATGGCCCGCCCACAATATAAACTTGTACTGGGTTTCTTTTTAGTTATTCATCATTTTTTGTGTATTTCACTGTAAATTGCTTGGATTTGTTTATTTGTTTATAAAGCACAAATAGTTTGAAAAATCAGAACAAAAGAAACAAAGCTGTGAAGTCTGCACTGATCTCTCTCTCCTCAACGTCGAATATTGCGTACAGATTAAACAACAGTGGCGTGATCTTGTGGTGTACAAGTCCATGTGAGTCCATACGGAGAAATACCAGAAAACATATTATTTGTTAAATTCTTTATGCCAATTAACTGATTGATCGTTAACAGTATAATAGTGTACACTGATGGATTTTGTCTATTTTTGTCTGTTTACTTGGGTTAAATATGGAACATCTGCTAAGAACATGTCATTCCACTATTTCTGCATGGCAGCATGCTGGGCGTGCAAACTTTTGCACACGACTATAGTATCAAATCTGAAACTGGAGAACTAGTTATATATTGTGAAATAATTATGATTGAAGGATGGCTTGCTGAATGGTACAATGTCCTCTAGCTAATAGATGGTCGAGCTTTATTCAGTATATCAGAGGGCCAAGCTTAAAGTCGGATCATCTTAATATGTGGGGAGGCTCTTAACTAAATGGAAGAGAGCCCATTTCTGTGGTAAAGTGTTCTGCTGTGTGCACGCTTTACGGTAAGGGTGAAGTTTTAGCACTTGATGCTGTAACTGGTTGTTTTTGTTAATCTTTCGGGTGCTTCTGTCGAGAGGTCGTCACAGTAGTCCATCCAATTCACACAACTTGGCACAGGTTTTACACCAGAGTTCCAGACACCTCACGTATTATCCAGGCTTGGGTATTGTATGGGAATCGATCTTGGGCCATCCGCATAGCAGACGTGATGCTGTAGCTGGTGTGTTGAAGCAGTTTTGTTTTTTGTATGTTTGGGATGAAGGTTGCTTGAGTAGATGCTTTTGTAGAGGCCCCCGGCCAAGCAGCGGAGGCCCCTAGCCATTTGTTAGAGAGCTGGAGTGGCGGCCCGAGGCCCTGGAGTGGCGGCCCGAGGCCCTGGAGTGGCGGCCCGAGGCCCTGGAGTGGCGGCCCGAGGCCCTGGAGTGGCGGCCCGAGGCCCTGGAGTGGCGGCCCGAGGCCCTGGAGTGGCGGCCCGAGGCCCTGGAGTGGCGGCCCGAGGCCCTGGAGTGGCGGCCCGAGGCCCTGGAGTGGCGGCCCGAGGCCCTGGAGTGGCGGCCCGAGGCCCTGGAGTGGCGGCCCGAGGCGATTATAGGGGCTGAATGTTTTGCATGGCGAGGTTGCTGTGTGGTAGAGAGTTTTAATTAATGTTGGAGGTTTTTGTTTCATGGCAAAGGGTATTGCGGTAAGGTTTGAGAAACTTCCTGCTGTATTAGAGGGCCTTGCAGACATGGAGGAGGGCCTATGACCATGTTGCTTCATACTGGTTTATGTCTTTCATAGCAAATGTGTTGCTGCATGGCTGCTGCTGTTGCTGGGTATTTGAAGCGAATGTGATTCATAATTGTTGAGAGGTGTATTGATTATTTTTTTGCTGTTGGTTTTGTTTTTTGAAGCACACTGGTCCATTTTTGAGGTTGTTTAGGCTTGTCGAAGGATGTTGCTACATGTCTTTTGCTGCTTGTCTAAGGGGATGATCGGGTGTGCTAGTGGCATTGCTACAGGTAGTCAAGTTCTTAGTTGATAAAATGGCGCAACTACTAACCTACCCGGTTGCTACTCCGAATTGGAAATGGTTGGGTAGAGTAGTAGAAGGTGGTGGTGGTGGTGGTGGTAGACTCCGAGTCAGATGTTTATTCATACAGAGTATATTTTTTAGGAGCGTGTTTGCACTTTCCTGGCTGCCAGCTCTTCACTGATAGTAATTTACTTTGAAGTTTCTGTAGCTCTGTAGTAGCCCTAAATATAACAATGGTGGCTACACTTCCAAATCTGCCTGTGAAATTTTTAGTGACTGCTGTAATTATTGTAACATGTGACGTTAAGATCTTTCCGTGTGCGGTTTCTGTGTCTCTAGCTGATGCCAATCACAGGCTGAATCTCTTCTACCTCGCTAATGATGTCATCCAGAACTGCAAGAGAAAAAACGCCATCGCTTACCGCGGCGCATTTGCCGAAGTCCTGCCCAATGCCGCCCTGCTGGTCAGGTACGAGTGCGAGACGGCGCGTTTTCCTTGAATTCCTGAGAAGCTGTCTTGATTTTTATTGAGCCGGATGTCTCCGTTTTTCTGTAGGGATGCTAAAGTGCGCAAGTCAGTGGAGAGAATCTTCAACATTTGGCAGGAGCGGAGCGTTTACCAAGAGGAGCTGATCACCGAGCTGAAGGCAAATCTGCAGAAAAAAGACACAGCGCCCCCTCCTGGTGAATACATCTCATTGTTGAATAACAAAACAAAAAACTTATCAATATTTTTATTCCTTCAAACTTCTTGCTTTTCTCACCCCTTCCAGTTACACCTAAAGCCACCCTCAAGTCCAGGATTGTAGCAGAGTTCTCGGTAAGTATCTTGAGCTACGGTATGTGAGTTTTTTTTTAACCCCAGAATCTGTTCTCATTTGTGATCTTTCTGGTCTCCGCTTTAGCCTCAGACGTTTATCGATCGCCTCTCTGTGTACAAGCGCGCTTTAGAGGAGAGCGAGCTGAAAGAGAAGCAGCTTGCCGCCCTCAGAGTCGACGTCTGCGGCACCGAAGCGCTCAAACGTCTCAAAGGTTTGTCAGATTATTCTTTATTACCTCTGGTACAAACTGCTGATACTGGAGACTCCTTCCATAAACAATTAAGAAACATCACCTCTTGGTGACCTGCTGTTATTGCACATGTTAATCGCATATTATTTATGAAGCAAACTGTAACAACATAATGATTTCAGAAGACCTGTACTTTTTTAGTATTTGAGAAGATTTTTTTAAAATTTTTTTAGATAAAGCAGGAGGAAATAAATTCTCCAAGGATTTCGAGGAAGGCAGCATGAAGTTGCAGGAGGTCGTGATGTTTCTGGAAGGACAGAAGGAAGCAGGACCGGCGCTGCTCGAGGCTCTGGGGAATGCTGACGTTTTTTACGAAATGCAGTACAAAGAGGTCAAAATTGTCGCTAACGTAAGTCGGTTTTGTTGTTGTGATATATGATAGAACTGGGGTAAAGGCAGGTTAATGGATTTATTGTTGAAGTCAATCCAGGACTTGGGTGTCTAAGGGTTAATCTCTGGTTTTGGGTCAAATAAGTATCCTTTTACCTTAAGTCTTATAGTCTGAAACATATAGCACATTTCTTGTTGGACTTGTCTTTCCGCCTCTGCTCAGGCGTACAAGACGTTCGCCAACCGCGTTTCGAATCTAAAACGCAAACTGGATGCTCTGAAAGCCACACTACCTGACGTCGAGTCTCCGGTTCCCTCGCCCTCCGAGGATGCTCCCTCACCCTCCGGCTCTGAATCGCCCTTTCACGGATTGGGACGTGGCCAGCGAACAAAAGAGGAGAATGACAACGTAGATGTGGAGGACATGGACATGTCTGATGAGGAGACTGCAAACAACGCAAGCATTGTTGGTGAGTTTTCTTTGCTTTTGTTTGTTTCTTTCTTTCTTTATTGCTTGCTGTGTGTTTTAGATTTAAGGCTTTTTTTGTTTGTTTGTTTCAGTCGAGGACAAAAAAGAGAAAGCGTCCCCGTCTGCAGTTTCTAAAGCCACCAGTGAAACAATAGCCAAGTCCCCTACTCAAGTCCCTCCCACAAAGACAACATCCGAGCCCGCACCCGTTCAGACGGCACCCCCAGCTACTGTGACCACGCCCACCACTACTATAAGCCCCACCCCTTTGAATCTGGCCAACGTGGATCTGGGGAAGATCAGCTCCATCCTGAATAGCATCACAAATGCCATGAAAAACACCGGTGAGCAGAAAACATCAAAGTGCTCGATATGAGAAAAAAGATATATATTTTACTAAACCTGTACCTTTTATAATTAGTATCTTATTAAATTGTAAAGATAATTTTTATTATTTTGATATTGTTGGCTTTTTTTTCCCCATATATTAATTTTCCCCTTTTTTATTAAATAAGATAGTTTTCTTATTTAATTGTAGCATGTTTTTCTGCATTTTTTTTAATGGAGTTCGACAATTATTTGTTTGTTTTTAGCACATGTATTATTTTCCTTATTTGTTTATTGACCTGTGATTATGATTCAAGCATTTTTAATGTC
>QMIH01000006.1:1638941-1653341 GCA_003987875.1 Clarias batrachus | reverse complement strand
AACCAAGCACACCATTGTTTTTCTTGTGAAATTCCCAATAAGTTTGATGTGTCACATGACCCTCTTCCTACTGAAAAAACAAAAGTTGGATCCAAGATGGCCGACTTCCAAACGGCCACCATGGTCACCACCCATCTTGAAAAGTTTGCCCCCTCACATATACTAAAAAAAAAAAATGTATACAATGTGCCACAAACAGGACGTTAATATCACCAACCATTACCATTTTATTAAGGTGTATCCGTACACCCTGTGTGTGTGTGTACATTTTTTTTTTTAGTATATATAGTTTTTATTATTATTTTTAATTATCATTTACAGTAGACCCTCGGATTGCGAGTAACGTGGTTTACGAGTGTTCCGCAAACCGAGCAAAGATTTTTAATAAATTTTTGATTGGAAAACGAGCAAGTATTAGTTTACGAGCGCCGAGTATCATGTATCGCGCATGCGACTTTTATTTTGACACCAAGCGGCAAGTGATCACAACTGAGCCAATGATTTTTCTCTCTCTTGCGCTGCGGGAATTATAGGTAATCGTCTCCCCTGCAGTGTCCTGTGTCAAAATAAGAGTCCCCTGCTGCGTCTTAGTGCTCGTCTCTTATAATCAACATCTCCCCCTCTCTTCTGTGTGCGCACGCATAATTTGACACTGTCCCCACACACACTTTTTATTGTACTTTGTGTGTGCTTGTGCACGCGCGCGTAATTTGACATCGACCCACACACACACACACACACACACACACACACACACACACACACACACACTACCTAAAGATCTCCCTGGCTCCACACGCACTTTATTTCCACAGAAAACTCAGCTCTGTCGTGATTCTTTTCAAAGGTAAGGTGCTGGTTCATTTGTTGTTTTTTATTTTTTACTTTACAGCAGTGATTCCGTTAGTATGCTCATGCGAGTATCATTAGAGAGATTTCTTTTTTTCCCTTTTAAGTGTTTGCATTGTGGATGTTAGTTGTGAAACTTAAAAAGCGAGGTGGGGGGAGGGAAAAGGAGTTTTACTGTTTAAGACGAGGCGAAGGGCTAATTCCACACACACACACACACACACACACACACACGCATACAAATACACGGCGCCTGCGCGCACAAACAAACACTTAACTGTCTGGATTTATTTTTACTTTTTTATGTTAAGTGCAGGTTAATTAGGACCCAAGCACTATAAGGTGCGCAGGACCCTCTTGTTTTCGTAAGGATTTTTTTTTTCCAACCTTTGGGACTTTTCGGGGGTCTTAACATGCTCAAGAACTCATGAAACTTTTCAGACCGGTTGGAATCTACTGCCATCAGAATGCCTGAGAGTCTCGTGGCCCGGGGCCCCCAAGGGGCCCTACATGAGATTTTGCTGCCTAGCTCATACACACTTTCACGTAGGCACACGAAACTCGGTATACATTTGGAGCTCATCGAGCTGAACAACTTTCGTCCTGCATGTTCCGGGGTCAACTTAACAGGAGGCCGTTTATTTTGGGTCGTTTGCAAAAACGCACCCGATGGATTTTGATATACTCCTCCTAGGGAATTTATACGATCACCACCAAACCGGGCCGATGTGATCTRAAGACATCGAGGATGCAAAATTGCGGAGGGATTTTTGATATCTCAAACGGGTCAGTCGTGATAATGTCTTAAACTTGCACTGAAAAATGTTTAATAACTTTCGGTGTGTCATTTCATTGATTGACATTATATTCAGTGACACCTTCTGTGACATCATGTTCAGTGACATCACATTGAGGAACATCATAGTGTGAGGCTTATTTTCCAGCATCTGCGGCGGTTATGCAGTGCGCCCGGGGTGGTGATGGCACAGAGTGCTTGGGCCCGTCATTGTTGCTTGCAACTATATTTTGTTTTATTTTTAAACAAAATTCCGTGTGTGGGTGATTTCTTAACTATTTTTAAGTTTGTTTAAACTAAGTACATCTGTGCATCACAGATCTTTTCTTTGTTTTTTTTGTTTGTTTGTTACTATGCAGGTGTCAGTCCAGTGTCCCGCCCCTCTCCAGGAACTCCTACTACACAGCCAGGCCACACCCCCACATCAAAAGCCCCACCCACTGTTGGGACTACGGCATCCAATCCTCTGGCCAGCATCCTGTCAAGAGTGGATATCTCACCTGAGGGAATCCTGAACGCGCTCACAAAGACGCATACACACCCCGGTAACAAGACATACACACTCACACAGTCATGCTCTCACATTTATGCATGTGCATATTACACACACTTATTTATTTGTTCATATTCTCTTTGCTTTTTTCTTCAGGATTGTCTTCTCTGCTCTCTTCCGCCCGTACCGGTTCCGGTTCTCTCACCTCCCCAAACCCTGCCCCCTCTTCCTCCGCTGTAACCACGGCAACAGTGACAGCAACAGTAACATCATCAGCCACCACTTCAACAAGCCCAACTACCCCTAAGACTCCAAAAGTTTCTGAAAACAACAGCTTGAGCCGTGAGCCTGAGCGAGAGCGGGTGACGGAGTGGGAGAGAGACGGGGACAAAGACGGGGAGAAAGACCGACAGGAAGTCGTTATGCCGAGCTTGGAGTCCAAAATCAACAACTTCCTGCAGGTGAATCCCGGTTTTGCTGGTGTATTTGAGGCAGAAAGTAACAGCCCACTGCTTGTGGGCGGAGACGCCACGCCAGTCCGAGACGAAAGGGGAGGGACTCCGACGCAGGACGAAATAATCGACAGTCCATGTGTCATAGGCCACAAGGCCCACGTTTCATCTTGGGGCACCGAAGACGACAGGAAAGACCGAGACTACCGAACCCCATCGGGAAAGAGCGTGTTGAAGAGCAAAGAGCAAGAAGTAGGGAAGAGGAGGCGTGACGCATCCCCTGGCCACACCCCATCCTCCTCTTTCACTTCAACTTCCTTCTCTGCACCGGAAGTGGCCGCAAAAGCTAAAACGGAGGGAAGAAGAGCGAGTGTCAGCACTCCGAGAGAAAAAGGCAAGGAAGAGAAAGGGGTGAAGAAAGGTGGGAAGAAACATGACGTTACCGCCGGAGACAGTGAACGCTATCATCGCATCGAAACCGTGGTTACTGCAGCAACCGACGACGACGCAAGTGTAGAGCCACTCGGCTACAGCAACCGCATCCAGACAGTCGAGAGCATCCGTGTGATTGGTCGAGGTCCCAGAAGGTCCAGTGGTGCGACCAGAGGGAGTGGGGTGTGGTACGAAGAGGCAGAGTTTATGGAAACCCCACCTCCGCCTCACTCTGGAAATCATGGCCCTGAAAGTTCCGTGGACCATACCACATCTGCCCCAGCTCGTTTGGTAGTTCCCCAGGGGCAATACTCATCACCACCTCCCCCTCCCTTTTTTACTCCTTCTCAAACCTCGGCCCCTTCAGTTGTTCCTCCTCCTCACATTCCTCCTCCTACTCCATCCCCATTGACCCCTTCTAGGGACTTCCCT
Source organism: Clarias batrachus (assembly GCA_003987875.1). NCBI lineage: Eukaryota > Metazoa > Chordata > Actinopteri > Siluriformes > Clariidae > Clarias > Clarias batrachus. Next base: position 1,649,887 of record QMIH01000006.1, on the reverse strand, counting down.
CCCTCCCCTACTACTTCTGCTGTAATGGTAGGTGGCATCCTCGTCCCTATTGACCGAGTTTTGCCCCTTCCTCCTGCTAATTTGCGTCCCGAGGCGGTGTCAGCCCATGCAGGTGGGGCTATCGCTTCCAACCATTCTAGGGGTAAATCTCACTCCATGCGCCCCCTTCATCGCTCCTTACTTGGGCAAAGCCCAACCTCGCCTTCACCCACTACCCCGACCACACCCACAACCCCTACTCCCTCCAGAGAGCCTCGCCCACTTTTGCCTTCCCCACCCCGTCCTCTTCTTCGCTTGCCTTCCCAGAGGCTTCCGTTGCCCCTTCCCCTTTCCCGAGAGCCCTTGCTGGCAGGTGCAAAGCGACAAGGCCCCACCTACAGAGGTGGATCGTTACACGCTCCTAAACGACCATTTTTGCCTCCTCGCTATTAATGTGTTACAATGCTGTCTAATCAGACGCATGCATTTGCCTAGGCTCTGCTCCCTTTCTAATAAGGTTAAAGGTCACATGACATCAGTCCCACCCCCGGCTTGGTTTACCCTCAAAGCCAGTCACTTAGGCAAGATGACTGGATGAACTACAAGAGAAAGGAAGATGAACAGAGAGAGGAAAGGTGGTTATTCTGATCATTTCCACTCATCTTTGTGCAAAAGTGTGTGTGTGTGTGAGTGTGTGAATATCAGATTATTCTCAATGATCTAGGTCTGTAATTAAGAATGTAAATAGAAGCTTTCTCTCTTTTCTGTGTGGCTTCTGCGTTCCTGTTCTCAAACACTGTTACTCTGTAAACACACTTTAATCTTTGCTTCAAACTTATCTAAAAGATCTGGATTAAACATGCGTTCACACTAGAACCTGATAACTCCTTATAGGCGCTCCACTTTTTTGGGCCTGGTCAAAAAAAATTTATATGCATTTCTGTACTCTGATTCTATTTGGGATTAGAACTAAACCCAAGCAGACAGTGGAGAGTTGAGAATTTGAGGGAGGGGCTTTGCTCTGTGCTAATGTGAACGCAGGCTTATCGTTAATCAGCAGCTAGGAAGTACAGTTCTACAGAAAGTAGAATAACTCTAGAATATAATGCAACAAAACTCAGTCATAATGCTTCCTTATTTCTACTTCCTGTCTTTTGATTATTTTATTTATGAAATTTTTTTTGGTTTTTTTTTTTTTTTTCCTTTTTTTTCCCTCCTTTTTTTTGCATGTTTAATTACAAATAAAAGCCCGGCGTTGAGAAACAAGAATGATCGCGGGCTTGCGCTTCTTTGTCGCTAAAACGATATTTTTTTTTGTTTATTTTATTTTACTTGTTATTTTTCCTTTTAAAGAAAAATGTGAATCTGAATCCTGTAACATTTCTGATTTATAAAAATGTTTCTAGATGTGTACCATGCAAGCTACATGTACGATTGGTGACAAGAAAAAAACTTTTTTTTTTTTGGTTACTATTACAGATGCTATCCAATTTGTGTAACTGAACCACACCCCTTTTTTAGAGTCCTTTTTGCTCAAGGGTGAGCAGGTCTTAGGCCCCACCCCTTTGTCTGAGCTTTGAGGAAAGCAATAATGCAAGATCATGGTTGAAACACACACGTGGGCGCCCACTTAGTTTTCCAGTCAAACTTTTTCATCTAACACTAGTCACGTTAATAAAATTTGAATTGCAAAATCGTGCACGTAGCTTTTTAAGGGTGGAGACCTGTTCCTAGGAATCTGATGGGATGGTTAAATAAGAGGAACTTACACTTTGCATTTTGTCTGGTTCTCACACACCTTTGCTTTTCACAAGGTTGTACTTTTCAAAGGAAAATCGTTTCCAAAGCACCCTCGTCCACTTCCTGTTATCAAGCATCCTCCCATCTCTGGGACTTAATTCATGTATTTTGCCAGGGCACAAAAACTAATTGGAATGTTAATGTTCTAGTTCATTTTTATGCTAGTTAGCATGCTGTTGACACTTTAAGTTCAAGTTTTATTCCTCCATGAGTGATTAACTTTATTTTCATACCTATTCTTTTAATCACCTCCATATCCTAGCTAAGTTATCAAAACTTTGATCGCTGAAAAAGCTCCCACTTCGTTCTGCCAAGTAGTAAAGCAACCAGATAGCACAAATTAACAAACTAGAAAAGCTTAATGTTGACTGCTTTATACTTACCGTGCTAGTTAGCTGACGTGTTCATACATTTATTATATTATTTAAATTAACTTTGCTAGCTACAGTAGAATGTTACTTCAGACCGCTAGCTAGTAACTATCCCAGTTAGTTGGAATAACATTTTCAAATTTTCACTAACTTTTTTTTTTTAGATTGTCTCTAAGGCGACTAAGATAACTTTGTCGCAGCTGCGTCTGCTAGCTAACTTGTCACATGACATTTAAGCATGATTTTATCATTGCTTTTATTCATCTGCACAAAACAGCAGTGCTACTTCATTTTGCTAGCCAGTTAGCATGACGTCTAGTCAGAAAATTTTCGCCACTTTTGTGTTTGTCAAGTGAACGAGGGCATGCTAAAGGAAACGGTACTAACACACGAGTCAGTCATCCAGTCGGTATTTGTGTGTATGTATATATGCAAGCTGATTGTCCAGACTGGATTTTGGTCTTAGAAAATATGTAAAATACTTGTCAGAATTGAGAATTAAGCGTTTGGAATGCCCTGTTTCTGGTTTCCACCCACACTGAGAGAAATGAGCTGTAATTAATGTACATATTGTTAATAGTGCTTGTACAAGTGGTGATGTGATTTTTGTTTTTATTTTAATTTTTTTTTTCCTCTCTTTACTTTTTCCTCCATTTTGGTTCATAACATGTGAACGTTTAAGGAACGTGGTGGTGGTGATTTACGGTGTCTTCTTTTGTCCTGAACGCATACACCTTTAGACTAGCATCTCTATATATTAACCAGTATGACCATCACTGATTATGAGGAACATGCTAATGAACACTGAAATAGGAAACCACATGGCTGTGTCCCAACACTTGACTTAATATTTGCCATGTTACCTGAGCATGTGTAAATATGTTGATGTTTAGCTATTTACCAAGCTAGCTAGTTTTATGTTTTGAACAGTTAGCAGTTCGTAGCTTGTCTTGCGCGGAGTGTGTGTGGATTTATTAGGGGTAAATTAGTCTTTGAGGAGGGTCGGTTAGATAGCCAGTTACATAAACCCAAAGATCTTGATCTCATCTTTCTTTACAGTATTACCATACACTGTCCTAGGCTTTACTGTGATAACTGGTTAGCAGCTAGTAAGAATTTTTTTGGTAGCCGACTAGGTTGACCTGTACCACACAATATCATGTTTTTTGATCAGTTGGAATTGTCTGAACATTCATTTATATGAAAAGATGTTCCGTAAAACAGTTTTCTCCATTTGAACCATGAAATATCCTATGAAGTGTTGGTGTTTGGGAGACAGCCAGAACTACAGGTGTACGTTGTTTTCTTAAGGCTTTATGAATTAATTACATTTACACATGCCCAATATTACAAACTTACGTAATTTCTTCTTTGTTATTTTTATTTTATTATTATTCATATCTGTATGAGGCACATGACACCATCTGCTCTCGACACGATTATGAAACACCTTCCATGCTGTCTAAAATTAGAGAAACACCACTGTTCAGATTTCAAGTCAGGGCTCCAGTTGTTGTTTCTCAAGCTTTGCCAACCCTGGAGGCTCTGGAGAACCTTCTGTCCAGAACATTGTGTTTTCTCAGGATTTGTCCGAAACCTTTAACTGAACATTTCTACCCTTAAATCAAAGTCAAGATTTTATTGTACTTGTTTCCCAAACGTAATGCTGTGGCCATTACCTGTCCAGTGCGAAAATTTGAAGGGTGCACGGGCCGAATGTTATTCCTATCATTGTACGAAATGGATTCACGAGATCCAGATTCTAGAACGTTCTCTGACCCTTTCTGTCCCCATAATCGCCTGAATGTGTGATCAGACACGTTTTATGGCAGTGTGGAAACATTCAACCTTGACTCTTTGGTATGAATAATATAATTAGGGCATTTTATCAATCTGTTCAGCTCACAATATTTAGACTGAAATATAATTTAACTGATTTTGATTTGGTCATGCGATCATAAATACATGTAGCTATGTACAGGACTGGCGTAAACGGGTGACGTAGTGGTTAGCACTGTGGCCTCACACCTGCAGGGTCCAGGTTCAATCCCCGACTCTGGGTCTGCGTGCTGTGAGTTTTTATGTTCTCTTGGTACTCCGGTTTTCTCCCACAGTCCAAAGATGTGCAGATTATTAATCTAAATCACATTACCAAATTGCTCATAACCTACCACGGTCGTAAAAATGGTCGTGATCACCGTCGGCCTCCACAGTCCTGAGTTGGACTACAGAGGTTCCTTGATGGATAGTGGATGGATTTACGGGATTTTTTTTTTTTTTTTTTTAATAGTGATCCATTAAGTTGGATATGAATTTGGTTAACAATGCTGCTCAGTTAATGTGATGAGGATTTATTTGCATTACTCATGGACCACCTTAGATCAGTTTTATAAAACAGATTACTGACTATAGTATAAAATAATGGATTTAATTAAATTCCTTCACAGATTGTGTCTTTTAAAAAATGTTTTAGATTATCTTTAGCCCGCATATTTTTTTTTATTACCGAAGGATGAATATTTTTATTTCAGTTTATTTATTTTTTTTATATTGTATGCGCATTGTGATTGCATGCTTGATGCGTTCGAACGCGCCCAGGCCGACGCGGTTTCTCTCCTCGCCCCCTGACTGGTCCAGACTCCGACCAATCAGCTGCGTCGCTGGCGGTAACATGGCGGCGCGCAGGGAGGACGACACGGAGCTGCGCTGTGGGAATAAATAAACACGGACACGGTGGATTTGTTGACGCGTTTCCGCGTGTAAAACCTTTTTGAGTTGAAGGAGCGCGGGATGACGCTGGCGGTGTGTTTGGGTCGAGCCGTGAGCCGCGGGACCGTCAGGGCGGCGCTGAGGAGCCGCAGGGGCTACAGCAAGGTTGTCAGATGTGTGGTGTTTTTTTTTATTGTTGTTTTTTCATCCCTCACTTCCGCATAGATGTAGATCTACAGTGCTGTCAAGGAAGGGTGATATTCTTATCTACTTGTCGTGTACATCTTAGTGGGATGTCTGGAACAGATTATAAGTTATGCTGCTACTTTGGTTTAAATATGACCACTGCACGTGCGGGGGCGGGGTCCTGATTTAAGACAGGATCACGTGATTTATATAGAATGAAGTGATGACTCTATGGAGTGATGCACCACTTTCAGATCAGTTTTGCTCTCTTTAGATATGATCAGTGAAGATATAGGACTGGATCCGTGTGTGCGTGTGTGTGTGGGAACACATATCTAAACCTTGGATTCCAACCCATTCCTCATGCACTTGCTCTCCTCCTCTGCGCAGGATGCTTGTATATACAATGACGACGGCACTGACGGCGCTTCATTGCTCTTCTTTACTCCGAACCACTTGAACATCTCCACAGCTGTTTATCAAAACATTTATCCACTCAGACAATCACCGTTTCATCCGTGCAAGTCATAAAGTCACACAGATGCAGGCCGAACGTTTTTTTTTTTTTTTTGGTCTAACAAATTTTTCCCTGACATCTTTGATCAGCAAGATGTTTCCACCGTAGAGATTCCTGCTTATAATATCGTGCCTCAGGTTCACATCTCGCTTAAAAGCACCTCACACGACTCACGTAAATGAGGTTAAAAGGAGAAGAGGGGAAATCTTTAGACGTGGACGGATCATAGATGACTTTTATTTGTTTTGCAATTCTAGCAAAACAAAAACCTTGAAACCACCCTTAAAACTATGGGGTGTACAAACTTTTGCACTTTGTCGTGCTCTTGTCCTGAAGCGTTAGCGGTTCCTTCGCAAACCAGCTCACAGGTGTGTGTGTGTGCGCGTTTGTGTGTGTGTGAATGCTATAGATCAGACGAACCGGTCAGCGTGTCGGATTAAACATTCGCGTCTCCATGGCGACGCTCTAGGTCATGTGACCATCCGGAGAAGAGAAGCAGGGGAGGCCTGTCTGTCCAGACTGCAACTACAGTTAGAGACTTGTTTCTTGGTTTATTAAGGAATTGTGCACCACCACACACACACACACACACACACACACTGTTCCAATCGTGTGTTCCCACTCACTCCAGCGTGTGCTGCTCTGAATCTCACTCGTCTCTCATCATAAACCCGGGAAATGAGTTCCTTGGTTTGAAAAACCGCTGCGGCACAAGAGGAGTAAAACACCATGAAAGAAAAAGATTAAATATGGTTTCCGCTTCCTGGTCGTGATATTCGTGCTGAAACACACACACACACACACACACTGACTGTGTGGAGGTAAAAAAATAGATCAGATTAATGGCTGATGTTCGATGCCGAGAGATTTGGGACGCAGCCCAAGATGTTTTTGTTTCTTGTTGGAGGAAAAGGTCATCATCTGGTTTGAGTGTGTGTGTGTGTAGTGTGTTTAAATTGTTGCTTATTTGTTGCTATAGAAAATGTGTGTTAAATATTGCTTTGTTTTATATCATTGGTGCCTGTGTGTGTGTTGCAGCTTCAGCCCTCAGCCAGCCAATCCGAGCGACTGCGACTCTTCCAGGCCTTCTCAAAAAGCCCAGAACAGAAAGAGGCGGGGCCTGGACGAGAGCTGAGCATTCGATTGGCCGATGGCAGAACGCTTAAAGGATGGTCGGGGGTCACGACCCCGTTACAGATCGCTCAGGATACACGGTGGTTCCCTAAACACACACACACACGCTGGTATTACTTGCTGACAGCTCCTCAAAGTCATGAAGGGGTGTGGCTTAACTCTCTCTCCTTGCAGGGTTAAAGGAGCCGTAGTGAGCCGGGTGAGCGGTGCATTGTGGGAGTTATCTCGCCCCCTAGAGGATGACTGTGAGCTACAGCTGCTCGCCTTCGACACCACGGAGGGAAAAGAGGTGTGTGTCTGTGTGTGTTTGTGTAAGTGACTTTTTAAATAAATTGATAGCATCTTACTGTGTGTGTGTGTAGGTGGTGTGGAGGACCGGTGCGTGTGTGTTAGCGAGTGTGATGGAAACGCAGTTCGGGGCTCAGGTGTGTCGTGAAGGCGTTTCAGACACCGGGATGTACTGTGACTACAGACTGGACAACCGGTACACACACACACACACACACACACACACACACAGGACATAGATGTTTTGCTGTTTTTTTTTGTTTTTTTTTTGTATATACATATAAGTTCAGTATTTATTACATAAAAGTATGTTCTTATTACAACTTCATTTTTATTTACTATAATTTTATTATTTGTTCCATATGTATTAAAGGATTAGAAACTTTTTTTTAACTTTCTATGTTTAAAAAAAATATTGCTATATATTTTATAATGTTTTTATTATTTAGGGTTTTTTGTTTGTTTGTTTATTTATTTGTTACTTTTTTATTAGTTATACATTATTTAATCATAGATGTGGTTAGAAAGCTGCCAATATGTTACTTGCAAATATACTCATTTGAATTTCACAGTGATGTTCATACATTTTTTTTTATCATTAATTTTTTCCATAAATGACTTTTTTTTTGTAATTACTCATTATGCCATGATATTTTTTTCTTTTTTCTTTTAATTAATTTCTGTAGACATACCTAAAACAATTTTGTAATCCTGTTAATTCCTATCAATTGATTTACTTAATAAAGAGAGAAATCTGTACCGAGGTTCACCTCAAGGCCGGTCTTAGACGTCCGGGTGTAGAAGTGTCCGCGGTGTCGTTTAGGATTTTATGGGCGGGGCTTGTGATTCGTCTGCAGGGCACCGTTGGTTTAAAATTCCTGTAAATGTTATCATACTACTTATTATATTAATACTACTACTACTCATAATAATAATAATAATAGTGTGTGTGTGTGTGTGTTTCAGCACGGTGTGTTTAGAGTCGGTGGAGCGCACGTGTGTGGAAGCGGCAGCGTTAAAACTCCCCATCATCACAGCACATCTGAGCGCGCACCAACTCCGACAGCTCTTCCAGGTCAGCTTGAGGTCGTGACCTTTAACCTTGTTCCTGCTTGTGATTTTTAAGGATGAAGTTATATGGTGTGTGTGTGTTGTAGGACGACAATGTGAGACTGCAGTGTGCTGAGGAGGCTCTGAGGCTCGGGGACACAGTCAGCGTTTACAAGTGTGTATCTGTCTCACACACACACACACACACACACACACACACACACACACAAGCAGTACACATTAATCAGCTAATGAAGGACATTAAGATATTAAGACGCGATATTATCTGCACTCCTGGCTGCGTAAAGATATCTGGACAATTCTAAACTATTTAAAATAGCCCTATGTAAAGGTGAAGCTCCGCCCACTTTTCCTTCTTCCATCAATCATGTCCGTCCCTCATTTAAAAAAAAAAAAAAAAACATTGATCCTACTCGACTCTGATTAATAGATGATGCACAAGAATATGAGATGATAAGCAGCTGCAGTGCTGTGATCAGGCCACTAGGTGTCAGGATTGAGCTCCCAAAATCCTTAACCTTTTCTAAAAAGTTTCATAAAACAGAGAAAATTAAGAAGAATCTTTGATTTAACGTGTGTGTGTGTGTGTGTGTGTGTGTGTGTGTGTGTGTGTGTGTGTGTGTGTGTGTGTGTTTGCTTGAGCACAGGTATGGAGTGTGTGTAGGCGTGTGTTCTGGTCCGCTCCTCCCTCACACGGGCTCCCTGCGCTCCTTTAAGGTTTTACAGGTACGTCAGTGTAGAGATCCTCAGTGTCCTAAACTGATCCGTTTCTTGGTTTCTCGTCCATTTCTCACCCGTCTCGTTCCGCAGGTTTCACCCGTGACGTTATCGTCCAGTCCTGAGGCAGAGGGCGTGCAGAGGATTATGGGAGTTGCGTTTCCCAGCGATAGAGAGCGAGAGCGGTGGGAGTGCGAGCAGGAGGAGGCCAAGAAGCGAGACCACAGGCGCATCGGCAGGGTTCGGTCACATAAATACATAAATAAATAAATGCACGGCGTTATAAAACACATAGGTGTGTGTGTGTGTGTGTGTGTGTGTGGTGCTAATTCTTTTTGCTGTTATATCAGGAGCAGGAGCTGTTCTTTTTTAACGACGTCAGTCCAGGGAGCTGCTTCTTCCTGCCCAAAGGAGCTCACATTTACAACACGCTGACCGACTTTATAAAGGTAACGACCCTCACTCCATCGCCTCGGGGCCAAGCACTGAGCTCGGAGTTATTATCTTTTTTTTTTTTTTTATTATTATAATAATAAAAATATTTTAAAAGCTTAATTCTAAGTATATTTAAATTTAGTTTTGTTGAACTTTTCTTATTTAAAATAATCAATAGTTAATAAACATATTTATCTAATTATTCTTGCAAATTGTGTAGATTTTTTTTTTATTTAACTACATTCAGTTTTTTTATTTTTAAATTGTAATGAATGTTTTTGCAAAGGCAGTTCACTGATTATATTATATATTTTTTCTTTAGTTTATATAACATTTATTTTCCAAAAAAAATAAAATGTTAAAAATTAAAATTAAAGAAAATAATTAAATTATATTTTTTAATCCTCTGTAATTATTGAAAAAACATTTTCTGATTATTTAAAACGTAATTGATGTAATAAGTCTTATCTAACAATTTTTAGGTTTAAGTTAAAAAATATAAATAAATATATTTTAAGTGTTTTTTATAAGCCGTCACACATTCAAATCACTTTATTTCAATCCTGCCTATAGAAATATTTTATATTTTAAATCTGCATTGTATGCTTTACAAATATGTTTATAAATATCTTGCTGTATTAAAAGAGGGAAAAAAACGCAGGAAGAAACAGTGTGACTTTCTTTTCCTCTGTCTGTCAGAGCGAGTACAGGAGGCGGGGCTTCAGTGAGGTCGTGACCCCGACCCTGTACAGCACGTCGTTATGGCAACGCTCGGGGCACTGGGAGCACTACAGCGAGAACATGTTCACGGTGATGTGCGAGCCTCACACTTTCGCCCTCAAGCCTATGAACTGTCCCGCCCACTGGTGAGCAGGACACGCCCCCTTGACCATAACTAAAGATGCTGTCTGTGTATATACAATTAGTATAATTAATTATTTTTATTTGTTTGTTTTCTAAATTACAGAATGATGTCATAAAACTTTGTACAAAATAAAACAGTTTATTAAAACCTTTACAGTGAGATTTAAAGTTTAAATAATTTTCTTATTGTCTTATTTACATTCTTTTTTTTTTTTCTACGAGTCATACAGAACGATGTTGTATATGAATGTGTTAATGAGGTAATTGGTGTTGCCCCGCCCACTGCAGTGTGATGTACGAGCAGAAAGTGAGGTCATGGCGTGAGCTGCCGCTGCGCTGGGCCGACTTTGGGGCGCTGCACCGCAACGAGCACTCGGGGGCACTAGGGGGCCTAACCAGGGTACGACGCTTCTGTCAGGATGATGCACACATCTTCTGCACACCCGAGCAGGTATTAAACACACACACGCACACACACACACGATAATCTGATATAGTCTGAAGTTTCTAAGTCGCGTGTCTCTAAATTAGAGAATTAAATGACTCTATTGGCCTCAAATAGACCAAAAGTCAAAGGGGCGTGGCCTCTCCTTACGCGCCTCGGTCTAACTGAAAGATGCGTGGCCTCTAACACTATGGCTTTCAAGTCAAAGTGAAGGTGTCTCTCACCCAGTCCAGGGGTGTGGCATGGCTTTCATGTCAGTCTCAGTGTCAGGGGTGTGGCTTTCATGTCAGTCTCAGGGTCGGGGTTGTGGCTTTCATGTCAGTCTCAGGGTCGGGGTTGTGGCTTTCATGTCAGTCTCAGGGTCGGGGGGTGTGGCTTTCCTGTCAGTCTCAGGGTCGAGGGTGTGGCTTTCATGTCAGTCTCAGTGTAT
>QMIH01000006.1:1623646-1634657 GCA_003987875.1 Clarias batrachus | reverse complement strand
GTGTGAGAGAGAGAGAGAGAGAGAGAGACAGAGAGACTCGGTGTTTCCACTCCACAGCTCTCTCCAAATTAGAGAAACATTCTTTCAGTGTCCTGTTTTCATGAACACACTCGTTCTCTTTATTCACTTCATCCAATTTTAGTCTCCCTCTCTCGCTCTCTCAATATAATCTGTTTTCCGCTCATTAACTATTGGGCAGACACACACACACACACACACACACACACACACACACACACGGCTTCAGTCACTTGCTTATGTTCTCATACTGGATTTTAATCAAACCCGATAAAGTTAGAATCATTCTTATTATCAGTTACCTATTATATATCATGTCTAATCCACGTCATATAACGTGTGTGTGTGTGTGTCCTCATCTTCTAAATGTATAGAAGGTTCCAGAATGTTCCACTTTTAAAATACTTTTAAATGCCAGCCGATTTGGCACTGTCCCAAATTCACGACTAATTATGGTTCTAATGAACTATTTTGACTCCCTTTCATAAAAAACAAAAAATCTCCGCAATGGGTTACTGCTTAAACCGTGTCCATTGTGGTTCCGTCCCAAAGGGCAGAAGTTGTCTTTCCGGCGCCAACTTTTTCTTTTCCCTCGCTAGGGCATCAGTCGATGTGCTTAAACAGCACAATTAACCGGAAAATCAATTCTGCACCCAATTCGGCACTAGCATCTAGTCGTTAGCTGTCCTGAGGAAGTCTGAGGTGATTTCCGCCGTGTCCTGAATGCTAGCACTGGTTAGTGCACTTTCTACGTTGTCCCCTGGTTTTGCTCTCTGGCCAAAAGTTAGTCCCTGAACTGAAGTGTTTTGATTTGTCACTATAAAAAAAAACAAACGTAACAATTTGTGACTAGCTAGGCCGACTGATGCGTGGCCGCGCTTGCTGATTTCTGTAGCACCAACTTGTACATGAGGTAGTTAGGCTTCTTAACGCTGGCTTCATCTCAAACCTTGTTACTGTGTTTGTTCTCATTGCACCTCATCCATTTTAATCGTGTTTCATTTCATTCCACCCCAAACTCTAGGAGATCGGCCATTTTGGCACAAAGCTAGAACTCGAAAAGAATTCGGTTCTAACGATTGAACTGAACTCTGTCGTAAACAAAGCCACCTACAGAGTACATGGTGTAATTTGAGACACAGCTAAGGGGAACTACAGGAGCCTGGACATGGAAACACTGATCTAACACACACACACACACACACGCGGAGTGTGTATCCCGACACTGGGTTTTCCCCAGTCCCGCGCACTACAAAGCTTTACGTCACATTGTTAGCGAAGGGAGATAAACGGACGCCTTGATGCTTAATGCGAACGAGATAAAGGGTCAGTGCCCAAATATAGCCCCCTGAGGGCACACACTCGCACTGCCCTTCCCTTCCTGCCCCCTTCTCTCTCTCTCTCTCTCTCTCTCTCCCCTCTGTAAAAATAAACTGACCACGACGCTAAAATAAGCGGCTGAAACAATGAGTGGAGCTGTGTGGCATTCCTCACCGGACTGTGACCCCTGCTGCTGCTCGGGGGGCTTTTGGGAACTGAGACGCATCCCAAAGTCCAGTTTTTAAAAAAAAAAAAAAAAAAAGCCCATAAAATAGTGGTTAGTGTGTGTTTCGTAAGACACATCTGTGTGTATTTTGGAGATGGACAGGTTTTTGGGGTTGAAACCTTTAACCCTGGATGTTTGTTCAGTCTGGACGCGCTTCGATCACTCGGTCGACTATGAGCACTTGTGTCCATTTTATCTGAAGTTTATTCGTGTGAGTCGTGTTTGGTCTGGCTCGCTGTGAAAACACTCATAGCTGGGCTCTGTCCCAAATGCCAGAACGCACCAAGCACCGAGTTAGTAATTTTTTTTCTTCGTTTTAGTCAGACTTAAACAAACATTACAATTCTCTAAGAATTTGCTTCGAGTTCACACTGATTATTTTGACCCAAAACGTAAAACCGTGCAGAGTGTGGTCTACTGTTTAAGATGCCAGGGCCAAACTTCGGTTGAGTTTAGTGAAAGATTTTATGTTTGTGTGTATAGTGCCTTGCAAAAGTATTCACCCCCACTGAACTTTTTCACGTTTTTTCACATTACAGCCACAAACGTGATTGTATTTTATTGGGATTTTATGTGACAGACCAACACAAAGTGGCACATGAACGTAAAGTGAAGAAAAATGATACATGATTTTTTTTTACAAATAAAAAATATGAAATGTGCGGCATACATTTGTATTCAGCCTCCGTCACTCTGTTACCCTGAACTAACATCCAGAGGAACCGATTGCCTTCAGAAGTCACTTCATTAGAAGAGTCCAGCTGTGTGTAATTTAATCTCAGTATAAATACAGCTGTTCTGTGAAGGCCTCAGAGGTTTATTAGAGAACAATAGCCAACAAACGGCATCATGAAGCCCAAGGAACGCACCAGACAGGTCAGGGAGATATTTGTGGAGAAGTTTTTTTTTTTTAAAAGCATGGTTAGGTTATAAACAAATATCCTAAGCTTTGAACATTTTACGGAGACCAGTTCAATTTATCATCTTAAAATGGGAAGAGTATGGCACAACTGCAACCCTACCAAGACATGGCCGTCCACCTAAACTGACAGGCCCGGGCCAGAAGAGCATTAATCAGAGAAGCAGCCAAGAGGCCCATGGTAAGCCAAGAGATCCACAGCTTAGGAGGGAGAATCTGTCCACAGGACAACTATTAGTCGTGCACTCCACAAAGGACAACGCCAATAAACACATAGCCAGAGCTGCAATGGATTGGTTTATATCAAAGCATATTCACGTGTTCCAAAGACCAGGTCAAAGTCCAGACCTAAATCCAATTGAGAGTCTGTTGCAAGACTTGAAAATTGCTGTTCACAGACGCCCTCCACCCAATTTGACTGAGCTTCAGCTGTTTAGCGAAGAAGAAGAGGCAAAAACTGAGGGTTAGTTCCCTGTTGAGTCTGGTTCCTCTCAAGGTTTCTTCCTATTGCCATCTGAGGGATTCATACCCAGTTTTCATACACATTTCAACAAGTTTCTTTTCATTGTGTAAAGTGGTATACAAATAAAATTTATTTAATTGTATTAAAGAATTTCACTCTCCAGATGTGCAAAGCTGGTAGAGGCGTACATCAGAAGACTTGCAGCTAATGGTGGTTGTACAGAGTATCAACTCGGAGGAGCCGAATACAAATGCTTATCACACTTTTCAGATATTTCTATGTAAAAACATTTTCCTTCCACTTAACAATTATGTGCCACTTTGTGTCATGACATTTGGTTATATACAGTATACACACACACTTCAGGAAAAGAAAAATGTGTATAATATTTGAATACTGAATGTATGGCTATATATTCAAATATATATTATTATATTATATTAATATATATACAGTGGAATCTTGGATTGCGAGTAACGTGGTTTACGAGTGTTCCACAAACCGAGCAAAGATTTTTAATAAATTTTTAATCGGAAACCGAGCAAGTATTAGTTTATTAGCGCCGAGTATCATGTATCACGCATGAGACTCTTATTTTGAGACCGAGCGTGACTCTCTGTTAATATGCGCTCATGCCGGTCTCAGAGAGATTTCTGTTTTTCCTGTTAAAACAGTGTTTCCATTGTGTGTGTGTTTGTTGAAAATCTTAAAAAGCGAGGTGGGGAGAGGGAGGAGGAGTGTTCCATACACACACACACACACACACACAGCGCCTGCGCGCACCAACGGAAACACTTATTTGTCAGGATTTATTTGTACTTTTTTTTTTTTTTTTAATAAAGTGCAGATTAATTTGTTTTATTTTCATTTTATAGATTGTATTAATTATTTTTATGTATTTATTTTTTGGGGCTGTGGAACGAATAATTTGTGTTTTCATTATTTCTTATGGGAAATGATTTGGTTTACGAGTGTTTTGGAACACGAGCCCACTTCCGGAACGAATTATGTTCCATTGTATATCATACTATTATTTTGCCGCACTCTCTGTGTATGTAATATATATATATATATATATATATATACACCTCAAATTACCTTGTAATCGTCTCTGTAGCTGAGATTCAAGTGTTAACAATTTTCAAGTGAAAGAACAGATGGCGATTTTAGACAGTGTTTTTTTTTTTTTTTAGGGTAAGTTGATGATTTTTCTTTTCTTTTTTTCCCTTTTAAACGTCTGATAAATATTTACAAGAGCAGGACGTAAGCTGGGGAACGGACGAGTGATGAAGAGGTAAAAACACAAATTTACAAGGAATGCAGAGAGAGAGAGAGAGAGAGAGAGAGAGACGAGGTGCAACGAGTTTATTCTGCTTGAGAGGAAAAGACAATGTTTACCAGCTTGCACCCAGACAGTTTAGTGCCCTACATAGGGAACAGAACATCTCACAATTGAATCAATGCCTAACCTGGCTTCTACTGTTACTTCTATTCCGTGCCAAACACTGGAATTCGGCAGTTCAGAATTTAGCACTCAGCCATTTAGTGTCCTTCATATTAGCAACAATAATAATAATAAAAAGAATAAAGTAATACTGGTTCTATAACGTTCCTAACGTTCATATCTTTTACAATTCCATTCTGAACTCTGGAGGTCATGACTAGTGCTTACTACACTGTCTACCATACTGGCTTCATCCTCTGTTTTAACCAACAGTATTAGCTGCATTCTCACAATTCGTGCTAGAAGGTCGGCCATTTTTTGGCTCCGTCCTAAATGCCAAGTAAAGTCCTTACTGTATGTTCGAACACTTGTACATGGTAAATACTTTTAAATATTAGGTCATAGGATACAATCTGGGACACGACCTCAATTTCTCAGCTTCCCTTAATGCTGACGCATCTCTTTCTTACTGTTAGGGGGGGAAAGGCACGCTCTTGACTCATACAGCATCATCAATCATGCAGAGAGTATGACATCATGCCCAAGTCAGCACTATTATTCTATTATCTAAGTCTTTACATTATCGGGTTCGTCCAGCAGTGCTTTCACCCCTCTAACTGCTCGCTTTACAGAGAGCCTTAATCTCTCTTTCATCACGTCTCCTGATCTCGCGCAGTGAGGCGTTTATTTACGCTGCTGCTATCATCTGTCTGTGATAAGGGCAAATTATCTGGAATTTTCCATACTTGGTGTCTTATCTCCAGCTTCAAAAATAATATTTATTTCGACAAGCTTAAAATGTCATTTTTTCCAAGTTGGAGACACTGGAGACTCCTTCCATATATGGTAAATATGGTAAATGTGTCGTTGCGGGAAACGTTGCCAGATCAACGATTATAGCATGTTTTCAAAAATCTAAAGAGCATGCTGAAGGCAAACAAAACAGCTTGTATGTCAGGTCTCATTCGCTCCTTGTTGTGCTGCAGTTTAAATCAGTGTTCAGATGTGTCTGGGTCTAAACTGAGCGAACTGAGATAAGACGGAGCCTCTTGTGATTGGGAATGAAAGTGATACGCTATCTCGAGCCACCAAAGGCCAGAGATCACACACTGACTCCGGACATCGTTTTTGACATGACTGAAATGCAAGATGCACATCAGCAAAGTCCGCAGAACAGCTTTCGAAATGTCTTTGATCGGCTCCAGGACGGATTGAACGCTGAGGGAAAGAGGTTTACGAGGTTTTGGGGAAATATGTGCTTACGACACCAATGAATCCCACAATTTTAAACCAAGTAACGTCGTTACTGTGCAGAGCCTGTGAGTGCATGTATGCGCACACACACACACACACACACACACACACACACACACACACACACACAGTAGCTGCTATTAAAGCATTTAATGTATCGTTTATCCTCCTTCAATTATCTTCTCTTTTAATGTTCACAGATAATTTACATCTTTTAGATATGATGATGATGATGATGTATTGTTTACTTGCCTTCACTTTGGTATCACTTTGTCAGACAGCCACTGGATCGTGAGAGCTGGGGGCGGGAGGTCAGAGAGCAAGACAGCAGCACTTTCTTTCCGCAGAATTGACACATTCCTCAGCAAATCATTGTGCTTACAGATTTAAGAGGTTACGGTTATTGGTTACACCATGTTTTTTTTCTTCTTTTCCACCCTAGGCAATTGTCTAGTTTGCTTATATGAACTAGGTGAAAGGAGGATATTAGTGGAGCAGGCGGAGCATTAGCACTGGAAGCTAAACCAGAAGACATAACCTAATGTAGCTCACTAACATTGCTAGCTAATGTTGTACTTGTATAGTGATATTATGGGGTCTTATTTAAATTTTGAAAATAGAAATTGAAACAAACTTGAACAAAAAAGCTTGAAATTCAGAAAATGGTTAGATAAATCAAAAAAAGAAGAGAAATTTCAAAAATAATGAACTTAACTAATTTTGAAATTACATCTTTAAACATGATAACTTAGAACTTGTGCTTAAAATACAACCTTTAACTTTAGTAACTTATAATTCATGTTTAAATTAAAACTTTTAATGTAGGACGTTATCATTTATGTTTACCTATAAATATATATGTACATATATATGTGTAGTGTGCAATCACATCTACAAACCTGTTTTTGTGTTACTGTGTCTATTGCTGCTATTTGGAATTTCCTTCAGGATCAATGAAGTATCTATCTATCTATCTATCTATCTATCTATCTATCTATCTATCTATCTATCTATCTATCTATCTAAATTAGAACTTTTGCAGTAGTAACAAAAACTATAATTTGTTGAGAAATGTCAACAACAAAAAAAGTATCTACTTAGGATCAAACATTTCATAGCTCACATTTCTCATAGCTAGCTGAAATTACAATTTATTCTGTAAAGCCTATATTGAAATGCGAACTTTTAACCTACATAACATATAAATTTTCATTAATCTGCAAAAGGAAAAAGATCATTCATTATATTTACACAGTTAATGTGATGTTGGAAATGTCATGTTGAAATTATAACTTTTAACATACCTAAAGAGGGGGAAAGGTCGGATAATTTGCAGTAATTTCACTGCTGTTCTGTGCTGGGTAACATGAAGGAGAACTGCATTCTTCTACTTGGACATAATGCATACTTGTAAACAGAATTGATGACTTAGAACCTGTATCAAAATTAAAATGTTTCTAATTCTAATTAACAAGTCATCCAGATCCCGTGGGGAAAATGACATACTTCCTTCCCTATATGATCATACTGTGGTGATGCTTATAAACTGAAAATACATCTTAAGACTTTGTACAGGTTTGTAACATAAACTTATTAGAAAAAAATAAGAAACTTTTCATTTAGATACTGTAAGTTTAACATACAGATCAAACAATATTGTAACTTTAACTACAAATACATCATGTAATGCTGGTAAACTATCATTTTAGCTTATTACTTATATTGTCGTTACAACTTTTAAATTGTATGACCTGTAACGTGCAATGCAAACCAAACAAGTTATTTAGGATTTCCTCATCCTTCCAGCGCCTACAGATTGGCTCTTCCTCCTCGCTGGCTAAATATTTAACAAGTTCTGTGTTTCTGTGTTAATAATGTTAACTTGTAACCCATTAAACAGGAAGTGCTTTATCTTAGGCTAAAGAGTTAATTACTCAGGAAATACCTGAAAATAAAAACATTAAAACAAGAACACCACCCAGTTTTGGATGCTAGTACACATTAGCCGAGCGCTTCTTTCTCCATGTTTATACGACGGCTCAGACCTCCCTGTGTTATAAGCACTTTATGCTCGTGTTTATAAACACTTCGTAGTGCTTCTGCACTTGAGGGCAAACAGGCATGTAACGTGATGCTATTACAGATGTGCATGGAGATTCATAATAGTACAAATAATTCCTTTTTAAAGTGCTTCCCTCAAATCTACAATTGTTTGAGGTGGTGGAGAGTTTTCATGTTTGTTTACCCGCTTTGGTTTCTCAGGGCGCCTGAGTTTCCAGTCGAGATGCGAATGAGAGTGAATCCGGTGAAGGTGATTGTTTAATTTAACATCTGTTTAAATCTGTTAATGTAACTTCTGTTTATCCCATATGTTGTTTCATCTGGGATAAACTTTTTACAAAATCAGATTGTAGGTGTTAGGACGTGTCACCACATGACAACTAACACTAAAGAAAAGAAAAACGGAAGGGAAAAAGGAAGGTCGGATTAAAAAATGAAGGATGGATGGATGGAGAAAATGCGAAAGATTTGGGGGAAAGTGTTATGTAAAGATGATGAAAATGATCCTGGCAGAAATAGAAAGAAAAAAAAAACAAGGAGTATAGAAATATACGGAGTGTGAAGGAAAGAAAGGAAGAAATAGAGGTAAGAAATACAAAGGGAAATAAATAAAAGGAATGAAAAGAAGAGAAAGTGAAAACAGTGTGGGAAAAAGAAAAGAGAGAAAAAAATGGGGAGAAAGGATTTTTTTTTTTTTTTAACTAAACAAGAGGAAAATTTCCTCCTGCTTGTAAAGTGTGTGACCTTTTTAATTTAAGTACGTTAAAATAGATCTGTGATCATTTGGGGAAAGCATGTTGTAATGTAACTGATCAGGACTTTCTGTGGTGAGGGAATTACCGTAAACCCTAGAGTAGCAGGCCTACCGTAAAAGCACAAAATTATTGGAATGTTTAGGCATATACAGTAAATAAATTTCTATATGACGCTCACTACAGCCCTGTACACACCCCAACCCCCAGCTCTCTCGCAGCATATGTCCACCATCCCCCTCCCCCGTCCTTGTTCATTCTTTGTCATGAATTAGCATTAAACTCCCAGGCTAACGTAATTAATGCTCTCCCATGGATGCTGTACATTTTTCCCATAGGTCTTCATCACGTTTCTCAACTCATCACTCTTATCAAGCAGCTGCCCCATCCAGCTGCTGCTCCACGTCTGATCCACTGTCCACATTAACACCCCCCCCCCCACCGTAATCGTCCCACATAAGCGCTGCTCTCAGATCAGTATGTCTATCAAACCCTCAGCAGCTGCAGCGAGTCATGATCATGTGATCACCAGTGTGATCTTCTTCTAATTATTATTGCATCTTACCATTTTAAACATTATTTAACTGCATGAGAAATTGTTGGTAAGCTGAAATCTTCATCATCATCACCCCAACTCCCACCCTCCCATTTTTTTGTTTAACTTTATTAGTGCTTGAGATTACAAGATCACTACAGATCACGTCGCAATCAGTTCCCTTTCTTACTTTTTTCTCCTTTGTTTCTTTTCTGTCTTTTTTTCCCATCCATTCTTTCTTTCCATAGTTTGTCTTTGCTCCACATTTACCCTACAGCCTTTATGTATATTTCTCATTTTCATCTTTTCATTGTTTTTTCTTTACCTTTTTTGTTTCATTCTTACCTTCTTTTTGTTCTTTTTTCCTTCCCTCCCAACTTTTTCTATTTCCCTTTTCTTTTCATTTCTTTCATTTCTTTAAATTTTTCTTTCTTTCCTCTCTCTGCTATTCTTTCTTTCTTTCCCTCCCTGCCTTGTCCTTTTTTCTTTTCTTATCCCATTCTTTTCTTTAACACCCGTTCCTATATTCAAACAGGTTTTTAAAAAAATTTTTTTTTATTGAGGTACATAAAAAAAAATCTGTGATATTTTGGGAAAAGCATGTTGTAATATAACTGATCAAAAATCCTTCTGTAGCAAGGAAATTACCGTAAACCCTAGAGTAGCACCCTTACCATAAATCCTCTAAAGCAATAATAAATTGCTCTTGTTTGAACTTAAGCATTACAGCTCCGTTTCTGGACTGCTGGCTAAACTTGCACTAAATCAAACCTCATGATTTTCCATATAGACCCATCAGATGAGGAATCTCCGCGCACTGCACATTCTCCCCGCTGAAAGCAACGCAGTTTATCAGCGCAGAGACGGCGCTCGATCAGGAGCGTGTGAGCGGTGAAAACAAACAAACATAACAAACCTAGAGTGGTGATCACACTGACTGAGTGACTGTGTTTGTACTACATCACACGTCTGCTACTTTCACTGCTACTGTCTGTGCACCCTGTCTGGCCATGCGCGGTACAGAGGGATTTTCTTAAATCAAGGATAAAAAAAGAAGAAATATATGAGAAAAACAAACAACAAAATAAAAGGAGGAAAGAAAAAAATGGAAGAAACAATAAACATGGAATGAAGGAAAGATAGGAGGAAAAGAAAAGGTGTGGATTTAAAAATCAGATGATAAAGGAAGAAATGATGATAGAGAAGAAGAAAAATGAGTGAGGTACATAAAAGTTATGGAAAGAAAAAAGAATAAAAAAATAAACTATGTAATTTGTTATTATTATTATTATTATTATTATTATTATTGTTATGTGACATATTTATGTAAGTATAATAAACAAGGGGAAATTGTTTCCTTTCTTTATTTCATGCATTTTTCTTTTTTTACTTTTGTGTCTTTATTGTTGACTCTTCTGCTCTGCTTCAAGCTTTTTTTCATTTCTGCTCAAGTTCTCTACAATATGAGAACACACAATACTCTTACACCCCAAATCTCTGAGCTATCAAAGGAATAAGACAAATATTGACTCTCTCTCTCTCTCTCTCTGTTTCAGTGTAGTGTAATATATTATATTGTACTGTAGTTTACTGTAATGACCACAATAAAAGTCCCACACTGTAAGATTTCAATCAAACACCTTTAGCTCTGATTCACCTTTAACCCCCCCAATACACACTGTAGTGTAGTGTAGTGTAGTGTAGCCTAGTATATTGTATTGTAATGTGATGTGGTGTAGTGCAATATAAAGTGATGTAGCGTACAGTAATGTGATGGAGTGTGGTCCTCTGTGACGCGATGTAGACTGATGTGATACAGTGTAGTGTAATGTGTTGGAGTGTAGTGTAAAGTAGTCTAGTATATTTTAATGGGATGCGGTATAGAATAATGTACTGTAAGGTAATGCAATGTGATGTAATCTATGTAATGTTGTGTAGTGTAGTGTAATGTTGTGTAGTGTAATGTTGTGTAGTGTAATGTTGTGTGTAATGTTGTGTAGTGTAATGTTGTGTAGTGTA
>QMIH01000006.1:1615709-1622490 GCA_003987875.1 Clarias batrachus | reverse complement strand
TAATGTTGTGTAGTGTAATGTTGTGTTTTGTAGGATAATGTTGTGTAGTGTAGTGTAATGTGTTGTGTTGTGTTGTATAGTGTAATGTTGTGTAGTGTAGTGTAGTGTAATGTTGTGTAGTGTAATGTGTTGTGTATCATAACATTGTGTTTTGTAGGATAATGTTGTGCAGTGTGAAGTGTCATGTAATGTTGTGTGTAATGTTGTGTAGTGTAATATATTATATTGTAATAACGTGGTAGTACAGTGTTGTTAAAGATTACCCCGCCCCCGCCCCGCCCCCCGCCCCGCCCATCTCCCGCCTCTCTCTCTTCATTCTTCTCCCTATTTTTTCTCTCTCCGTCTGTAGCCAGATGTCCTGCTTTCACTCTGTCTGTACTAATATTCAGCTTTCTCTCTCCTGCCCCTGCAGTCTCTCTGTCTCGCTCCTTTATTTCTTTTTTTCTTTCGTTTTAAATTTTTATTATTCTGTGTTTTCCTTTGTCAGTTGTTCTTGTTTGTCTCATTTTAGTTATCTTTCTCCCCTGGTATTAACACTCGAATTCATATTTTAAACTTTACCTTTCCTATTACTCTCCTACCGTCTCTCTCTCTCTCTCTCTCTCTCTCTCTCTCTTTCACACACACACACACACACACTCTCTCCCTCTATTTACTTAAAGAGCTCTTTTTTTCACACCTCCACCCCAATTCTTTTCCCTCCATTTCCCTCTTTTTTTAATGTGTGTGTGTGTGTGTGTGTCTTTTTCCACTACTGAAAAATCACTCTGACGCACTACTGAACATTCACTCTCTCAGTCTCACTCTCAACAGCAGAATGGTGTCATGTTAAGAAACATAATGTTTAGTGAGAGATAAGTGTGTGTGTGTGTGTGTGTGTGTGTGTGTGTGTGTGTGTGTGTGTGAATAATGAAGCATTTTAGAAAATATCCACACATACCCATTAAAACAAACACAGCTTCAAAGCCCTAGTAGTGAACACACACACACACACACACACAGACACACACAGTTCTAATTGGGGGATTAGTAGCACACTGATGTGATGTCATGGGAGATAACACAATAATACCCCCCATCACCCCAATGCCCCGGGGGGGCCCCACATACACACCAAACACACACAGAACCCCCCAGGCCCAGGTGGAGCATTTACAGCCACCCATAATGGTGTNNNNAGAGAGAAGAGAGAAAGAAAGAGAGAGATGTATTTATCGTTATATTTTACGGCAACCATGACATGACAAATTGCAAAGCAGCAGAAAAACCTGGATTTGTCTGAATGACAGAGGCAGAGCAGGCGTCTCTGTGATCCAAAAGCTTCACTGCATTCGCACCTCAAAATTGCATGTGTGGCTCGCTGGATGTTGAAATGAAGTAAAACAGGAAATACAGAAGTTTTTTCAACATCGCCGCAACACATCCAGTCACTCTGAGAAGTGTTCCTTCAGACACCCACTTAGTCTCGTCTCTGACCATTAAACCATTCAGTGGAAGATCAGAATTACTGCAAAGACAGTAGGAAAATGTATGCAAATACAGACAATGGAGCTGATTTCATCGACAGTGAGCATACATATCAAGATGTTTACCCAGTCAAGACCCAGACGCACAGAAGCAGCAAGCAATCGAAGAACTCAGGTGAAATACACTCACACTCAGACACACTTTATTTGCATATCTAGTGTAGTCAATTTTGTTTACTTGTGTAAAATGTGTCCGTTCAAAGAAAAGACAGAAAAAAGCCCATTTTGGACATGGGATATGAAATTGATCAATTTATAAAAACAAAATTCTTTTGTTATTTGGATATGCCTCACTTTCATCACAGCTTCATCCAGACAGTGTCATAACCATTAAGTAGAGAGGTATGATACACTACAGTATGTGTGTGGGAGAGATTTGTCATTCTTGCTAAATTCTACAGTAGTTTTGACTTTGCATGAACTAGAATGTGCCTTCACTTTTTCCCTTGTCTGGTGTGTGTGTGTGTGTGTGTGTGTGTGTGTGTGTGTGTGTGTGTGTGTGTGTGTGTGTGTGTGTGTGTTTTGAGGCCCAGGGATAAAATCTGATTGATGCTGAGGTGACCAAGTTTATCCTCAATCAAAGGAATAAGGGACGTCTTTCTGTCCTCCATTTCATTTCAGCTTTTCTTCTCTTTTTCAAATTTTTCTATTTTTAAATAAAGGACCTTCTTTCCTTTTTCTTTCCTTTCCTTCTTTTCCTTTTTCGATTGTTTTTCTCCTACTCTTTTGTTTTATTTCCATTCTTTCTCAGGTTATTCTATTTATTTATTTTTTCATCTTCCTCGCTTTTTTTTATTTTTTATTAATTATTATTAATAAAAAACAACTTTCTTCTTTTTCACAAAGTTTTCAAGAAACTTCTTTCTTTTGGAATTTATTTTTCAGCTTCTACTGTCTTTTTCTCACTGTCTCTTTTAATAGTTTTTCTTTCTTTCTTTCCTTTTCTTCTGTTCTTTTCTCTGTTTTATACATTTTCTATTTCTATTTTCCTGGTGTAATTTTTCTCCTTCACTATTCATCTGCCCCATCTCTCTCTCTCTCTCTCTCTCTCTCTCTAGTGTGTAGAAAGTGTATATGAGTCAGTATTATAGTGTTTGAGTGTTAATAAGAATAATGGAGGATGTTTTCGGCAGGTCTGGTCCTGTCTGTGTCTGCATGGCCTCTTACCAGATTAAGAACCTGAAGTGATGAAGCGGTCTCCCGCTCCGACGTTTATCAGCGTATAAACACAGAGCAGATATACAGTAGACCTGACCTGCAGTGTTATTTATGCTTGTTGTCACGGTAACACTCCACCAGGTTTACACTACCGAGCTCTACTGCTGCATGTTGAGGTCTCCATTCTGATTGGTCAGAAGTGGTTGATTCATTTTCTCCTCATGGACGTTACGTTACCGATATGGAAGGAGTCGCCTTTAATGTATAATACAACAGAGAGAGAGAGAGAGAGAAGCTGGTGAGGGGATGTGTGAGGGGTTGTGTGTGATTAGCTGCGATAGCGTAAGTGAGAGCAGGAACTAACTTGCCTGATGGATGTTCCACATCATTAAATGAGTCGCTCTCTCCACCCTTCCTGTCTCACACGGCCACATTAACGGAATGTGTTAAATGAAGGGCTTATCTCTAACTGTGGTTATTATGGCACACAGGAATTTTCCTCTCTCACACACACGATGCAGTATTATGTTTCACAGCTCTGTATGTATATCCTGGCAATGGCAAAGAGAGTCACGTGACACTTTCCTTTCACCACACAGTAGCGTTTAATAAACACCATGACGGATTCATATTTAATTAACTTACGCTATCTAATAATAAGTATGTTTTGTTGTTATGTTTTGTGTTATAATTTTGTGACGCTGAAAGAGGCCGATAAAGGTTTTGTGCTGAACGTTATTCTCGGCTCCGAGCTCGTTTTTCTTTCCCTCGGCTATCCGGCACAACGCGTCACACCGCTGCTTTGCACTGCACTTGGTGATGTCAGGCTTGGATGCAGCTGCTCAGCCCTGGAAACCCATGAAGCTCTCTATGAGCTAATAAGAGATCATGAGCTAATCTGATGGCCACATGAAGTTTAGACGGTCTGTAGATATTAACTCCTCTGTGCACTACGCGCCTCAGCATCCACCGAGTTTGGTGTGGAAGAACTTGAGAGTTCTGACCTCAACCTGACCGAACACCTTTGGGATGAATTAGAGCGAAGCCTGTGAGCCAGACCTTCTCGTCCAACATCAGTGTCTGATCTCACAGAGGCACTTCTGGAAGAATGTTCAAAGCTTCCCATAAACACACTCCTACACCTTGTGGAAAGCCTAACCAGAAGATTTGAAGCTGCAAAGGGGGGCGGGGCCAATATCATATTAAACCCTGTGGGTTACGAATCGGATGTTACTCAAGTTCATATAAATGTGAAGGCAGAAGAGTGAATACTTCTGGTAATATAGTGTGTGTATGTGTGTGTGTGTGTGTGTGTGTGTGTGTGTGTGTGTGTGCGCCTTGCTGGTACGTTGACGGGGAAGCTTCACACTTCAAAACCTGTATTTTTCGGGTTTTCGGATACTGTATGTCAGGTAGAACAAAAGTTGCAGAAAAAACAACAGAACAACTAAAAACAAACAGAGAAACATGTGATCATGTGATCATGTATCCGTGCGAGGCCTTTGTCTGTTTGACCCATTTTTTGTACTTTTCGCTCAGTCATGTTTACATTGAAAAAATACTCTGCACTATCCTGAGTCCTGTTTATTTATGGCTAAAATGCTCTGAGTTTTAAGGGCTACAAATACTAAACTGTTAGCCTGAAGCTCAGTGCGGTCATGAGGATACACAGCACTCGAGCGGGTGAACTAACTGTGGAAACAATGCGGCGCACAAATCTTTCTTTTTTTTTCCTTCTTTCTTCATTTTTGGTCACCATTTTCATATTTATACTCTAACAGCACACAAATAATTTGTCTCCTACGCTAAGCACAACCACGTCACCTGAATGAATTAGCCGCTTCAGCTACGTCAGGTGATCAGATTCGACGCAGCCTATTGGACGTAAGCGTTTCCTCCAAAGGCTCCTGCTGTAATGCTATTATGCAAATGTGTAGCCATGAAAGAGATTTGTTTGTCTTGTACTATACAGTTGTACATACTACATACAGTACATTTGAACATTATACTATTGAGATATTAGATGACGCAATTAAACTATAACTACTGATGGATCCATACGTCTCCTCATTTATAATGCTAGTTATGAACACATTTATCTGTAAACCATTTGCTACACAGGAAATCTGGTATTTAAAAATAATGTATCAAAAATGCATGCCACAGTATGTGTAAATTTGTGATTTAATATGTTTAAGTGTGTAGTTTTATAATGTTCACAGTGTTTAGCGGATGCACATATCCCGAGTGACTTTGAACTAGCTCAGGGACTAAAGAACTAAACAGTTAGTGAATTCTAGTAAATGACTGTGCACTTGATCTTTTATGGGTGTCATTAAATAAGCCATGGCTAGAATTAAATATTCATACATACCCACACAACAGACATGACATCAGCTTTTCTAAAGTGTTTGTACAAACCAATTACACATAACTACTAAAAGATTGATACCTGAAGCCTGTTATGTGTAGTTGGAGGATTGATATCTGCATCCAGTAGGGGGCAGTGTAGGGCTGAATCCCTGTAATGTCTTACCTGACTAACACTACTGTAATCCACTGTAATGCATTGTATCACACAATGCGCTGTAGCACTTTATCACTTTATGACTAACCATCAACGTAACCCTGTAGCACAACTCGGTGTAACACACAAGCACATCAATGCTCACTGGAAATCCACATCACACTGTAACATACTCTAACACTCAGTATCACTCTCTGGGAGCCTGTAAAGCACAGTAACACTTTGTAATGCTCAGTACCAAATGTTATAACACACGCTATAACACACTGTACCCCGCTAACATGCATGGTAACACTGTAACACAAGCTATCACTCACTAGCAACCTGTAACATTGTAACACATTATAATATACACCGTAACACTGTAGCACATGTTATCATTCACTGGAGACCTATACCGCGCTGTAACACATGGAAACACGCTATAAGACTGTAACTCTTGGGGGCCACAGTAAACCACAGTAACATTTTGTAATAATCATCGCAACATATATTATAGTTACACACTCTAACACACTGTAATGCATTTGTAATGTTCACTGTAACACATGCTATCATCACTGGAACCTGTAAAATATGGCAAAACACTCATTGTAACACTGTGGCACCATTCAGCGGAAACCTATAACACTGTAACACACTGAAACACTCACTTTAATACTGTAATGCATGCTAGCAATCAGTGGGAATCTGTTACACACTCCGCCACATTGTAACACTTGCAGTACAGTGGTGTTGTGAGAATTGAAATGTGTTACTGTAACACGTACCCTCGCTGTAACCCACTAACACTCAGTAACCTGGTAACAAATGCTATCACTCAGTAGGAACCTGTAACACATGACACTCAATGTAAGAGCTTGGAAACCTGAAACACACTACCACATTGTAACACTCATAGTAAAACATCAAAATACACACTACACCACTGTAACACAAGGAAACACCCATTTTAAGATACACACTGGAATACTCGATATAACATAATAACATTCATTGTATCGCTGTAACACATGTTATCACTCACTGGAAACCTGAAACACACTACCACATTGTAACACTCACAGTAAAACATAAGGTCGTACTCGATATAACACAGTGACACTCATTACAGCATTGTAACACATTGTAACACTCATAGTAACACCATAAAATACTCAGTGCACCACTGTAACACATTGTACCACATACTGTCACACTCACTGTAACACTGTAACCTGGAAAACACGCAAACACTCATTGTAAACCTACAACACACTGTCACACATCATAACACTCTCTGTACCACAGCAGCAATCACAGTCACACAAACACTAACTGCTCTGTCTGAAGCTATGAAGCTCTGCCAAAGGTTTTTACAAGTGATAAATATTTTTGTTTTGTTGCGCATGTGGTTATTGCTTAGCGAAAGACCATATGAGCACCGTATGTCTGTCTGTGTGTGTGTGTGTGTGGTGCAAGTGCTTGCATGCGCCCATTCTGAGACAACACCCCTGAACTGTCCAACGTCACATCGGGACAAAAAAGTAAAAACAGCACGCCCACCCACCCCGGGGAGAGAGAGAGAGAG
>QMIH01000006.1:1608209-1610709 GCA_003987875.1 Clarias batrachus | reverse complement strand
TTTGTTTAGGTTCCTTTGGGAAAGCTCCTAGATGGAACATCCTTGGCTTGGTCTTTTGGAATATAGTCTTTGCTTACGGTTCTGGACTAAAGCTACTGGACTAAAAGTCTTCGGCTTAGGTTCCTAGACTAAAGGTTTCTTTGTTTAGGTTTCTGGACTAAAGACAGCAGGCCTAAAGTTCCTTTGTTTAGATACTTAGACTAAAACTTCTGGACTAAAGGTCCTTGGGATAGACTCCATGGCTAAAATTCCTGGACTAAAGGTACTTGCTTCGGCTTCTGTACAAAAGCTTATATACTGAATGTCCATGGCCAAGTTTCCTGGGCCACAATTCCTGGACTAAAAGCCTCCTGGACTAAAGGAAGGCCTTTAATTTAATGTTAGTTTAATGTACCTGGATTAATATTTTGGCCTTAAGCGACTGGGGTAAATTTTCAGGGTAACTCTCCTAGTATTAACCCATTCAAATTTTAGGACCCGCTTACCCATTCCAAATTTTCCTACGTGTCCTTTTTTACTAGTATGACTGTTATTTCTTTCCTTGGGATTCATATGTTCATTTATTTTGTTTTTGAACTACATTCTTGGGCATAAATTCTTGAGCTGAGGTGTGTGCTCTTAAATTCTCTGGTTGATATTGTGGCGTAGCGTTCCTGGTCCTATGATCCCTCAGCATTACACTTGGCTCACAGTGGCTACTGTATAATGAATCATTTATAGTACATGTCGAATCACTTGATCACATTACAGTTTTTGGTTCTACAGAGTCAAAAGTTCTTGGCCTAACAGTCCTGGTTCAGCTTTTCATCATTCCTTTTATGCAGCCAACTTGAACTGATAGCACCGGTTGTTGGTTCCAGACTGATATCGTTGATTGCAACTTGGCTCGGTGTTTTTAGAAAATGCTTCATGGAACAGGTCCAGATTAAGCACCGGCTCATGAAGCAGGACCAGAATCTTGTCTATGATTTCCATTCCAGCTGGACACCAAACCTCATGCGTGGGACATGTGTAGAGAATGTGTCCTTGTATCTGTTATGCGTTTCTGTATTTGTGGCTGTGAGGTTAGTTACAGTAGAAGAAGTAGGAAGTGTCGCCTTAAGCTAAAATTCCGGGGATTAAGTTCATGTTCTAAAGATCATGGGATAAGTCTCCTGCAGCCTGAATATAAGTTTTGTTGGGCTACAAAGAAACCAACAGCTGCACCAAGTGACCTAGTTTCAACATACTATTAAGTAATAGTGATTCTGTTCAAACGTCAAAAGTTCATGTACAACTCTAAATCCATTATGTCTTCTTCTTATATGGAAGGATATTTCAATGTGGACAAGATTACAATGTATGTTTAAGCACGAGCGTGCCCTTATTAGACTGGCGTCCTGGTCATTTACAGCAAAGGAATAGAAGCAGAGGAATTCACGTCACCAGTGTGTTCATGAATGGTAGTTTTTCCAAATCAGTGGAGACAGCATGGAGCAACAGGACAGAAGAGTGCTAAATAGTGAACGCGACAGGAGACATGGCAGGCGGTAGTGAGAAAACAAACAGACGAGCTGAAAATGTAATTTGTTTTGGATGTGCCGCGTTGTCGAGACAGGGACAATGCCACACCTGATGGTAGGCGAGTTTCAGCACATTCCAGGTCACAGCTGTTTAATACCTACTGTAGGGCGCGCTACTTGTTGTAATTGCCCCAGGCCATCTTTTTTGATTTCACAGGAATACAAGCAAGAAGGGAGACAGATAGACAAATATAATCCCTCTTTCTCTCCGTTTGTTACAGATGACTGGTCGACGTCCTCGACAGACAGAAGTGGTGACGCTAGAAGGCGTATGGGGCGCGTGGAGTGAGTGGGCGGAGTGTTCTCAGAGCTGTGGAGCGGGCGTGACTGAGAGGCGCAGGCAGTGTTTGCCAGCGTCCCAAACCTGGAGTGGACCTAGTTATCTGCCATCAGGTGTATCGAACCACTCCCCCTTACGTCCAGCTCACAGGCCTTATTACCCCTCCTCATATCCTGGCGGTGACGGGGTTTTTCCAGCCAATCAAAGTCCTGGACTACCCCTCTATCGAGACACACCTGAATCAGTAGGGCCAGAACTGCCCAATAATGCGCCTCCTCTCTACCAACCAGACGGCCTATCACCCAATCAGCCGGCCATTTCGATTTACCGTTCGCCATCTGCTTCGTCCTCACATCCGTACGGCCAATCGGTGAGAGGATCCAGATGGCCAGCCAATGAGGGGACTGGAAGAGGAGGAGTAGGTGGAAGTAGGAGGTCTGTCTCCGCCAATAGAGACCCAGCATCTGTGAGAAGGTGAGTTTGTTAGATTAACTCTTTCTTTTTCTTTCTTTCTCTCTTTCTTTCTTTCTCTCTCTCTTTCTTTCTCTCTTTCTCTCTTTCTTTCTCTCTTTCTTTCTTTCTTTCTCTCTTTCTTTCTTTCTTTCTTTCTTTCTCTTTTTCTTTCTTTCTTTCTCTCTTTCTTTCTTTCTTTCTTTCT
>QMIH01000006.1:1559426-1594005 GCA_003987875.1 Clarias batrachus | reverse complement strand
GAGACAAACACACACACACACTACTAACACAGACACACACACACACACACACTACTGACACAGACACACATACACACGCACTACTGACACAGACACACACACACTACTGACACAGACACACACACACTACTGACACACACACACGCATACACACTACTGACACAGACACACACACACTACTGATACACACACACTACTGACACAGACACACACACACTACTGACACAGACACACACACACACACACACACACACTACTGAGACTGACACACACACAATGTACTACAGACACACACCAGATACACAACTGCTGACACAGACACACACACACACACACTACTACAGACATACACACTACTGACACAGACAAACACACACACACACTACTGACACAGACAAACACACACACACACTACTGACACAGACAAACACGCACACACACTACTGACACAGACACACACACAACTGCTGACACAGACACACACACACTACTACAGACATACACACTACTGACACAGACACACACTACTGACACAGACACACACACACACACACACACTACTGACACAGACACACTCTACTGACACAGGCACACACACAACTGCTGACACAGACACACACACACTACTACAGACACATACACTACTGACACAGACACACACACAACTACTGACACAGGTACACACTTCTTACTACTGGTAGAGGTTTACACATCTTCTACTACTGACACAGGTACACCCTGTCTACCACCTGACACAGGTTTATAAAAATATATGCATCAACAAAAAGTCATCCGTGCATAACATATAATGAAGTCATGATTTCTCGTAGCGAGTATCCATTTTTTTATTCAGTGTTCAGAAGCTGTATACATGAGACATTATTGCATCACCAGTATGTCTTATCCATTCCCCCCATTTTCTCCCTATTTTAGACATATCCATCTCCCACATGTCTTCAGGGCACTTTCCCATTAAGTGACAGCTACCAACCAGGGAGGGCGAAGGTTATCACATGCTTCCTCTCAGACACTTCACTCCAGCTGATCGCATTCTTTGGGGCGGTGGAACACGCTTGTAGGAAAGCGTGATTCGCTGTCTTCTGATTGCATGAGCTCTCAGAAGCCCGTGATTGGCCAGTGTCAGCGTGATTGATCTGAGAGTGCAAGCATGCCACCCTTCCCCACTTAAGCTGCTGGGATTTGAACTCATGACCTCGGGATGATAGATGTGTGGAAGCACTTGAGAGCCTTTCCCATTTATCTTTTAGAAGAAAAAGAAAAACTTCACGGTATTTGGTCACTGAATTTGTCCTGATGCATAAAAGATGACAGAAACAATCAGGATTAAACAGCCCTTCTTTGTATTTTATTTTATAGCTATTAATTTACCGGCTTATTATTTATTCTTCTTGTTGAGAAGCTCATCAAATTGTCCAGCACTTCAAGCCATCTTTGGTTATTTTTTCAACTTCCCACATATCTAGCTGTTCTGTTGGATCCAGATCCCACACAAATCATCACGCTTCTTTCCCCCATGCCCGAGTCACACCCACACACACACACCGCGTCATATCCATGTCAAGTCTTTTGAAGAGGATGACCCTGCTTGTCGATTCTTTTCACCTTCCCCACTCGTACCCTCAGCTTCATGACTCGGGGGTCAGGTTTCATGTCGTAGCATTCAGCCTTATCTGTACTTCTTCTAGATGCGTAGATGCCGGGCCCCTGAAACCCATCAACGGAGCTTCCAGTGTGGGATCTGTGGGTGGAGGTGATCCAGCGTTACCTTGAGATCTCTGTGCATGAAAAATTTATCTAAAAACAAGTATAATAATTTAAGGTCCAAGCTCTACTCTTGCTTTTTTTTTTTTTTTTGATGCGCTTCAACAGATGACTCGGAAGCTAGTGGTGTTCTCGTTATTCTGCTATGTCAGAATTCATCCTAATCATCATTAATCCTAACTCGAAATAACAATTATTGATAGAAACAGAGCACGAGAAGTCTCTTCACAATTAAAGAAAGTCTGTTTCGCAATGGAAAAGTCGTATATCATGTTATTCCATGTATCATTTTAGTGAGCCCATTAGGGATTAACAGAAATTTACCAGAGCTCTACACGATGCTGCTGTTTTGAAAGAACATGATAAACAGCATTCGAGGTCAAATCCAAATCTAAATCATCTTGTATAGTTTCTTCCTGGCTTCCGTCCCATGGAAGTTTCATTTTGAAGAATTTTCTGAAAGAAAGAAAAAAACAGTATTTGATGACAAATCAAATAACTAAACTAAACTCTCAGAATTTAGGATTAAAAACAGATTATTATTGTTATTTATTATTAACAACGATGTCAAATAAAGGTCTACTGACCCCGACTACAGTCTGTTTGATCCACACGTCCGTAGTACTGAAAGACAAAATATTCATAATAATAAGTAGAAGTAAGACGGAAAGTGTGGAGTGACGTAACCATTGATGTTTTACATCATTTAAGTTTTTCCGGTCATGCTTCTAGAATGTTAAGCGTTCAGGTGACATGAGCGATAGCTGTGTATAAATACTAGATGTGCTCATTCATGTGGAATTTAATTGTACGCTCATAAGCACGATTTTAATGATGTACAGCGCCACCTGTTGAATTTTGAGATGAACTAATGGTTTTTTTTTATGTTTGTTTTTTACCTGATTAAAGGGCGTGTTCCATTTGAATTTTTCATTCTTCCTGTAGGCCAATTGCGATAAATCGAAGCCTATATGTTACATCAAGCTCGGCCAAATACACCTGTGAAAACCCCGTTAAAATCCGCTCAGTAGTTTTTACGTGATGTGTGCACAAACAAGCAGACAAACAGACAAAAATGTTAAAAACCGTCTTAGGTCCCACAAATAATTTTTCCGCAAATATCGTAAATGGGCAGACATGCCAACTTTACAGTTTTATTATATGTGTAGATATATTTATATATTATAAAGAGCACTGGATAAGAGCGTCGGACAAATGCCTAAATGTAAATATATTTAGAATATATAATGTTATTGTTTTTAAGACATTTGAATCATGATTTCAGGTGTCTTGGAGGAAGCGTGTGTTAGCCTCCACCCTCTCTGGTTGGTATCTGATAATGACTGCTGATAACGTGAACTCCCTGTGAACTACTGATTAGTTAATGGAGGACAAGTTTACACTTCTGAAATCGCTATTATGAACTTAACATCCGATATTGAAGAACACGCTGCAAACTTTGCAGGCCACATTGCATTAAACATGCTTGTGAAGGTTTGTCTGATTCAGCATTCACACTCTGAAACGAAGACATTACCCCAGGATTATGTGGTACAAACACTGGGCACCTTGGCATCTTGTGTTTGACTTTGTAATATTTATATTTATAATGATAGATGATTGGATCTCAAGGACCACGTGTCTGCATGTTATTAATGAGGGACCACAAAGAGTAGTGTGAGCTTTCAGTCGATTGAAAAAATATAAATAAAGTCATGGCCCAGGTGTGTATCTTATTTCAGCATGGTCAGTGTTTGAGAAACCGGCCCAGGACTGGAGAATAAGCAGAGTTGTTGATCTCCATTATGACAAAGACATGGCTCGTGCTCAGGTCTAAGTGATGGAGCCTAACAGACTCACCAGTGTGAGTGAGCATGGGTCGGATCCAACAGCTGCAATAGCAGAAACAATCCAGGAACGTAAGCGAGATACAGTCATTTCCCAGGTATGCTTTCCAGGCACTGTTAGTACCCTTGAGGAAACAGACCTGGCGAGAAATACACTGATGACACAATGTTACCGAGGAGATAAACTATGGGATGGGTGCGAGAGAATGTGAGAAGTGAAGAGATATTTTATTGAGTTAAGGACAGCTTTTAGTGACCTCATACGCAGACAGACTTGTATCAGAAACTATCGAATTTGAATATTTTATTTCCCAGAAAGGTTTATTGGTAGCTGAGGAAGATACTGCAGATTCTGGCACTTTTCTGAACGCAAGCTTCACAATCATGCACCGCAAATGGTCCTTGTGACAGCTTCAAACCCGGTTCGATCTTCAGCACTGTACCGGATGCCGTTTGTTCAATCTGGATCCCAGATGCTCTCTTCCTCCAGGCTGCTCGACACCATTCCGCAGTTCGGTGACATCCATGCCGCGTCCTGTCCATATAGTCCCATCTGTACCGGATTCTGGTTTGACGAGCATCGCTTTCCCCGTTTGTACGTTCAGCTTTATGATAGCCAGGCTCTCCCTGGGCTCAGGGTTCAGGATTCAGCGGTGTAATGCAGAGCTTCGTGCATACTTCTGCTTAAATAGTCACGAGTGAAGGACCTGCTGCGAAAACTGAGGACACTGGAGCGAGTTCTGGATGTGTGTAGTTATTGTAGGTTATTAGAACAAAAAAAATGCTATTAAGAAAGAAAGATTAGTAGATGTTAATCTAAGACAATATTATTACTATTATTCAAGCTAGCAGCTCAGATACTTATATTGGTTTTTTTGGCCTTCTACTCTCACATCAAAAATTGGGTACCCTAAGGCTTCTTAGCAAAACAAAGACAGAGAGAATGATAAAGGGATAAATAGAGTACGTTGTCCTCTTTTTGCTAGGCACACTCATTTTTTTTTTTTTCCAAATTCCTCTTTTTTTTTTTCATGCCAAACCTCTCCACCCTGCTCTAATTCGAAAAAACTGGACAACGAGAGCGAGGCAAAGAGAAACAGAGAGCGCGAACCGAGAGAGGAGGAAATGAAAGAAAGGGAAAGGAAAGAGGGAGAACGAGGGTGAGAGCGAAGAGATAGACGAGCAAAGTGTAAACAGAGTTTAAGGGGAGCTGGACACGGTGCAGCAGAGAGACAGGACGATAAACACAGATTTAGGGAGTGAACTGAAGTGCATGTGTGTGTGTGTGTGTGTGTGTGCGCGCGCAAGGGAGTCGCAGCTGTAGCATGATATCATCCGAATACGACGTTATTCCCACACGCTAGTTACACACATATTTAGCAGAGGGAGTGTGTATCTTTTCTTCTCTCTCTCCGATTGTGTGTGTATGTGTGTGTGCGTTTTCTTATTCATTACACCACCATATCTTTCTCATTTATATTATGCAGTTAGTTCCAACTGAGCAATCTGATGATGAGATCGGATATGCACCGTAACACCACTGGGACATTTAAGCACATGTATCACTCGGCACCCCAGGTGTTCTCCAGTCGTTAATTGCGCTAATTGTCAGTCGCAGCATGGGTGAAAGTAGGTCAGAAGACGGGAGAGAGCAGAGCACATGCCAAAACCCACATTCAAAACCGGTCAGGGACACACTTTAGCAAGAGAATATGTCTGATCAAATTCAAATTTCAAATTTAATATTTTTATTTGTCACATGTTGCACATGTTGTCACACTGTTCATGATAGAATAAGAAAGTAAATATATGATATGCAGTTATAGTGAAATTTATAATAGAGATATATAGAGAAATATAGAAATATAAAATTGAGATATATAGAATGTAATTGTTAATCTGTTATCTGTTGGGTGTAATTTTATCTGTTATCACCCAGATGAGGATGGGTTCCCTGTTGAGTCTGGTTCCTCTCAAGGTTTCTTCCTATTGCCATCTCAGGGAGTTTTTCCTTGCCACTGTCGCCGTCACCCTTGGCTTGCTCATCAGGGACAATCTCATTATCTAGTCAGATTTTTCTTAAACATATATACATTTCCATAAGTCTTCTTTTCATTTTCTTTTAATTTCTGTGAAGCTGCTTCGAGACAATGTCCATTGTTAAAAGCGCTATAGAAATAAAATTGAATTGAATTGAATTGAATTAATTGTAAAAGCATAAACTGTGTTAATTATACTAAATATAAATTACATAATTTTAAACAATGCATGTACAGTAGCTCTTTCATCCATCCGTTGGCTTTGGAAAATAAATAATGAGTATTTTATTTCAATGTATTTTATTTTAGTTTGTTCGTTTTTTTGTAACATTAAAATTAAACGTTTATTTTTTTTTTGTTGCCCAAAATACTGAATGCCGATGTGCGACAACCGCCCTTTTTTTCAGTCAGTTGACAGCTGACTGCACACTCCAGTACCTGGCACGGTGGCTTAGTGGTTCGCACTGTGGTCTCTCACCTCCAGGGTCAAGGGTTGAATTCTTGCCTCGGGTCTGTGTGCATGACGTTTTCATGTTCTCCCCATGCTTGATGTGTTTCCTCCCACAGTACAAAGATATGCAGATCAGTCTAACTCGAGGTCCTACCAATGGGAATAAATACGATGCTCACCACCACTGTCGCTCTTTGGACTCCAAAGTTTCCTAGATGGATGGATCGGCCCTTTCTTGCTGTGTGCGTTGTACATATTTTAAAGGATTTAAATATCAAACAGACGCCAGATGGTGAAAGCTGTCACACAAATCAGATACAGTAGATTCTTTCTCTCTCGCTCCATGTTTCTCCTCCTCAGCACAGGTCCTGCTTCTCTCTCTCTCTCTCTCTCTCTCTTTCTCTCGTTCACTTCTTTCCTCCCATGTGCCCTCTGCCGCAGTTTGTTTAGACAGTGACATAGCAGGAAAGCAGCTTTAGACGGCCGAGATTCCAGCAGAGAGGGAGAGAGTGAGGGAGGGAGAGAAGGAGTGTGGGACAGAGACAATAAGAAAAGCTCTGGTTCTGTCAGTGCGTCTGCTGTAATCTCTCAAAGATAACTGTGGCAGAATGGACGAGCGGAAAATCCTCTCGCTCTCCTCGTTTATCATACGCCCGGCCCCGTGCCAAATACAGGAATTGATGTCAGTTTTGTGCACTTATAAGGATGTCAGCCAAGGAGCCAAAATAAAAACAAGGAAATGCTTTTTTTTTTTTTTCCTTTTTTTCTTGTGGAATCTCCAAACTTTTATGTCTAATTATGTCACATCCTTCTCGCATGATATCAGTGGAAGTAACAATATAATGGGACCTCGTTAAGTGGATTTTCACACCATTAAATGTATATATAAATGAATAGACGGTACCAAGTGTTGTGTTTTAATAAAAGAAAAAGTGTCATTCTGTCTCTCTCTCTCTCTCTCTCTCTCTCTCTCTCTCAGGCTCAGTGGAGCAGCAGTGTGAGTTAACCTGTCGGCCAGTCGGCTATCGCTTTTATGTTCGTCATTCGGAGCAAGTGAGAGACGGGACGCCGTGTGTTAATAACACTCCCAATGACGTGTGTGTGGGGGGACGATGCCTCGTAAGACCACATACACACACTTTTTATCATTTCATACTATAAATTACTTTTTGTTTTCAAGAAAGGCATACAAAATAATCTTTCTCTATCTCTCTCTCTCTTTTTCTCTTCACCCTTTATCCCAGAGCGAGGGGTGTGATGGCATGTTAGGCTCGGGTGTGGTGCGTGATCGGTGCGGAGTGTGTGGGGGGAGTGACGGATCGTGTGTTCGTGTGTCAGGAAGTTTCCAGAACAACAGCGTTCCTCTGGGGTATCACAAAATTCTTGACATTCCAGCCGGAGCGACAGCCATCAACATCACGGAACGCAGTGCCAGCCCCAACTACCTCGGTGTGTGTGTGTGTTTGTGGTGGCAGTAGAGACCTTTTTAAACATGTTCCATTTGGGAGATGTCTCCTTAACACAGGGGAGTTGTTGGATTTTTATAGTGCTTGTGTTGGACTGTATCAAACTGTCCACGTTATCATTAGTGTGTGCTTGTGTGTGTGTTTATGTGTGTAGCGTTACGTAGTGGCACTGGTCAGTCCATCGTGAATGGTCGCTGGGCCGTGGACCCTCCAGGTGAATATAAAGCAGGTGGAACAACATTCGTCTACAAACGCAACCGCGGAGAAATACTCAGCGCTCCAGGACCCACACACTCACAGCTACAGCTCTATGTAATGTACAGCTCTATGTAATGTACAGCTCTGTGTGATGTACAGCTCTATGTAATGTACAGCTCTGTGTGATGTACAGCTCTGTGTGATGTACAGCTCTGTGTGATGTACAGCTCAAGCCTCTACATTCACACACACACTTACACAGGAGTCTTAAAATAAGCCGATATATCCTTTTCTGTTTCTATAGATTATTTTCCACAAGGAGAATCCAGGTGTAGATTACGAGTACTACATGCCTGTGAAGAAGGACACGCTGAGAGAGTGGGACGGAGGGAGAGCAAGTCTCCGAGAGACCAGTAAGACACTGAACCACACCGCAAACGTCCGAACATAACCTGCTATGTTACCTGGAGGAAACCACTTGTGTTTAATAGCGCTGTCTGCGATGTGTTCCTGTGTTCTGTCTAATGTGACCGACTGAGCTAGCTAACTACAAAATGGTTGTTTATAGCTGATGGTCTACATCTACTATTTATTCATATATATTTATACTATTTGTTTTTGTTTACTTCAGGTAGTTAGAATATGCTAATTTTGCTTTGTTTTTTTTACCTCAGGTAATTAAATGTTGTTAAGTCTACATTTTCGTATACCTCAGGTTGTTAGGTGATGCTAGTTTTCTAGACTTTTTAAAAAAAAAAATTTTTACCTCAGGTTGTTTCCAGTCGTGTGTTGTATTTTACTTTAGGTTGTTAGAGATGCTAGTGGTTCTTTTATTTTACCTCAGGTTGTTAGTTGATACTAGTTTTGTAGATGATTTTTTACCTCAGGTTGTTAGATGATGCTAATTTTATGTGTTATTTTACCCAAGGTTGTTAGTTGATGCTAGTTTTTTGTGTTGTTTTTTCTAAGGTTGTTAGCTGATGCTAGTTGTGTGTTTTATTTTACCTCAGATTGTTAGATAATGATAGTTTTATGTGTTATTTTTCCTAAGGTTGTTAGATAATGATAGTTTTATGTGTTATTTTTCCTATGGTTGTTAGCTGATGCTAGTTTTATATTTTATTTCACCTCAGGTTGTTAGACAAAGCGAGATTTATGTGCTATTTTTCCTAAGGTTGTTAGCTGATGCTAGTTGTATGTTTTATTTTACCTCAGGTCATGAAGATGGTGCTAGTTTTATGTTTTATTTTACCTCAGGTTGGTAGATAATGCTAATTTACGTGTTATTTTTCCTAAGATTGTTAGATGATGCTAATTTTACGTGTTATTTTTTACAAGGTTGTTAGATGATTCTAGTTGTGTGTTTTATTTTACCTCAGGTCATGAGATGGCGCTAGTTTTATGTCCTATTTTACTTAAGTTTGTTAGCTGATTTTAGTTTTATATTTTATTTTACCTCAGGTTGTTAGGTGATAATAGTTTTGTATATTTTATTTTACCTCGGGTTGTAGGGTGATGCGAGTTCTGCATTGCATTTTACCTCAGGTTGTTAAGTTGCTAATTTTGCATCATATTTCACTTCAGGTTGGAAGATGATATTTATTTTGTTTCTTGTCCTTATTTGTGTTCACACTGTCAGATTCTACATCAGCTCAAAGTGGTGCTGTGAGTCTAAATGTGAAATAAGAAAATGAAATAATAATTAAACACCTCATATGTACAGTACGTGCCGAGGTGCAGCAGAAATGCTGAAGAGGTGTGTTTTATTATCTCCCTTGAATGTGTATAGTCCAGAAAATACGGTAATGTTCCTCAGTCAGGGCCAGATGTACTTAATCTGTTTGCGGTTTATGCGGCGACTTCTGATGTACGTACATCTGGACTTAACTATCCAGTAATTTGCATCGCCAGATCAAAATTAGCTTTCCTAATACACACTCTGTCCTCCTCCTCAGTCACTGTCAGGAGCGTGGTTTTTCTGTGTCGTGTTAGCTCCACGTGAATAGCAGTGCGTCGCTGCATCTTGTTACTGGAAATATGCTAACAAACAGGAAACACAGTACGGGAAAAATATTACAGGATCGTAAAAAACAGACCCACACGACATTACGGGCGTGTTTCTGGCCCATAAAGGATATTCATCTGGATCACAGTGATTTGATCGCAATGTTCATTTTTAGAAAACATCCACATTGTCTCTCGCAGGTGCTGTAGTAACCTTCGAAGACTCCGCCCCTCCTCCCGTCTCAGCTCCCTCCACATCTGACAGGTGGACACCGGAGAGGCCACGCCCCCAAAGCTCTGGGTCGAACCGTAATGTTCGGATCCCTCCGCGGACCGACATCCCACTGGATAATCAGAGTCCGTTCATGTGGAGGCTGGGTCAGCTCAGTGAGTGCTCAGCTTCCTGTGGCAAAGGTCAGTGTGTGTGTGTGTGTGTGTGTGTGTGTGTGTGTGTCCAATGTTTAAAGTTTAGACGAAAACCAAAATGTTTTCAACAAGTATGTGGTGTTCTTTTACCTTACATAAAAGTTCAGTGTGTGTGTGTGTGTGTGTGTGTGTGTGTGTGTGTGTGTGTGCGCGCATTACTGATGGATTTCGTGAGGTTAAAATTCCGAGAATTCTGTGTTAGACTTTGGCTGTTCGATCTTCCACTTTTGTGTTGTTCTGCCAATTTCTGCAACTTTTCTGACACTGGGATTTTTCCCTCTGACTGATGAACACACACACACACACACACACACACACATACACACACATGTACGCCAACTCTTCTGGAAATCATATTTGTGCCAAACATAGGATCCTCAATTATGTAGTCATTATGTGGTTTTATTGAGTGTGTGTGTGTGTGCGTGTGCGTGTGTGTGTGTGTGTGTGTGTGTGCAAGCGCTGCAGATCTGTTTCTGATAATCACACTCATCTGTCTGTCTTTGTTCTTGTCTTGTCTGCCCACTAGTGGTGGAACTGAGTATTATGCACAATCTGAAATGTGTGTGTGTTTGTGTGAAGGTTTCCATCACAGAGAGGTGTTGTGTGTGAACAGACACACCAATGAAGAAGTGCATGAGAGGAGATGCGACTCGGCGTCTAAGCCCGTCTCGGAGGACGAGCCGTGTAACGTCCATCCCTGCCCTGCATAGTGAGCACTGGTGTTGGAGTTATTTATATAAGATTGGATTATTTACAGCTGTGTGTGTTTAATGCGCGTGTTTGCGTGTTTGTAGCTGGGAGGTGGGAGCGTGGTCCGAATGCAGTGTGTCGTGTGGGTGGGGTCTGCAGCACCGTCAGCTCCAGTGCAGGCAGAACTTCTCGAGCCGCTCCACCCGAGTCCACCATCAGCGCTGCTCCGGTCTCCCGCAGCCCAACACCACCCAGTCCTGCCACACACACTCCTGCTCCCACTGGCAGGTCGCCTCCAACTGGAGCGCTGTGAGTTCTCTCTTGCTCTCTCTCTCTCTCACACACACACTTATACACGCGTGTACAGTATGTGAAATGTCGTGTTTTAAATCGCGGATGTGTCTCCGTGCTTGCCAGTGTTCGGTAGACTGCGGCGCGGGTAAAAGGACAAGGAAAGTGCGCTGCGTTAGCGACAACGGCGGCATCGTGAACGATGTCGAGTGTAACTCCAGGCTCCGCCCACAAGGAAGCGAAGACTGTCACATGGGTCCGTGCGTCTCGAACTGGTACTTCACTGACTGGACGAACACTGTGAGTGCTGAACAAACTGATTCCGGATCATCTTTATTACAAATCTGAAGGTTTGCAGTGTTTGTAAAAATGTGTGTTTGTGTGTTAGTGCTCCGCCCCTTGCGGTCCAGGTGTACAGAAGCGTGAGGTGGTGTGTGTGTCGAGCGGAGCGCATGGCGAATGTGTGAAGGACAAACCGGCTGATATGAAGGCGTGTAACTCGGGGCCCTGCGTGCCACAAGCACACTGGTTCGCTGGACCATGGGGGCAGGTGAGACACTGAGTGTGTGTGTGTGTGTGTGTGTGTGTGTGCGCGTGTGTGTACAGGGGGTTGGACAATGAAACTGAAACGCCTGGTTTTAGACCACAATAATTCATTAGTATGGTGTACTCCTCCTCCTTTTGCGGCCAATAAGGCATCAGTTCCTCTTGGGAATGAAAGATACAAGTCCTTCACAGTGTCCAGAGGCATGTTGAGCCGTTTTTCTTGCAGAATAGTGTTCAGGTCACTACGTGATGCTGGTGGAGGAAAACGTTTCTTGTCTCGCTCCTCCAAAACACCCCAAAGTGGCTCAATAATATTTAGATCTGGTGAGTGTGCAGGCCATGGGAGATGTTCAACTTCACCTTCATGTTCATCAAACCACTCTGTCACCAGTCTTGCTGTGTGTGTTGGTGCATCATCATCATCCTGATACACTCCATCCTGATGACGCGCCCATCTAGCACAAGTATTGGGCCGAGGGAATGTCATGATATCACAGCCCAAACCATCACTGATCCACCCCAATGCTTCACTCTGGGTGGTTCGCTTCTTTGGGGCGTCTCCACACTGTAACTCTCCCGGATGTGGGAAAGACAGTGAAGGTGGACTCATCAGTGAACAATACATGTTTCAGATTGTCCAACAGCCCACTGCTGGCACCATTGAAACCGACCTTTAACATTGTCACGAGTGACCCAAGGATTGTCTATAGCAGCCCGGCCGTGTACATCGACCCTGTGGAGCTCCAGACGAACAGTTTTGGTGGAAACAGGAGAGTTGAGGAGCACATTTAATTCTGCTGTGAGTCGGGTAGCTGTGGTTTTATGTTTTTTTGGATACAATGCGGGTTCGCACCCGGACATCCCTTTCAGACAGCTTCCTCTCACGTCCACAGTTACTCCTATTGGATGTGTTGTGTGCATTGCAATATTTTAAGCAAATCTGTGCTATTACTCTGTTAATTAAACCTTCACACTCGGCTCTTACTGGTGGAATATGCAATCGATGAAGATCGGCCACCAGGCTGCTCAGATTTAGCCATGAAACCTCCAACACTAAACTGGCCAGTGTTTCAGTTTCATTGTCCAACCCATTTATTAGCCTAAGGTTATTTTATTGTTCCTGCAGTGTGTAACGTAGTGTGTGTGTGTGTGTGTGTGTGTTACAGTGTAGCGCACCGTGTGGGAACGGAACCCAGCGCAGAGACGTGATCTGTGTTCAGAAGCTGGGGAGTGATTTCAGCATGACTCCGGCCAGCGAGTGTGCGCACCTGGAGAAACCGTCCCCCATCCAGACGTGTGAAGTGGAACCGTGTGAACCACAGTGGTTCACCACAGAGTGGAGCGCGGTAAGACACAGGGAGGAGCGGTAGACCCAAGTGTGGATTAAGAGAAAGACAAAATATGTCACACGTTGGAAGGGGGAAAAAATGGGAATGGAAAAAATGCTGAAAAGTGGAAAGAAAGATGGATAAATATAGTTACGCTAAGATGAAAGCGGTAGAAGCGATGGAGTGAG
Organism: Clarias batrachus; assembly: GCA_003987875.1. NCBI lineage: Eukaryota > Metazoa > Chordata > Actinopteri > Siluriformes > Clariidae > Clarias > Clarias batrachus. Next base: position 1,580,746 of record QMIH01000006.1, on the reverse strand, counting down.
AAAAGTAAAGGATGAGTGGTGAAGATGGTCACATGCTGTCCCGTTGTCCTCTGTCTCACTCCGTCTGTCTCCCGCAGTGCTCCAAGTCGTGCGGTGACGGAGTACAGACTCGAGACGTTCGGTGTCTGACCCCGGATAAACAGCCGAGCTACGTCTGTGACTCTGCCCACAAGCCCCACCCCGAGCAGCCCTGTAACCCCGCCCCCTGCAACCCCTCTCTAGGTGAGTGTTTTGTTTATAGACTTCTGCTTTTTTTCCTCCCTGTCCTTTCCATGTTTTTTTTTTTCCCTTTCTGGTCCTTGTCCCCTCATTCCAACCCATCGGTCTCTTCTTTCATTCCTCGTTTCATTTTACAATTCTTCTTCTATTTTTGTCTTCTGGCACTGTCCCTTTCTTTTTTTTATAATTTCCATCTGTATTTCTCTCTCTCTTTTTCATCTGTCCACATTTCTGCCTGTTTGGTGTCCCTGTCTCTCCACCCCACAACTTCTTTCCCTCTTTCTTTTTACCTCTTATCTCTCTATCCCAGCCCTTTCACTCTTTTTTTTCCTTTTCTCATTATTTCTTTTCATCACCTAATTCTCTTTCATTCTTTTTCTTTCATGTCCATCTTTATGTCCCAATCTCTTTTCCCATAAGTTATGCTCTTTATTTTCTTTCTATTACTTTAATCTTCTCAATTTCTCCCTTTTTTCATCCTTTCTTTCTCTCATCATCTCTCCATCCTGTTCACTGCACTAACTCTCTCTCTCTCTCTCTCTCTCTCTCTCGCTCACTCTGACAGACGAGAGCTGTAAGGACAGACGCTCCAACTGTCTCATGGTGGTCCAGGCTCGGCTCTGCGTGTACTCCTACTACAAGATGGCGTGCTGCGCCTCCTGCGCTCAGAGCGCTCAGAGAGTCAAACGCCACTGACCCCGCCCACTGACCTGGCGGCCAACTCCCCAGCCAATCACGTCACAGAGTGACACCGGTCTAAATGGAGGAAGGGAATTTAGACTTTGACATTTTGACGGGTCCGTTTCGACTACAGATCTGAAATACAGATACACCACACACACACGCACACACACACACACTAGCTTCAGGTAAATTCCCATGAAGTCGCCCCAAATTCAGCCAATCACCTGAAACGTGCCTGGTGTGTTTTACCTTATTAGCTTTGCAGTGGAGCTTTGAGGTGAGACTTTTTGCGTTGCTATGGTGACCTGAAACCAAACCTACAGTGATGAAGATGGATGATTTTTCATACTGTACCTTGTAAGTGCATCTATGTAAAATGATATACGGCCGTAGCTGTTGTTCAGCAACAAAGGGTGCCATTATTATTTCTTAATCCCATGTAGTGTAGTAGTGAACTGGATCGGTAGCAGTTCTCTAGAAACCTATCGTCCACTATGTAGGTGGAGCTAAATTTTATATACCGTGCACTTTATTGGATGAAAAAATATTGGCACCCCATGTAGTGCACTAGAATCTATTACGCATCGTTCAGTATAGAATTTATTACAGCTCTCCCTAAATATATTAGTGTGCTTCATGGGGCAGACAATAATTCCCTTTCTAGGACACTATACAGAAAATTAATATCCATCCTAGTATATTAGTGCACTTCATAGACTGCCTGTGTAGTGTACTATATCTTCATTATTACTGATTCAGAGCATTACGTCTTGTATAAGTGCACTTCATGCAAACTGAGCTACAGTTCCTTACGAATGTCAGTATAAGTGTGTGTTCAAATCTTAAGCCATTCCTTTTTTAACACCTAGACACACACACACACACACACACACACACACCCTCGTTCCACACAGGCTCTTTCCTCATCTTGTACATGAGACTTTTTTTCCCTTAAGTTGTATGTATGCATGTAAATTTTTTTATTCACAGCTTGTTTTAAAAGCATCCTTACATATGAAGGTGTGTGTGAGAGAGTCGGAGCAGGGATTGGTTGAAATGAAAGGGGGGTGGGACCTACAGTGTTTTTTTTTAAGTCACATAGCTAACTTCAGTAACGCTCTGAAGCATCAAGCCCAACATGATTCTATGTGTGTGTGTGTGTGTGTGTGTGTGAGAGAGTGAAATACAAAAATGTGTTAATGTAAATAAGTGTGTGTATAGTGCCATAATCAAATATTAGCAGCTAAGAGCTGAAATATACTTTTATATATAAAAAAAATGCAGATAGTTATTTATCGAAAAATACATAATTTATTTTTATTGCGCAAAACACGGCATATGTTATTATCGTCTGAGGTTTAAGGAAAAAAATGTGATTGTAAAATAATCATTTTTTTGGTCATTAGAAAGATGGAAATGTGTGCTTTATGGCTTTACAGTGCTGCAGAATAAAGAAAAACGGCAATGCCCAGATTCGTGACTTTCATTTGTAGTGAATTGCACCATATTGTCTTTAGAGTGCACTACGTTTGATTTTCCTTCTCTAAGTGCACTACATCGGTTATAAAATGCTGATTGTTCCCTCTGCCTGATAATATAAAATATGAAGTATTCCATGTGTTCTATAAATGGAACAAAGCCATTTGGGATTCACTCAGATTAATTATTTTAACTTTCTAGTGCACTTGTATAAAGAAGGCTAAATTTGTAGGCATCCATTTGGGACAGAGTCATGCACTACAAAGGGTGGAGAGGCTGCTGTTTTGCCACAGTGTTGTAGGTGATAAGGAACGACTTGAGATGCTGCCATAGCGAAGGTTGCATGGCTCAAGTCATTAAAACATCTAACAAAAAAGTAAACAACACAATATAAACAATACAATGACACTATTCTGGTCATGAAATATTTTCCATATTGGCATTCGTGCTCAGACTCCTCTTTGTCCTATACTGTATTTAGTCTTGGTCTCGACCCCTGACTGTATATACGAGTGGACTCATTTTAATTCAGACGAAATATTTTTTTAATTAAAGTGCTGTTGCAGGTACGAGAATGACTCTTCCCTGAGCCTTATTTGACTATTAATAATAGCTGTGTTCTAGTGATGGGGAGTTTGGATCATTTTAGTGACTCAATTCTTTGAATCATTGAGTCATTTAGTTCATCACCCCCAACATGTCTACACACATACATTTTGGCTATAGTTCCAGTAATGAAAATATTACAGTGCAGATAAGGACACATTATAAACAGATATTATAATGAACAGCTCATCTATGGGAGTCACGTGACAAAAGAACGAACCACTAGGACGATAAGTCGTTCGAGTGACTCGTTCTTTTGACACGTGACTCGGACTAGAAGACTCACGAGATGAACCGCTCGATTCTGTTCCCTGTGTACTGCACTGCGTAGCATCCGCAGGAGTCACGTGACAAAAGAATGATCGATCGAGTAACGACTCATTTCTGTTTCCTGTACATAATCTACGGAGGTTTCGCGATGATGTGTGCATGTGTGCACAGGGAGAAACGGGGAAAATGGAGAGGTCTACATGGGAAATGGACGGAGTCTTGTCTGTCCCTGAATTAGCTGATTAATTGTCCAGTGCCACCTGGACGCCCTCGGTGGACGATGCAAAACACAAGGATGATTTTATTTTATTTTTTTTTATTTAAATGTTTTGATCAAATGTAACATTTTCACTTTTAGTTTTATTTCTTCCTTATTCCAACCACTTTTCATCATGAACAGCAAGCAGCATGTTCCAGGACCTACCTTTTGATTAAACCGGTCCTAGAAATAAGAATCCATACTGAGAGTCCAATACACCAGACCGTGTTAAACTCACAGATTAAGAACAAACCAAATGACCTTTGACATGTTCTTTGACCTTGAGCTGTCAAAATGAGTGTCAAGTCAAGTCAATTTTATTTGTATAGCGCTTTTAACAATTGACATTGTCGCAAAGCAGCTTTACACAATAAAAAGAAGTAAGTTTTTATGCAATGTGTGTGAATCAAAATGATAAGATTGTCCCTGATGAGCAAGCCGAGGGCGACGGTGGCAAGGAAAAACTCCCTGAGATGGTAATAGGAAGAAACCTTGAGAGGAACCAGACTCAACAGGGAACCCATCCTCATCTGTGACAACAAGTAAATACAGGGAATCCTGTATATAATGATTCWGAGGTCTTGGCATTCGCGCACACACATTAGAGAACATCCAGGCGTTTCCCCGCTGGCGATTATCTCGGCTTTAAAATGCCACGTTCTCCTCCGTTTCAAAATCTACGCCATGAGCCTGTAAGAACAAGATAGAAAAAAGATATTCATACGTTTATTATGAAGTAAGATGAACATTTCCCCGCTGCTAGCTACAGCGCTGACGACCTAGCCAGAGAAAAGACTCACTCCGTGTAACCGGCTGCACTGTGTTAACCTGTCCTGCAGAATGTTGTGCCGTATCTTCAGGATCCTGAGGACCTCGTACACTTGATCTCTCTCCTAAAGCACAGGCACAAAGTGACAGAGCGACCTTGAGCGATCACACCTCCAGTGGGCTGCTTACATTGACGACAACGTCTCAAGTACGTATGTCCTGTGGATCGTGATGAAGCGCGAGCATCACGAGATCCCTCACATTATTCCTAAAGGAACTGCAAAATTGCCAGGATTGCCTCACCTCCTTCATGGCTTCACACTTCTTCTCCGCATGAGCGTGCATCTCCTCCAGTTCCTGCACCGTGTCTCGCAGCGTGTGCACATGCCGCTTCAGGCCATGCCTCTCCTTCTCCATGATAGCGCTGGACTTTATCACCTGCTTATACAGCGTCTCGGTTTCAGCCAGAGACTGTAGCGGTGGGCGGAAGAGAAAAAGAGAAGAGAAGAGATTTTCTCCCATTTTTCTCCCCGGGTTTAAGTATCCATAGCCTGTGGATTCATTCATTCGTCATGCAGTTCTAACATCATGAACCCGCATGTTGCGATGACTGTGTCACGTACCGTCTCCTGGCCAATCTGCATGCATGTCTCAGAGTGTCTTTTCTGCAGCGTCTTCGAGCGCCGCAGTGCGTCCACCATGGACAGCAGGTAACGGTTCTCCTCCTGCAGCTCGGCACTGCACTCCCTCACTTTGTTGTATTTCCTCTCAGCCTCAGCCAGACAGAGCTGCTTTTGCTCGAGCGCCTAAAACACAGCCGGTATAAAAGGATCTTAAACATTTAACCTTTGTACTTGATGTTTGCAACCGCCGTTTGCAGCTTGACTCCCAGAGGGACAACCGTACCTTCAGCAAGTCTTCATGCTTTTCCTTCATCTGGTTGTACTGCGACCTGAGTTTGTTGTGCGCCTGATGTTCTTCCTCATAGTTCTACCGCGCAGCCACGGAGCAGAAGAGACACAGAATTGACCGTTAGCCCTGATGTGTCTTTAGCGTCCTGAACATTTCACAGAAGCAGTGCTTCTTCACGACATCTCTGCGATCTCCCAATTTGGAAATGAAAGTCCGATTATTAATCGCCGCTCTGACTGTTTCGTACGGTATTATTATCAGTTTCATAAGAAAGAAGAACTTACACTTTGCGCCAGAGTCAGTCGGTTTCCCTGGAGTCTCAGCTCCTGATCCTTTTCCTTACACTCCTAAAACGCAGCCAGAGACGGTCAAGCTTCTACCAATCTACAATGCAGACGACATCCTAAAGCAGAAGTGCACTCTTCCTTCCTCTCACTCACCATCGTTGCCTTCACGCACTTGTCGTGCATCTCGGAGAGCTTGCTGCTCATCTCCTGCGTTGAGACTTCCAGTTCTCCCACCATGGACATCAGGTCGGACTTCTTGCTCTCCAGGCGAGCATTGGATAACATCGCTTCATTATGTTTCGCCTCAGCTTGAGACAGTAAGTCCTGGATACAGAAAATTGTAGCTAGAAGATGTTCGAATAAAAGGGGCTAAGAACTAAAAAGGGAATAAACCAACCTTCAGCCGCTGTTGTAGAGTCTCCTCCACCTCCTTGCACCGTGACTCCAGTCGAGCGCGAGCCTCCCGCTGTTGCTCCGTCTCCTGAAGACACCAAAGTGCTTTGAACCTGAGCGCTCAGTGCTCACATCTACACTGAACCACCACGTCACCTCTATTAAAAATGAAACCCGGGATCTTAAACTAGATACATACAGCCTTTGGTTTATTAACCCAAAGACGCTTGAATGATTTTCTTTCACTTACCTTGATTTGTTCTTTCCACTTTACGCGCGTCTCAGAGATCTCCAGCTGCAGTGCGATCAATTTGGACGTCAGGAACGCGTTCGCCTGCTGAAGTTGAGCAGCTTTGTCCATCTCCGGCTCGTTCCTCTGAGGTTCGACCAGGGGCTCCTGAGAGAGCAGCCAAATCGTGTTGGCTTTATTTTACTTTGAGACACTTTTTTTTTTTTTTTAGCCGAATCGTCTCATCGGTGGTCAGAACAAATGTTCTGACTAAATCTGACCGTTCTCTCTCTCTCACCTCCGCTGCAGCACACTTGCCGCGCATCTCGGAGAGCTCCTCCTCCAGATGCTGGACTGATCCTCGCAGCGTGTTCACCTGGGACATCAGCTCAGTCTTCTCATTCTCCAGCCGAGCCCTGGACTCCATCGCTTCACCGCATTTCCGCTCAGCTTCAGCCAGGAAGACCTTTAGTCCATACATTTTATGCGGATGAGACGTCGCTCATCAGAATATACTTGTGGAAAACATTGTGGAGACATGAGAAGAAACGGTTTACCCTGAGGACATTGTAGGCCTCTGACTCCTGATCACACGCCTGAAAGACAACCATGAAGCTTTCATTAAAGAGACGCTGTGATGGAAATAAATCTGGAAGAAGCCCGATTTGGATCAGTACCATGCTACTGCATAGCAAAACAACAAGTTGGACTGTGGTGTGTTTAATTATCTTTAGGAGCGTCTTGGTATTCAGAGTCCTCAGAGTTCCAGCAAGTATTATCATTATTCTTGTATGTTCCTTTGCACGAAAACTTTCGCATGGAAGCTGCTCTTGGTTGGACCTGCTGTTCCTTTCCAAAGGAATCATGTTAAGAGTGTATCTACAGTATGTTATGAGGACAGGACAAGAGTGTCTTCCTCGTGCGATCCCGGAGCTGCACGTTTCCTTTTAAACTACTTAATGCGATGATTATGTGTCTCACCTCCGCTGCAGCACACTTGCCGCGTATCTCAGAGAGTTCCTCCTCCAGATGCTGGACTGATCCTCGCAGCGTGTTCACCTGAGACATCAGCTCAGTCTTCTCATTCTCCAGCTGAGCCCTGGACTCCATCGCTTCACTGCATTTCCGTTCAGCTTCAGCCAGAGAGACCTTTTTTTTTTTTTTAGTACACACAAACAGATGCTTTTGAGTGCTCGAGACGTTATTCATCAAAATAACTAAACCTGTGGAGAAAGACTGACCAAGAACCAAAACGTCCCGCCACAGGAGCATTGTGGAGACACGAGGAGAAAAGACTCACCGTGAGGATGTTGTGAGCCCCTGACTCCTGATCACACGCCTGAAACACAAACAAGATGCGGAAGAGGTTTCAACTTTAGTACAGTTTTCAAAATGACACAAGAATAAATTTGCTGCTGCTTCAGTGTTGATCCTTTTCTTTTCCATAACCTCGGCAATTCGTCCCTGACATGCTGTCAATCAACTTCTGGGCCACGCCTTGACTGATGGCGCAGCCCATTCTTACATAATCAACGCTTGAAGTTTTTCAGAATTTGTGAGTCTCTTTAGGATCGAACACGAGTTCTCAGTGGGGTTAAGTTCTGGGGAGTTTCCCATGGACCCAAAATTTCCATGTTTTGTTTCCAGAGCCACTTGGTTATCACTTTTGCCTCATGGCGAGGAGCTCCATCATGCTGGAAAAGGCATCACCAAGCTACTCTTGGACGGTTGGGAGAAGTTGCTCTTACAGAATGTTTTTGCACCGTTCTTTATCGTGAGTGAGTCCACCACCTCGGCTGAGAAATGCTCTACTGTTGGCATGACACAGGACTGACGGTCGCGCTCACCTTCAGACATTTCAAGAAGGGCAGCAACGAAGCCACTCCTCTCCTGGAAAAACATCAGGAACAGACGGATATCTTCTGCAGAAGGCACAGGGAATGGACTCCAGCATACTCCAGAGGTCATGAACGAGTGCGAGGTATGAACCTACCTTCAGCCGCTGTTGTAGAGTTTCCTCCACCTCTTTGCACCGTGACTCCAGTCGAGCGCGAGCCTCCTGCTCCCGCTTGTTCTCCTAAAACACAGCCAAGGACACCAACGTGCTTTAAACCTGAGCGCTCAGTGTTCACATCTACACTGAACCACCACGTCACCTCTATTATAACTGAAACCCAGGATCTTAAACTAGAATTTTTCTTTTGGTTTCGTTGGCGAGTCCATCCAGCGTTGGTGTACCTCCTCCCAGATCCTCACAGGATTTTTAAAGGATCTGTTTGGTTCCAGGTTTTTCCTCACTTACCCTGATTTGTTCTTTCCACTTCATTTGTGTCTCAGAGAGGTTCAGGTGCAGTGTGATCAGTTTGGATGCCAGGAACGTGTTTCTCTTCTCAAGCTGCGTAATTTTCTCCATCGCCTGTTCATATCTCTGAGGTTCAACCAGAGGCTCCTGAGAGAGCAACCAGAGCTTGTTGGCTTTGTTTGACTTACACATGCTGTACACCTCAAGAACATTGTGGAGACATGAGAAGAAAAGATTTTACCCTGAGGATATTGTAAGCCCCTGACTCTTGATCACACGCCTGAAACACAACCATGAAGCGGAAGAGGTTTCAACTTTAGTACTTAATGGACGACTCTAACAGAAGCCTTTTCAATTCAAAACATTTTGAGATGTATCTGCTACTTCTGCTCTGTAAAGATTCACAACGGCTCTATGAAATGGAAATATGGAATAGTTAGCGCTCACACCAGATTTCCACATTGCTTTAGGCGTGTTTTTCACTGGTTAAGGTTTTCATAGAAAATATTCTGTTTCTTGCTAGCAATGTTGAAACCCATCATCTTTAACTTAAACTAGAAATCTTTTTTTTTTTTCCCCATTACATACAGCCTTCGTGTAACTCATCATTCAGCATCACAGATCCTCAGGGGATCTTTAAAGGATCTGTTTGATTCCCACTTACCCCGATTTGGTCTTTCCACTTCAGTCGTGTTAGAGAGAGCTCATTTTGCAATGTGTTCACTTTGGACATCAGATTGTAGTTTTTCCTCTCAAGTTGAGTAATTTTCTCCATCGCCTGCTCATTTCTCCTCTGAGCTTCAGCCAGGGAGTCCTAAAGGAGCAAACAAAGCTTGTTGGGTTTATTTAATTCCACACACATTCAGACACTTTTTTACGAGACTCTCAAACAGAACGTAACATTTTCCCAAATTAGAACTGAAACAGATCCAGATCTCTTAACAAACCAGCGTAGCTTACGTAATCATTATTCAACCGCAGGGTGTGTGAGCAGGTTTAACCCGGGGGAAGCTACACAGGAGAGCTGTTAGTGTGTGTTTACTGTCAATAACTAATTAAGTAAACATCCTACATACAAATTATAGCGTTTAATAAAAGTGATGCTCTCAGTGATGATGAGTCTCCAATAAAGAATGTGGACTCCATAATAACTTAAACACCTCTCCTGAACTTTCAGCCTCCTAACACACAGTTGTTGTTGTTGTTGGGCCTTCGGTTGCTCCCATAGAGGTGTCGCCACAGTGGATCATTCGATCCGTAAAACTTTGGCACAGGTTTTTACCACAGATCCCCTCCCTCACACAACCCTCCCATTTGATCCAGGTTTGGGACCGGCACTGCACCCAGTGGCTGGGGTTTGGGCATTGGGTGGGAATCGAACCCGGGCCTTCCACATGGCAGGTGAGAATCCCAACACTCAGTATGACTTCAGATCAATCCCTGCTATCTGTTATCACCCAAATGTCCCAAAAGTCAGGGGTAGCTCAGTGGTTAAGGCATTGGACTACGGTTCGGAAGGTCCCAGGTTCAAATCCCAGTACCACCAAGTTGTCCCTGTTTGGCCCTTGAGCAAGGCCCTTAACCCCAACTGCTCAGATGTATAATGAGATAAAAATGTAAGTCGCTCTGGAAAAGGGCGTCTGCCAAATGCCTAGATGTAGATGTAGAAATGAGGATGTGTTCCCTGATGAGCTGGGTTCCTCTCAAGATTTCTTCCTATTGACACCTCAGGGAGTTTTTACTTCCCACCGTCACCCTTAACCATCACTGTTCATCAGAGACAATCTGATCATTTTAATTTATGCATTTTACCTCATACATACAATTTTTTTGATTTTCTTTTAATTCTGGAAAGCTGCTTTGTGATAATGACCAGTGTTAAAAGTGTTTTTAAATTTTAATTTAATTGAGTCTCGTTAGTCTCCTGCTCCAAACAGTCCATAACTTTGACCATAACTGCATCACACGTCTTTTCGTACGAATGTTTGTTTTTGGCTTTGCATGTTCTCCCTGTGCTTGGATGGTTTCCTCCGTGTATTCTGGTTTCCTCCCAACTTCCAAAGACCTACGGATTTAAGCTAATTGGCGTGTTCCCAAATTGCCTGTAGTGTGTGTGTGTGTGTGTGTGTGTGTGTGTGTGTGTCCTGCGATGGATTGGCACCCTGTCCAGGGTGTACCCTGCCTCGTGCCCTGATCGGCTCCAGCAACCCCCCCCTCCCCCCGTGACCCTGAATACAGTGTAGACGATGAGTGAGTGAGTGATAGAGGTTTTGTATGTTCAAGCAGGAGATTGTGGTTTGGAGATTACCTCCAAACACTTCAAGCTGGCATCTGGTGAAGAAACCTTCATGTGTGCGGTCTTCTCTGGGTTTAAACACAAAATCAATCAATTATTAATTATTATTTATTAATGAAGTGTGTGTGTGTGTGAGAGAGAGAGAGAGAGAGAGATGATGTACCCTCGTAGATCGTGGTGTACTCAGCTTCTCTCGTGGATTTTCTCTGCCTTTTATAAGCGACATTATGTCCGGCCGCGGGCTCTGCAGTTCCAGCCGCGTACAGCAGAGGGCGCAGTGGATGATCCACCAGCCGGAAACGAAAGGATTTTTTTAAATAATCCATCATTAAAGCGCTGAAACGCGCCCGGGAGTCAAACCATTCAGGCAGAATGTTTAATAACGCGCTGAAACTCTTTACTTCCTTATCAAAATCAGTTAGTGAATGACGTGACAGAGACAGGACTCGTAACAGAACCTGTACCACGTGACCCGGACGCGCCTTCGTGCTGCTCGTGACACCATGAGCTCGAGCTGTAGTGTGGGTTTGGAAGAAAAAAAAAAAAACTTCTAACTCCATGGTGTTTCCTGACGTTTATTTCTCTCTACACTGTAAATCAATACTGAAGGTGTTTATCACAAAACACACACTAATCTCCTCTGAACAGTTGATATTGAGATGTATATCTGCTCCTTCTGCTCTGTGAAGCTTCATAACGCCTCTAATCTGAGGTGCTGCTTGAGGTTAATTGGTGATTTCTGAGGCTGGTGACTCTAAATGAACTTCTCCTCTGCAGCAGAGCTCAGTTCTGGTCTTGTTTTCCTGGGAAGGTCTTCATGAGAGACAGTTTCATCATGGAGCTCGATGGGGTTTGACATTGCTGTGACAACTATTCCAGGACAGCATAATTCTACATGAGCTACTCCATAGTTTCATATCATCTCCAGTATTGTCCTAGAATATAGAATATAAATCACTAAACAACAATAGAAGACGTGACCAAACTTTCGACTGGTACTGTATATAAAGAAGCACACACAAAAAATTATACACACTTTTTTATTTCAATTGAATTATGGAAGCGATATTACATCTTTCATGTTAAAGTGTGTATACATTTTGGGGCCCCTCTGTATATAATGTATGTGATTATCATTATTACATAATTCATAGCTTACACACCTCTTTTTAACCACAAAATTTGTGCCATGAATCAATACACCTGTTCTTTTATTTCCTTTTTACACACTCTCTCTCTCTCCAACTGTTATACAAACATTTTCTTTTTTCATTGGTGTTTTAAAAGTTGTTTAAAAAGTTTTAAACATGAGCTTCCTATATTGACCACAAGATGTCACAGAAGTAGAGCAAGCGTGTGCGTGTGCGTGTGTGTGTGTGTGTGTGTGTGTGTGTTTAGTCAGAAATCTGTGTTTGTGATGGAGGTGTACAGTGTTTGGAGACTTTGTAAATCACCGCATCACTGTGTGTGAGTAGACTGGAGATGTACATGAACAGAAGGTGAAAGTGTTAAAGTTTAAACAGCTTTGAGACGCAGTGTTTCACAGACAGTCTCGGGCCTAGAGTTAGGGTTAGGGTTAGGGTTAGGGCTAACCCGAGGCATCAACTCAACTTGAGTATTATTTTTTTTCAGATTAGATGGCTGTAGAAACTCCTATTCTATTTGTGCAGTAGGTGCTTTAATTGGCCACACTAATATAATTTTCAAGCCAAAGGTGCCTTTCTGTATGTTTCTTTTTATATGTGAAGTCTGAATGGTGTGCACACAGACACCCCTCTGAGTTTAGGGTATTTGGTTTAACTGGAGAACACTTTGTAGTATCTGTTAATTGAGCGCTCATAGCTGTAGGAGCCAAGCAGAGACACTACGAGCTGATACACGCGTACTGTCTTGTTAATCCCAGTGTGAGAGATGAATAACCAAACTCAGCTCATGACACGACAACAGTGTGTAAATTATTAACAGCTTCAGAATTTTGGTTTGTAAAGTGTGATTTTTTTATCATCAGTGATGAACTCATAAATGATTAACCTTAGCTTGTTGTCCTGAAATTTATCCTACAACAGGACATGGACACGAGAAGATATTTTTTAATGTAGATGAGTGAATTAAATACTGTAAGAAAAAACAGTAGCTAGGTTACTTATTGTTACAATTTTCTTTATGTACATTTTATAAACAAGTTTTAGCCCATCTGTCTTTACAATAAATACCATTTTAACCAGTTTACTAATGAAATTATGATCATGATTATGATTATGTTAACCTTACCAGTTAAAACAGATGTACAGAATCATAACCAGAGATACTGTTGCATGAAAAAGTCAAATAAATTAGAAAAAAGTTTAGATGACAATGGCAAAGACTTGCATCCCCTCAAAAACAAACAAAAAAGGAACACATGACACCACTGTCTGCATATAGAGTGCATTTAAAAAGAACTCTGACATATATTTATTATATGTAAAGTGAAACATTCTTTTGTTGCAACTTTTAATATTATGGCTTATAATATATAAAAAAAATAAGATATTATAATATTTTATTTTGAGTTTGAGTCAATTATTATTCATACAGTAACAACACCAGGTAGTTCTCAGTCTAGTTCAATACATATCTATGGAAGATTTCTGACTTAACAATTCTCCAGAAGACAATCATTGACACCGTCCACAAGGTGGTTAAGCCACAGAAGATCATCACTGAAAGGCCTGGCTGTTTACAATGTGCTGTCTTGAATCACATTTCTACAATCACATGGAGAGGGTGTCGCTGTGATGGCAGGCGTACAGCCAACGGCTTTATTCATCCACAAGCTCAGTATTGAGACGGAAGAGAAAGCACACGTTCAGCACCAAGGCCAGTTCCTGTTCCACAAGCACTAAAGGGCTAGAGTGCCATAACTCACTGAGTATTGCATTCCATTTCCCTTCACCGATCTACTGTCCTCGTTACCGTAAAGGAAACCGTAAAGGAACACCAAGTTTCAGACTGGTTTCCCACGCTGTGTTGAACATAATGATTGCCCGTCAGGCAAGCTGGACACTCTTCTTCAATAGATTCATCTGGATCTGGTGACTTAGTGGTAGGTTTCTAGTCTCTTATGCAGAAGGCCTGGGTTCAATCCCATCCACTGCCACTGCTGGTACCAAGCCCATATAAAATGGGAGGGTTGCATCAGAAAGGGTATCAGGTGTAAAACCTGAGCCAAGTTGTGTGCGGTTTGGACGGTCCGCTGTGGCGACCCACCGACGGGGGCAGCCAAAAGACTAACAACTGGGGTATCAACCGCCACCTTTTCCATGGAACGCCAGCATCACTGATTCTCCTATGGTCCATGAGCATTGGGGGAAAAATCGAACAAGTATGGGAACAGGCCCATCAACACCTAGAGAGACTCCAGAGATAGTAAGAGGTTTGCTGATGTAGAGGAAACACGAGATATGAAACTGGTGATCGTACCTTAATGGGCTCTTGACTAGGGATATATGAATTTCAGATGGATGTAGAAACTCTAGCACCCATATATCACTCTATGCAAGGTTTTGCAGCAAATAAATGATATAACATACAACCGGACTTACACAGTGTCGACTAGCAGCAATGTTCCATTCAGCTCAAACCGGCCAGGTGAGTTTGAGTGTGTGTGTGTGTGTGTGTGTGAGAGAGAGAAAGAGACAGAGAGATACAAAAATGGGTTAATGTACATACTTGTGTGTCTGTGTATAGCATAGTAGTTGCAATCAAATATTAACAACTAGGAGCTAAAATATACATTTATATTTAGAAAACGGTTACTTATACATATTTACATCATTTATTCTTATTTCAGGAAACAAAGCATGTGTTATTATTTTTTAAGGTTTAAGAATAAACTGTGAGGTCAGAGACCTTGCCAAAGCTACAGGCTCTTAAAGCAGAGCACATGGACGTCTCGACAAGCATCCAAGCTCCATCTCATGGAACGGCCCCTTCGAGATCTCAAGAGGGATCTCAGTCACCCACATGATTGTGAAGCAGCTGGATCTGGAGACAATGATTCTGAAGTCTTTCCATATGCGTATATGCATAAGAGGAGATCCAGGTGTTAAACACACCCAGTACCGCTTAGCCAACTCCAAACGTTTGCGTTTATGATTGTGACTGAGAAAAGGTTTTTTCCTTGCATGCCTCCCAAAGAGCTTGTTGGCATGTAGATGGCGTCTGATGGTTGTTTTGGAGACTTTGTGACCCCAAGATGTTATCATTGGTTGCAGTTCTTTAACAGTGAGCTTTGGAGAATTTTTTATTTCTCCAAATGATTCTGAAGTCTTTCCATATGCGTAAATGCATAAGAGGAGATCCAGGTGTTAAACACACCAAAGAATTGAAGTTTTGTCCAATTTCACAATCTATGCCATGCACCTGTGAAATAAACAGATGTTTTTTTTTAAGATCATTATGAAGTAAGATGAAGATTTAGTTCTCAATATCAATGTGTGAAGACGTCTGTGAGGTCCTGTGTTTATTTTTCAGACCTACAGCTAGCTACAGCGGGAATGACTTAGCTAGAGGAAAAAACTTGCTCCAAGTAACAGGATGCACTGTATTAATCTGTCCTGCAGAATTCTAAATGGTTTGTTTGTAGGATGAATAGGGTGGAATATACAGTAGTGCAGAGATACATAGTAGATGAAGCAGAGAATTACAAACCGACAGCGACAGCGCAGTAGTGTAGTGATTAACATTCAATGATTAGCCGTTCACAGGGGGGAAAGCAGTATTTCAGTCTATTAGTTCAGCGCTGAGGTACCTGTGGCGCCTGTCCGATGGGAAAAGGGTGAACAGTCCATGATTGATGTGAGTGGTATCTTTGATAATGCCTCTCGCCCTTTGCACACAGCGTTTCTTGTAAATGTCCTTAATGGCGGGTAGCCGAATACCATTAACATTTACATTTTACATTAAGGCAGTAGGCAGACGCTCTTATCCAGAACGACTTGGATAGATCATTACTTGTTTACTAACTAAGTACCATCTCATTTAATCAGACACTGTTGAAAAGGATTTTTGTTTTGTTTTGTTGTTTTTTGTTGCCGAGGCGGGGGTGTATCTTGGTGCACAAGTGGGACTTTTTAAATCTTCTCGGAAAAAAAACAGACACTCTTTTCTGAACAGGAGAGACAGGTTCCAATGACCTAGTCGGTTCCTCAGAAATGTGGAGTCCAAGGAACGCTCAGCTCCATGGATGTGAATGAGTGTGATTGCAAGGTTGTCTGAAATCCACAATGACCGCCTTCAACTTCTTGGTGTTACGTTCCAGGTTATTGTCCTCACACCGTACTACTAGATGCTGGTTCATGAGTGAAAAGGGAATACAGTGCTCTCCATAAGTATTGGCACCCTTGGTTTAAAATGTGTCCTTTCGCTTCTACAGTTTTGTTCTAAATAACATTGGACCACAATGAAAAAAAAGAGGAAATTCCAACATTTAATTCAAGTGCATTTATTCAGTGGGAAAAAAAAAATCAAACATTAAGAAACAATTCTTTTACATCAAATCATGGGTGCCACAATTATTAGCACCCCTGATGTTTAATACTTTGTACAACCCACTTTTGCCAACTAAACAGCACCTAATCTTCTCCTATAATGTTTCACAAGATTAGAGAACACAGAAAGAGGGATCTTTGACCGTTCCTCTTTGCACAATGTCTCTAAATCATCCAGTGACCTGACTCCTCTCCTCTGCGCTCTCCTCTTCAGCTCACTCCACAGGTTTTCAATGGGGTTGAGGTCTGGGGACTGAGATGGCCATGGGAGGAGCTCGATTCTGTGTATGTGTGGTGAACCATTTCCGTGTAGATTTGGCCACATGTTTTGGGTCATTATCTTGCTGAAAGACCAAGTGACGAGCCATCTTCAGCTTTCAGGCAGAGGCCACCAGACTTTGCTTTAAAATGTCCTGGTATTTCAAAGCATTCATGATGCCATGCATCTTAACAAGGTTCCCAGGGCCTCTGGAAGAGAAACAGCCCCACAGCATCACCGATCCTCCCCCAGACTTCACAGTGGACATGAGGTGCTTTTCTGATACTCATCTTTTGTGTTCCACTTAAGAGTGTTTGTTGCCAAAAAGCTCCATCTTGGTCTCATCTGACCAAAGAACGCGGTCCCAGTTGAAGCCCCAGTACCGCTTAGCAAACGATACTGGGGCTAAGTGATACTGGGGCTTCAACTGAAACCGTGTACCGCTTAGCCCCAGTACCATTTTGCTAAGCGGTACTGGGGCTTCAACTGGGACCAGAACCGCTTAGTACTGCTTAGCCAACTCCAAACGTTTGCGTTTATGATTGTGACTGAGAAAAGGTTTTTTCCTTGCCTGCCTCCCAAAGAGTTTGTTGGCATGTAGATGGCGTCTGATGGTTGTTTTGGAGACTTTGTGACCCCAGGATGCTCTCATTTGTTGCAGTTCTTTAACAGTGAGCTTTGGAGAATGTTTTATTTCTCTTACCATCCTCCTCACTGTACGTGGAGGCAAAATAAACTCGCGTCCTCGTCCAGGCTTGTTTACTACTGTTCAGTTTTTTTAAACTTCTTAATGATTCCTCTCACAGTAGATATGGGCAGGTGCAGGCGGGTGGCTACTTTCTTGCACCCATTGCCTGACTTGTGAAGGACGACACACATCTGCCTTACTTGAATGGTGTGTTCCTTTGTCTTTCCCATGTTGAAGAGTGGATAAGAGAAATGGCCTCTGTRTCACRTCATATTTATASCMCRGGGAAGCAGAAAGTGATAAATTACTAATTAAATGTTCCTAGATACTCTGATCAACTTCAGTAGTAAACTACTGTAGAAATGACAGAAATACTTCAATCACGTTTATTTTCTAGGAATTGTCAAGATATCATGTCTTAAAGCGGAAATAATTGTTTTTCTGACCTTCATCTGTTGCCTCGACACACTTGCTGCGCATCTCGGAAAGCTTGGTGCTCATCTCCTTCCAGTTCCTCCACCATGGACATCAGGTCAGACTTCTCTCTCTCCAGACGAGCATTGGATAACATCGCATAATCATAATTCATCTCAGCTTGAGACAGTAATAACTAAACAAATAAATACATAAATAAAACACATGCTGGCACATTTGAGTACTCGACATAAGCTTCAGCTGGAAGATCAAGGCTTGACGGTTGAATTAACTTCTACACTCATTCATGTACTGATCACGAATAAACGCTTTCCTAAAACAGCCAGAAGGTTAAACTTTAATCTTAATCTTCACATCTAGACATTTATCTATTTATGCCGCACAATCATCATGAGTCCTCGCATGATTCTTAAATATGCCTAAATTCCTGCTTATCTCGCTCACCTTCAATATGTCACACCTTGTGCGTATCTGAGAGAGCTCCTCCTGCAGCTGCTGGACTGATCCTCGCAGCGTGTTCACCTGGGACATCAGCTCAGTCTTCTCATTCTCCAGCTGAGCCCTGGACTCCATCGCTTCACTGTATTTTCGCTCAGCTTCAGCCAGAGAAACCTTTCGTTTTTTTTGTACAAACAGACACTTTTGAGTCTACGTGAAACATCGCTCATCAGAACACACTTGTGGAGAAAGACTAACCAAGAAATATAGCTGCAAGCAACGATGAGTGGGCCCAAGTGCGTGCGTGCGTGCGTGCGTGCGTGCCACGCCCACGGCCCATACTCTCAGGCATCCTAATGGCAGCAGATTCCAACCTCACATCTACACTGAACCACGTCACCTCTATTATAACTGAAACCCAGGAACTTGAACTTAAGCTACTTTTTTTTTTAAATGCGTAAAACCTCTGAAAGTTGTGTGCCGATGGGAAGGTCTGCTGTGGCGACCCCTCGACGGGAGCAGCTGAACCACGGACTTTGGTGTAACTCATCATTTAGCCCTGACATTGCAGATTTCTAAAGAATCTGTTGATTCCAGATCTTTCCACTTACCCTGAGTAGCTCTTTACACTTTACCCCTCTCTCAGAGAGCTCCTGTTGCACAGCGACCAGTTTAGACAACAGGAAGTTGTTTGTCACGTCAAGCTGAGTAATTTTCTCCATCGCCTGCTCATTTCTCCTCTGAGCTTCAGCCAGGGAGCCCTAAAGACGCGAACAAAGCTTGTTGGGTTAAGTGTACAGTATTGTGGATGTTATTGTATAACCAGACACCCAGAACACTGAAACAGATCCAGATCTCTTAACAAACCAGCGTAGCTTACGTAATCATTATTCAACCGCAGGGTGTGTGAGCAGGTTTAACCCGGGGGAAGCTACACAGGAGAGCTGTTAGTGTGTGTTTACTGTCAATAACTAATTAAGTAAACATCCTACATACAAATTATAGCGTTTAATAAAAGTGATGCTCTCAGTGATAATGAGTCTCCAATAAAGAATGTGGACTCCATAATAACTTAAACACCTCTCCTGAACTTCCAGCCTCCTAACACACAGTTGTTGTTGTTGTTGGTCTTTCGGCTGCTCCCATCGAGGTGTCGTCACAGTGGATCATTCGATCCGTACAACAACTTTGGCACAGGTTTTACCCCAGATGCCCTTCCTCACACAACCCTCCCATTTGATCCAGGTTTGGGACCGGCACTGCACCCGGAGGTTGGGGTTTGGGCATTGGGCGGGAATCGAACCCGGGCCTTCCACATGGCAGGTGAGAATCCCAACACTCAGTATGACTTCAGATCAATCCCTGCTATCTGTTATCACCCAAATCAGGATGTGTTCCCTGATGAACTGGGTTCCTCTCATGATTTCTTCCTATTGACACCTCAGGGAGTTTTTATTCCCACCGTCACCCTTAACCATCACTGTTCATCAGGGACAATCTGATCATTTTAATTTATGCATATTACCTCATTCGTACTCATTTCTTAATTTTTTTAAAGCTGCTTTGTGACAATGACTTATATAAAACAAAATCCAGGCTTTGTATGTTCAATCAAGTGATTGTGGCTTGGAGATTACCTCCAAAAACTTCAAGTTTGGATCTGATGAGGAAACCGTCATGGGCGCCGAGTTCTCTGGGTTTAAACACAAAATCTATCAATACACCTATTTAAAAACATTAAACATTTATTAAAAACATCGAATGGACCTGTATGAATAAACGAATATACTAAGGAGAGACATGAGATGAGATGAGATGAGATGAGATGAGATGAGATGAGATGTACCCTGGTAGATCGTGGTGTAACCAGCCTCCCTCGTGGATTTTTGATGACTTTTATAAGCGTAATAAATTCCTGCCGCGATCGCTGCAGCTCCAGCCGCGTACAGCAGAGGGCGCAGTGAACAGTCCACCAGCCGGAAACGAAATAAACTCTTGAAATAATCCACCATGAAAGCACTGGCACGCGATCAAACCTCTTGGAAATTAATATAATCAAGGATTTTGTTTAAACCACCGAAACCCTGGGTGTCTCTCATACTCCGAGATCTGTCAGTCAGTGAATGACGTAACTGACAAGAGCGCGTGTGTACCACGTGACCCTGTGCCTCTCTGTGCCGCTCCTGAGACCCCCAGGACCATAAACCGTGACTGAGGATTTAGACTGAAAACAAGATGAGGGGGTTATTACCACTAGGTGGCGCAAGTGCAACATAGCGGATGAACACAAAGAAGACAAGATTATTGTATTTAGTTCATACAACAATGTTCTCCAATTTATGAATAAAATCGGACATACTCATTAGACATAATAGTTTAAGCTGTGATAATTAAATAAACACTAAATGCACTAAACACTAATATAAATATATCATTTTATAGCATTGTTGCATTACAATAATTTACAGTAATCTCTCGTTTCACCTGTTACACTAATATCTTCTTCTTGTCGCATCGTAGACGTATATAGACCAATTAATATAATATTTGTATAGAATTTGCATTAAATTATTATTTTTTTCACTGATGTTGGACGAGAAGGCCTGGCTCACAATCTCCAGTTCCCGTTCATCCCAAAGGTGCTCGATGGGTCTGAGGTCAGGGCTCTGTGTTCGAAAAGGATCCTGATTGAAACACTTGAATTCAATAATTAACAGGTTTGGCCAAATACTTTTAAATCCAAAAAAAAATTGAAGAGAAGAAGTATGTGTGTGTGTGATGAAGTTGTTCAGAGACATCACTCTGTGTGAATGGACTGCATATATTGTTTTGCACAAATGTTTTAACACCCCTACCTTTTGGAATAACGATAACATGTGTGATTGATTATTAATTATTAAGTCTCTTAAATGTAGGGTATTCAGGAGCTGTGTGGTGGTATGCAGGATAAAAAATTGTGCAGTTGACATTATATGACAAAATTGAATGCAGTTAMTATAGCAAGATTTTATTTATTATGGATGGCGAAATTCAATGTAGTTAATCTGACCAGAATTTTTCTATTAGGCATAGCAAAACTTTATCAAGTTGGAATAACCAAATGTTTGTTTTTGTTTTTGATTAAAATCATTTATGTTCATGTAACATGATTACAACAAATCATTTCAAACTGGTTAAATCTTGTTAGAGAAACTCAATTCAATTGGATGGAAAAGTTTTCCATAATTTAGTTACGTTCACTCAACAACTTTTTTTTTTGAGTGTA
>QMIH01000006.1:1534892-1559398 GCA_003987875.1 Clarias batrachus | reverse complement strand
ACTGTTCTCCTCCTCGAATCCTAATTGATTATCAAAGTTTGTAATGTGTTTAAATTCCGTCCATTAAAAAAAAATAAGAAAAAGAGAAAAAAGATGCTGACAGAATTATTTTTTATATTTTTATACTTTACCTGTTTTGAGTGCAATAGTGCAATATCATTCGGTGTGTATTGAATTGCTTTTTTATGAAGCTGGCAAAAAAACATCCTGGCGTAAAACTCAGGTAAAAACAAAGATTAAAAATTATGAATTTCTTAGACATTTTCAACAACTAATGTCACATCACTGGACATCTTCGACCAGTCAAAGAGCCACAGTTGATATTAACTGATATTATTCACAATTTGATTTGATTTCTAAACACTCCCTATAGGTGGCGTAGTGGGTAGCACTGTCGCCTCGTACCTCCATGCACTGCCTTGCCCTATTCCATGCACTGGTTAGGAGCTGTTGGAGTGCAGCCATCGTACATGTTAAAACTTCTCAAATGACTTGACTTCCAGTGCTCTATATGGAGTACAGGTGCCAATACTTGTGTACTTGAAATGACACTGCACGTAGTGCCCCACCTAGGATGTGAGAGTAAAAATACACTTGCACTACTAAGGGTCCTACGTTCACGATGTGCACTAGATAGATTCTAAAATAATCATAATAATAATCATAATAATGCCGGACCCTGTGCCATGGGGATATGATCTGGAATTCAGATATGACGTTACACCCTTCTCCGATAAAGAGCCATTCATTAGGGTCTCCCATGACCGCTGACGTCATCTTCAGCCGCCCCACCCGCTCCAGTTCCGCTCGCGCGCCGCCACTCCGTCCTCTCTCTCTCTCGTGATTCCCCAGCCACGCCCCTCGCGCTTCCTCCACGCGGAAAAAAAAACTTTTTAAAGATCCGTTATCTGGGCAGTAGGAACCGACGGATCACCGGGTTAAATTTTCAGATAGGATTTTTCAACGTTACGTACCAGCACGTGCCACCGGATGCCGCGTGCGTATTAAAAAAAAAAAAAAAAGATTAGTCTTTCATTCGGGAAAACAGTAAGTTACAGAGAGAGATGTGGGCGGGTGGCGAACGGAATCTTAACCATCCGTTAAATTAACCACAAACTCACCGCGAACCAGGATTTAACATTACCGGACGACACGAGGATCCGTTTGTTATTTTTTATCTTGGAGACACTTCCGTGGAATATAACCGAGATTTAATCGTTTTGTGGCAGGTTTTTCAGCAGTGGATCACCGGCTGCGCGGAGACTCGCGACAAACTCAAGTAAGGCGACCGTTATTTTTGACCGTTATTTCAAACTTTTTTTGAATAAACGTTCACTACTGCGCGTGTCGTGCAGGCGCGCGCGTGAAGCAAACGATGATTAAACCGCTAGTAAACTTCCTGAGTGACACAGTTCGCTTGTTAGCTAGCTAGCTAGTTAGCGCGCGATAGAAATGTTAACGCTTAACTCATAAAAGCACACACACACACACACACACACACACACACACAAAAACGACCGACTCGTTCGTATTAGTGTGACCGTTAACGGCATGCAGAGTTACTTTATTTATGCAAATTCTACACACACCCTCACACGCACTTACCCAACTGGTTTCTGATTTTTAAATTTTTTTTTTTTAGCTTAACAGTTAACTTTATGAGAAACGTTGTTCCGCTATTTTATCCTGGGCTGTGTTACAAATCACCTTCTACTAGCTTCCTAGTGACGCGTGCTAAATGACTCCCTAATGGATCACTAGATCACTAGATTAGATATGAGGAGTGTGGAGTGACATGATGATTCACTGGGAATGGTGCACTCTCGGTATACTACATGACATGGTTTGTTAGTTACATCAACTGTATATAGGGTGTGTAAAGCATCATTTTCTAAGTTCTAAGTCACACACACACACACACACACAAGATGAAGTTTTGTCGATGAAGAGGATTCCAGTGTGTTAAAGGGACGGTGGTGTCTCAGAGGACTAAGGCACTGAGTTACTGATTGTTACTGACTGACAGCTTCGCCCGGGTTTGCTCTAGGGCCCTTGAGCATGACCCTTAACCCCTTTCTGCTCCAGCGGCGCTGCACTCTGACCTCAGATACTCTGGAATATGTGAAGAAAGAACTTCATTGTGCAGTAATGTAGATGTGACAAATAAAGGCTTAATTTACTTAAAATTCTCTTGTACCACTGTTATTTAAGCCAAAGAGAGAAAACATGAACTAATCCTAGTAAAAATATTCACTTTATCTTTTCTAATTAATATCTATTGGTGCAGGTGTTTTGTTTACATTGAGACAGTAGCGCATTAGTAGATTATTTTATAGTTTATTAAATCCCACATGTATCTGTTCATAAAGTCACTTTTACTCAACATTTTGGTTTCATTTCTGGTGCAGGTTAAACCTCAGGCAGAGTTCTGCAAAAGTGCTGCAAAAGTTTCATTAAATTCTATCCAGCGGTCGATTTAAGACACGCCCACATTTGTTTATAATCTGGCACAAAACTTCTCTTAACTTCACTTCTATTCCGTGTTTTGATTTCATTTATGGAGCAGGTTTAACTTTTGGCAAATACCTAAAAACTGGCAAAGTTTCATTAAATTCTGACATTGTGTACAGAAAAAAAATGTTTCTGAGACTGGTTTCTGGTCCTCCATTGTATGAAACGTAAAGATATCATTGAAGGAGTGAGTTCTGACCGATGTACAGACAAAACCTTTCTTTTATTTATATAGATTAAGGAGCTAATAATAATAATAATAATAATAATAATAATAATAACAATAATAAAAATAACAGATTCGATTCCTAACAGACTCCCTGTTGGAGAATGTCATCCCTGTATAATGAATCCTAAACGATTCCCTGGTGGATATGACAGGCTGCATCACATTCCGCAGTGTACCATCGTCACTTCATCCGCTGGTTACCCTGATAACACAAGTACCTCGGAAACCTGTTGCTTCTGCTGGGGTGAGGCAGTGACTAATGGGAAATTTCGCATATCCACGTCCGGAGAAGTCATGACCAGGTGTTCACTTGCTCCCTTCACCTTGTTCCCTTCGAACCCAGCACTTTCACTCCCTACAGTTTGAAGTTCTGAATTGAGCCCTGATTGTCTGGTCGAAACGCAGCTTCAGTCTGCACTGAATTATGGGACAGAAAAGGACATTTATCTGTGCTGCATTCAAGAGTCAAGTAGACGAAGGCCACTAAGAAGGCAGCATGGATTGGGGCATGACTCAACACCGTCCTGCCTCTGAATCCACCCTTAGGAGGCAGTTATATATGTTTGATATATGCATCCAGACAAGTATTCGTTACTTCATACGCTTGTGTACGGTTTAGAAAGCTATGTGTGTGTTTTCTATAAACTGTCCGAAATGAAACCCGTTTGTCCACACTTGTGAAGGAGTGTTGTGACCTCCTAAGTGCTCGACTCGGGCATGACTGCGAAACTTTATTTCACTCGTACGGAGCTAAAACACAACACTGATGTCCACATGAGCAAGTCTGCAATTGGCTGAGGTTTAACCTAAGCTCCGCCCACTTCCCCACCCAGCAAGGTTACACCTGGGCCGCATTACTGTTTCGTCCACAGTCTGCTCTAGTGCACTACGTAGGGTGGAAGTGTGAGATTTGGGGCGTAGCATCATTCTGCTGAAATGGTGAAATGGGATAAATGAATCAGACATGAGTAAGAAGAGTGTGTGTGTGTGTGTGTGTGTGGATTTCTGAATGTGAGTCATAAACTGGACAGCTGTTGCACGCGCACGCACACTACATTGATAGGTCAGGGTCAGAATGGCCAGAGCAGCGTCACCTGACATGAGCAGCCAATCAGAGTGCAGGATTTAGAGGAAAGAGTTGCAGGTTTTGTGTGTGTGTGTGTGTGTGTGTATGAGAGAGAGAGAGAGAGAGAGAGATGGAGTCATTGCTTACAGTCCGCCTGGTGTAAGGAGATACTGACCATGCATGCTGTTGCTTAAGTGCCACACTCGACCCCATATTTCAGCCTCTATCAGACGTGCGCGCACACACACACGCACACACTGAGTGACTGATACAGCGTCTGAAAGGTCTGTGTGTGTTGTCACATTGCTTCCTGTCTGTAGCTTATAAGGAGACACTAACTACACACACACACTAGACCCTGTACAACATCATCCTCTCAAAAGCGCAAACTAAAGTGTGTGTTAGTCCTCACATTAACAACTCGGGTAAATATTAGTGATGAGATTAGGAAAGCTCGCTGTTGCACTGCATTCTGGGACTCCATTACTGACCTCACTGTCCTCTGTGTCTCTGTCTTTCGCAGCATGTTGCAGTGGCTGAGCGATGTGTTCTGGCAGGAGCGACTCTGGTTCCCAGTAGGTTTAGGGTGGGCGGATCTTGAGGACAGGGATGGGCGTGTCTATGCGAAAGCAAAGGACCTGTGGGTGGGCCTGCCCCTCGCCTTCACCTTCCTCATCCTCAGGCAGGTGTTCGAGAGGTGAGAGATGTGAGAACCTCCTCCTGTATCTGTGGAGTTACAGTCATCCTGTTATAGTGTTGCAGTTACAGCTCTGTGTGTGTGTGTGTGTGTGTGTGTGTGTGTGTGTGTGTCCGCAGGACGGTTGCAACCTCTTTGGCCTCGATGCTCGGAATAAAAGAAACAGTACGAATAAATGCAGCTCACAATCCAACGCTGGAGTCGTACTACTGTCACAGCAGCAAATACCCTACACAGGTACACAACCACCGGCTCACAACCACGGGTACACAACCACCGCAGCGCAACACGGGTACACAACCACCACCGCCACACAACCACCACACAACCACGGGTACACAACCACCGCCGCCACACAACAACCGCCGCCGCACAACCACGGGTACATAACCGCCGCCGCCACACAACAACTGCCGCACAACCACGGGTACACAACCACCGCCATCACACAACCACAGGTACACAACCACCGCCGCCACACTACCACGGGTACACAACCACCGCCTCACTACCACGGGTACACAACCACCGCCGCCACACAATAACCGCTACACAACCACGGGTACACAACCACCGCCGCCTCACTACCACGGGTACACAACCACCGCCGCCTCACAACCACCGCCTTACTACCACGGGTACACAACCACCGCCGCCTCACAACCACCGCCTCACTACCACGGGTACACAACCACCGCCGCCTCACAACCACCGCCTCACTACCACGGGTACACAACCACCACCGCTGCACAACCACGGGTACACAACCAACGGCGCACAAAACAACCACTGTTGCAAAATCACACAGCACCTACCACCTGATAAACCTCCCTCTGTGTATGTGTGTGTGTGTGTAGAAGTGTGTAGTGGAGTTGTGTAGACAGAGCGGTTGTACAGAGAAGCAGCTGCAGCGTTGGTTCAGACGGAGAAGAAACCAGGACAGACCCATCCTGATTAAGAAGTTCAGAGAGGCCAGGTACACACACACACACACACACACACACACACACACACACACACACACACACACTTTGTGTAAAATTAAACACTGCATTTTTCCCTCTTATTAACATGAAATTATCATCAAACACATAAACATGAACACAGCAGAGATAGAAATCGAGGTCCACTTGCTTTGATGGTGTGTTTGATCATTTCACATTAATAAGCTGAATTAATGCACTTTTGGTTTAAATATTAATTTTACACACAGTGACCACGTGCAGGAATCAGTAATCAATAGTTAGAGCTATCAGTGTTATTGACTGAGTGTGTGTGTGTGTGTGTGTTGCAGTTGGAGGTTTGTGATTTATCTCTTTGCCTTCGTTGGTGGTCTGCTCGCTCTCATCGACGTGAGTAACTCTCTCTCTCACCTTCAGTAAACACGAGTCCTGCTCCCTTTGTGTTTTGTTTGCAGATGTATGTTTGTGTGTGTGTGTGTGTGTGTGTGTCTGTGTGTGTGAGAGGGGGATAGAGTGTGTGTGTGTAACATGTATCTCTGTTTGTGTGTAGAAACCATGGCTGTACGATTTAGAGGAGATGTGGAAGGGATTCCCAACTCTGGTGAGTCTCACTACAGGTGTGTGTGTGGGTGTGTGTGTGTGTGTGTGTGTGTGTGTGTGTTTGTTTGTGTGTGTGTGTGTTTTAATGGTGCTTTCTCTCTGTCTTCCTCAGACTATCTTACCCTCTCAGTATTGGTACTACATGCTGGAGTTGGGATTTTATCTCTCTCTCCTCTTCAGCGTGGCTTCAGATGTCAAACGCAAAGTGAGTTTTATGCACACGCACACACACACACACACACACACACACACGCCTAATTGATGGTTTCAGATGAAAGTGCACCTTTGAAGCTCACATCTGACTGCAGGCTCCGCCCCCATCTGTTCCTGTACCGCAGATAGAACTGTAAATAGAACAGGAAGTGGAGTCACCCCTGGATCCAGATGTGGAGACATGGCCTTTATGTGGTGAAATAAATACAGAGTGTGTGTGTGGTGATTATAGACCTGCAGAGGGGTCGTCCTTCCCACGTGCGGTTTTCCATTAAATGGTTAAGGAGTCGTTTAGGGAGTTGTTTAGGGAGTCGTTTAGGGAGTCGTTTTTATTGCCTAAATAATGCATTATTGGGGCCTAGATATTTAAACATCTGGATGTGAGAGTTGTGCGTGTAGTAGTGCTGTAGTCCAGCTGTTACACATCATCCTCCCTCTCTCTCTCTCTCTCTCTCTCTCTCTCCCAGGACTTTAAAGAGCAGATCATCCACCATGTTGCCACCATCACGCTGATCAGTTTCTCTTGGTGTATGAACTACATCCGTGCAGGAACGCTTGTCATGTTCCTGCACGATTCCTCTGACTACCTACTGGAGGTACACACACACACACACACACACACACACACACACACACGTGCAGTTAAATGATGACTTGTTTCAGTGTGAATAAAACTAAATATACAGGAGTTCAGAGAAGACAGAGAGAGGAGATAGAAGAAGTAAAAAGTCATGGGCAAAGTAATACACAGGAGGCAGGGGAGGAAAAATACTGTGTGATGAAGGGAAGGATGGAAGATGAAAAGAATCATTAAAAGAACGACAAGAAAGGCAGAGAAAGAAAAAAGGAGGAAAGGAAAGAAAGAACAGTCAGGAGGAAGGATAGAAACAGAAACAGCAGCTTTTAGATTTCATGACTCATGGTTTGTAATTGCTCTGTCTGGTGATGGTGAAGGAAACCCATGAAAGACTCATGAAATGGCGCCATCTAGTGGAACTAATATTCTCTCTCTCTCTCTCTCTCTCTCTCTCTCAGTCAGCGAAGATGTTTAACTACGCAGGATGGAGGAAGACGTGTAACTACATCTTCATTGTGTTTGCTGTGTTCTTCATCATCACACGACTCCTCATCTTCCCATTCCGGTACCCCACACACACACACACACACACACACAACACAGTGATGATGAGGGAGGGGAGATGAAGCCTTGTTGACGTGTATGTGTGTGTGTGTACAGGATCCTGTACTGTACCTGGGTGTATCCTCTGACACTGTACCCGCCGTTCTTCGGGTATTACTTCTTTAACGGGCTGCTGCTGGTGCTGCAGTGTTTACACGTGTTCTGGGCCGCACTCATCATCCGCATGGCACTGCGCTTCCTGCCTCGCAATGTACGGTTACACACACACACACACACAGATGTGTCAGACTTACCACTTATAATCAAGCTTAATTTTAAGAATCACTGAATCAAGTTGTTCCTTTATTTCTTTTAACAGAAAATAAATGAGATTTTACATCTTAATCTCTGTGTTCTACTCGTCCCTTATTCTTATTCCTCAGGAGATCGTGGAGGACGAGAGGAGCGACAGAGAGGAGACGGACGACACGGACGACGAAAATGAGGAGAGGAACGGAGAGATAAAGAAGCACAGACCGTTACGGAACGGCTACACCTCGCACAACAACAACCACAAAACACACTGACGCAGAGAGAGAGAGAGAGAGAGAGAGGGGGACGTCCCAGTTATGTCACTTCATACACTCACACACACACACACACCATATTATCATGGGTTTATACTGTACTGGTACAGATGCTGCTCAAGGCCCAGACAGGAGTCTCGTGGGGAGGGGGGGGAGCTCTAGATGGCTGACGATGTCATCAGGTCACATGACCACCCTTTTGGTGCTTCCATTGGCGTAACCTAGACATTTTCCCAAAGGATTCGTGGTACATTATGCGTAAAATATTAGCTTTATTTTTACGCCGCTCTTGAGTCCATCAGGTTCCTGCGATTATCTGCGATATTTATTCGAGTCATTTGAGCGCGAGATGTTTCAGTAGTCACCTAGTAAGAGATGTGGGCTGTAACATGGCCTGGGTGCGCTGCTGTCTAATATACCGTCACACCAAAGAGGGAAAGTGAACTGTTGTCTTTGGTCTAACGAACTCTGTGCCTTATGCGTCTCGTGTCCTTATGTCCGTGTCTGATGAGTGTAATATATATTTACATACATGTTGCAGGTGATACACTAAGAGTGTATTAGAGCAGGACATCTAGGACTCGTCCCCCAGCAGCGCGTTTAAAGCCACGACTCTAACCCAGGTAGATAATGTTTAAATATACATTTTAAAAAAATGTCATGGCTGCATCCCAAATTTCAACATCACCGACACCCCCCCCCACACACACACACACTGAATAATTACTCAGAGTGGCCTAGTTCCAAATCACATACTAATATACTAAATATTAAAAAAATAATAAATTGTTGTGCATCTGTATGTAATGAGAGTGCCTGTGTTACAAACCACACTAATAATTATAATAATTATAATAATAATTATTAAGACAGCCTAGCAGTAGCAAATTGCATATCACCAAAGAAAAGTGTTCTTTTTTTTTTTATTCCTTTGTTTTAAACTCCTGCTGTATTCTCACTCCACCGCCAAGCCAAACCAAAACTTTAACAGTGTTATTTGTTTTACTTTTCTGTACATTGAGCTGACGTGATGAAACGATGTTACGATGTTAACGGAGAAAATAAACCAATGAGAACCACAGACGGAGTGAAGTGATGTGCTTTGCGTAGACGTGTCGGTTTATCCGGGGTCGTCCAGAGCTACGTGAACCGTCGTGTTGATCAGGAGAAAGGCAGAGGACGACGTTCAGGCTGAAAGGGGGAAAACGGGTAACTACCGCGTACAACCATGGAGAGCACTTCCAGAACATAACCAGTTTGGGTCAAATAACGTTTTGGCCTGGTTAAGGTGTTGGACAACTGCTCCGAAGGTCTCGGGTTCAAAGCCCAACACCACCAAGCTTTGAGGAAAGCCCTTAACCCTCAACTGCTTAAATGTGAAAATGAGATTAAGGGTAAGTCACTCGGGATAAGGGTGTCCGCTAAACGTAAACGCTAATATGGAAGTTTTCTCTGGGCGCTCCACTCTCCATCCATTGGCGCCATCTTACTTCTTCTTTCTTTATTAAACCCACGCACGAGTTCATGATGTTCTCGACAATTGCGGTTCCACTTGCCGTAACTCAAGCTTTTCAGGCCACTCGACAAAACAGCTGAAACATGGAACAATTAAACTCTTAAGTTCTGGTAACACACACTTGACTCTCGCCACAGGGCCAGGAGTAGCTCAGTGATTAACACATCCCGGGTTCAAACCACAGCACCAACCAGCTCAGACAAGCCCCTTAACCCTCAGCTGCTGAAGTACTGAGATGAATGTACTGTAAGTCATCACTCTGCCACATGGTGTAGTAAAGGCTAGCGGGTGAAAGGGGAACAAAAGGATTTTTTTTTTTTGTTGATGAAATGTATTTATTTAATCAGTGTGAAAAAGTCTTGCGTCATAAACCACATGTACAGTAGAGTGCCAAATGGATAACAACAACAATAATAAAAACAATAACAACCCAATATTATTGTGTGCTACAGGGTTAAATAGTTCTGACGTGAGTTAATTTCCTGGCAAATCGGAGACATTTCGAAAAATTGTCAAAAATAAAACGCTGTGTTGCAACTTCTGTATTGAAGATGACCAACAGCAAGAACAGAACTAACATCTTTAATTAAAAAACTTAATACGACAAGACGTCCGAAACAAGCCAGGAAGCGTTCTCTCCACACCGCAGTAACCCGTACTCGCTGCGTCCTAAAAAAAAAAAAGTACTAAAATATCGAGGTACAAATAAACATTTGCGTTCTAGTTCACGTGAAGAAAATGAAATCAATGTAGTATGAATGTCTGATTTTTTTCTCTCTACCTTCTGTACCTTTACGTCTGAGAAAACCCAAACACGTAGCTATCTGACAATTCGATTCAATCATGACGTGGATTTGGCGAGGTCTTCAGGCGGAGACTCGCATTTTCAGGTTTGTACCGCTGTATTTGTTACAATAGCGTGTTCGGGGACAAAAAAATAAAAATACAAACGTCATATTTTTTGTTTGCTTTTTTTTTGGTGAAAACCTGCCAACTCTGATAACTACAGAGAAGGAGAAATCTTAAAAAAAAAAAAAAACTGTAGTAACTGTATGATAATAAATACAAGCAGAACAATTAAATACGTGAACATGGAACAGTAAAACTGAACACGGGTTCGCAGCTACATTCGCTAAAATGAGGAATTAGTTTTTAAACTGCTCACAAGCAGAGGGAGGAAGAGATTCAGGCAGTTTCCTTTTCTTTTTTTAATCCCCCTGTAACACCAAAACAGCAGTAAGGAGACATGACGGAGGTGTGAACAAAGGAGATTAACTGCCTGTGCTTGAATCGGCTCTCCCAGAAAGCACGGCTAGCCTCAGACACGCGTCCGTGTGTCCCGTGACGTGAAGAACGCACGTGTCCTTCACATCGTTCGTGTCCCTCGTCCTTTCCCCTTCAGTGAGCGTTAGCGTTAGAAATAAAGAAAAGCGTCGTTCTAAAAACCACAGGAACACTGTAAATGTTGGCACCCCTGCGGCTGTGCGACACCGACGAGACACTGATGGAGGCGGATTAAAACAAGAAACGCAAAAACTGACTCTCTAGATACGACGTACGTTTACGTCCCTTCAATAGATCTATATACAGGCGGCAGAACTGAACAGTTACTAAACACTGAGCAGGGTCGACTAACACGCACACTCTCCATTACCCCCCCCCACCCCCGCCCCATGTCTGCTTAGTAAGTGCAAATAAGATTTAAATAGGAATAATAATTAAATTAATTAAAATAAAAACCGTCTCATAGGCTTAAGATTTCTTCGCTGAACTGTTTCGTGTAGCGTTCACGTGCGTCAGGAGTTCCGCAGATGTATGTATAAGAAGTGTCTGAAAGGATGAGGGGTGTGAGGTATGACCACGTTGGTCCATTTTTTTTTTTTTTGTGGGAGGTGGGGGACGAGGATGAAGAGATTCTAGGGTGGACAGAAATCGGCGAAGTACGGGTGCTGGAGCGCCTCCTCAGCTGAGATCCTCTGCACTGGGTTGCATTTCAGAAGATTCTGTGGAAGAAAGGTGCATTCGTTATTAAATAATTAATTAACTTGATGAAACTAAATCAGAAAAGTGTTAAATGTTAGAAGATGTTCAGATAATCTCGGCTCTCGGATGAAGTCATCTGCATACCGCGAGGCGATTGGCTGTTGTATTTTGAGATGCAATAACATACAACCGGGACGTCACAATGGAATGAAATCCTGCCTGAATCTGGAAGCGCGACCGACGTACCTGCAGTAAATCCCGGCCCGTGCTGCTGAGTTTAGGGACGACGTTCACGAGCGACGTGGTCGCAGGGTACATCGGATACGGCTGAGAGGGAGGAGGAGGAGATCAGAGAAGCAGAGTTTGCGTTACCGTCCCTTAGACCAGATCAAAAGTCATGAAAACACAGAACGAAGCAGGGTGAAGAAATCTGGAGTACCTTATAGTCGGGGAGTTTGGTCATGGTCTGCCACTGCTCCTCTGTGGGCGTGCCTAATAACGTGACGATGGCGTGTTAAAGAAAGTATAAAACAGCTGAAAACCCATCAAACACACACACACACACCACTGTGACGACATTCTAAACATGAAATCATCAGTTGAAATAAAAAGACAGCTTCAGGATATCTAAAGATGCGCTTGAGCTGGTCGTCTACGTCGTTCCCGGGGAACAGCGGCCGCCCGGCGTTCGCCAGCTCTGGAAGCAAACAGAATAAAAAGGTCACGTCCTCAACGTATAGATACTGTATATTTTGGATAAACGGTGTAACTATACAGATGTGATCCACCTGCAAATATGCACCCGGCTGACCACATGTCGATGGAGGTGGAGTACAGCTTGGCACCGAAGAGCACATCCGGCGGCCGGTACCACAACGTCACCACCTGAAACGCGACAATCACAAGCACGACCTCGCTAATGTTAGCGTCACGTTTTATCCATTAAAAAAAAAAAAAGCTACGCTTTAACGCTCGTCTTACCTCGGCTGAGTAACATCGGACGGGGATTCCGAACGCTCGGGCCAAACCGAAGTCGGCCAACTTCAGTTCACCGTTCTTAAAGGAGAGCAAAATATATATCTATTAATTGATGAATGTAAAAACATAACATACAAGCTTAGATGATATCCAGTGTTATCATCATCATCCACCGTCTTTTTTTGTTTTCCTCTTCACCCTGTCTGAAACTGACATGCAGTCAGGAAATATTAAACGTCATTAATACGATAAATATGAACTGGACCAGAATGCCGTTATCACTACTAATACTACAAGGGACAGGAGTCACCGGTCACCTCCTGATACGATATCACGATACCGCGATGCCGATTCAATTAATATTGATTAAGATTCTTTAAGTATCAAGATTTTATAAATATCCCGATTCGCAAAAGTGAGAAACTCTTCCGTGTACCCTGTTGATGAGAAGATTTTGTGGCTTGAGGTCTCGGTGCAGGACGTTGCGGCTGTGGCAGAAGGCGAGTCCTTTCAGCAGCTGGTACATGAACGACTGCGGCACAAAAAAAAAAAAAAAAAAAAAAACTCAGTGACTCACTCAGGCCACAACTTCAAAACAGAGTCTGATATGAGAGAGAGGGAGAGAGAGCGCCAACCTTGACGATCTCGGGATCCAGGTCGCCGTTGCAGCTGTCGAAATATTTCTTCAGATCCTGCAGGATGGAGAGAGAAATTAATGAAATAATAAAACGCATCACGGCGATACTGAAATGGTTGCGGATCCTGATAACATCATTAGAACTCGGAGACTCTTTACCTGGTCGCAATATTCAAAGACTAACGTCAGCTTTTTGTCGCTGTGCAGAACATCATGTAGCCTGTGAACAAAATACGAATTATATAAGAACGAGTCAGGGCTGAAATGCTTGACACACACACACACACACACACACACACACACAGGAGGATGGGGGTACTTCCTAGACGATGCCTACCTCACTATGTTTTTATGCTTCAGCTCTTTCAGGAGGCAGATTTCTCTCAGAGCTGAGCTGGGAACCCCCTAAAAAACAAGCACACAAACAAGTTAAAGTATTGTTTAATTCCAAATATGTCAGACACAACACACGCACACACGCGCGCTCTTGCACAGATACCTCTTACCTCATCATCGTCATCCAGCCTGACCCGCTTCAGAGCCACGATCTCATGCGTCTCTCTGTTTTTAGCCTTAAACACCGTGCCGTAGGTTCCTGCAAGTGATGCAGTCACGATATTAACCTTCACATTGCTGAAATTTAACACTGTATTTATAACTATAAATAGATAAACACTGTGTCATGTAGTGTTACGGGAAAATAATCAACTTTCATGTAAGCTAGCTTCAAAGGTAAACCTTTGGCATATTTGTCACACTTAAACGACTGAGATCATTATTTTACATGACGATAACCCAAGTTTTTAACTAATGATTTTATTTATTAAGGGGGGAAAAAGCAGTCGAAACATACCTGGCCCTATGTGAAAAAGTAATTGCCCCCTCTTTGCTAACCTGTGACCTTTGGTAAACAGAGTTCAATTTCACTGATTGCCTGATTACCGCCAAACATGTTGAATAAACAGCAGGACAATGACAGAAACACACGAGAAAGTCCTTAAACAAGCCGTTCATGCAGAAACCCTCCAATGTGACTGTATTAAAACAATTCCGCAAAGAAGAGTGGGTCAAAATTCTTCTCCACAGCGATGTGAAAGACTCATTGGCTAATTCATTTTTCATATAGGGCCAGGCAGGATTGGACAGCTTTTTTTTTATTTTTTTTATTTACACCAGATGTAACGGCTCTCACCGTGGATATCTGGAGTCCCAAAGCCTTAGAAATGTATCGATACATGATCAGCTTTCCCCCCCAAAAAATCATAGTTCATTCATGATTTTAGCAAAGATGGGGGCAATTACTTTTTCCACATAGGGCCTGGTAGGTCAGGACAGCTTTGAAATCATCATTTAAAAACTGCATTTTGCATTGACTGGGATTATCTTTGTGTAATATTAAGAAATGATGTGATGATTTGAATGATTTAAATGTGACAAAATATATAATAATAAATCAGGAGGGGGCAAATACTTTTCCACAGCACTGTACATGTTAACCATGGTTTCGAACATACTCGAAAACCCAACTGATCAGATGTTCGAGTTCAGCACACAGCCCTAAATCAGCTCCATGTCTCTGAGGCGATTCTTCAGCACTAAAGCTAATTAGCCCTGATAGCCTCAGTTACGCTAACCGTTAGCTAGCAACCGCGCGCGCGTCTGTCCCAACCAGCACGAGCGCACAGGAAGCCAGACTCACCCTCTCCGATCTTCTCTAGTTTTTCATACTTCTGCATGTTCGAGCCAGCCCAAAACCAGCCACGTAGAGCTAAGCGTTTAGCAGCAGGTTTATCTTAATTTATTTATTTTATATATAAATATCCAACCAATGTCGCTTGTTCAGCAAGCAAGCTTAATTTGACGGTGCGGCCGTCAACAAGAGAAAGCGGCGTACGGGAGGAAGACAGCTGCTCCAAGATGGCGGCGGTGACAGGAGTCGTGTTTCAAAATAAAAGTTCCTGTACGAGGGAAGAAGAAAACATGTCGCTGTAATGAAACACCTTGTTTATGTGTGACTTTGTCAAATACTTTCAGTCTTTAAAATGTATATATTCTGTTTCTAATCCGTGCTCTTTTAATGTCTTCTCTCATATCTTCCTCGTGCTCTGTGTGTTGTTCCTGCTAAATTTTATTTGTTTCTTGTTCTGTTATTTGTATTATTTTTTCTAATATCTTTTGTAATTAATATCTATTGGTGCAGGTGTTTGTTTACATTGAGACAGTAGCGCATTAGTAGCTTATTTTAATTTAGATTATTAAATCCCACACATAACTATTCATAACATCACTTTTATTCAACATTTTAATTTCACTTATGGTGCAGATTAAACTTAACGTCAGGCAGAGATCTAAATACTGCAAAAGTTTCGTTGAATTCCGTCTAGCGATCGATTTAAGACGCGCCCACAGTAATGCATGCGCAGTACGCTGTCAAAACTTGAGGTTTATAATCCGGCAGAAAACTGCTCATAACTTTACTTCTACTCAACATGTTAATTTAATTTATGATGCAGGTTTAACTTTAGGTACAAACCTGAGAACTACCTGGTAAAGTTTTATTCAATTCTGCCCAGCTAGTTTATATGTTTAATTTTTAAAAAATTGATGATATACCCCAGGTTATCCTTCTTAAAGTACGCTTTTATTTTGACACGCGTTTTGGATTTTACTTCCGTGTTTTCGGCATGGACCAATCCTAAATTCGCCTCTATCCTTTATTAAAGGTGAACGGAGTAAAATAGCGCTCATATGCGCCCTATCTAGTACACTCTAATTCCATCAGGAGACTTTTTGGTATATACAGGTATGTTTGTCGCTCATGTGGCTTACAAACAACGTGCTGTTTAAAACCTTTGCCCTTTTTCAGATGTTTTGGGTTAGATTGTTAAATCGATCTCATCTTTAGTGCATTTTAAGGTAAGGAGATTAATATTATGAATAAAAGTGAAGTTAATTGTGATACTCGTGCTGGTTGATGTAGTTTCATGACTGTATTTGTTTCTTAAACTAAATCCAGAGCTTCATTTATCTTTTTTTTTCTTATTATTATCACATGTTTTGATTAAATTGCTGTAAATCATGTGCAGACTAATATTTCTATCTTCCTTCTTCATAAAAGTCTGTCTTTTTTAAACACACTTCACCAGGTTCTTAAAGGTGCCATAAACGTTTTTATTAGAAATAACCAGGTTCTGTTGTAATCCTACATCCTCGTTTGTTAAATGCAATTCTTAAGAAATCTGGCAAGATTGGATTTTCATTTATACGTCTGTCTAAAAAGACGAGGTTTATCCTGGTCGGGGCCACAATGATCCCTGAACTTTCCCCGGTATTTCTGGGAGTGAGGTGGAATAGATCATTCGGTGCAATCTGACAGTTATAACATATCGACTGTTACAATGTGTACACTATCTAGGGTCATTAACGAACTCAAAGCACCCTGAGACGCCAGAAATAGACAGATCCCCATGAGCAATTCCGAGGAAGCCCTGCAAGCCCGCGTGAAGGTGCTGGAGGAGGAAGTGGCGCGGCTGAAAGCACAGCTGAGTGGAAAGAGCGATGCGGAACAGAGCGGCAGAGGGACGGCGCCCCCCTCGGAGGCCCAGGAGAACGAACGGCGCAGTAAGAAAGGGAAGAGGGCGTTTGACTTTGCAGCGCACCCACGTCGCCATGTGGCGCTGCGTCTCGCATACCTGGGCTGGCAGTATCAGGGATTCGCCGTGCAGGAGAACACGGACAACACGGTGGAGGCGCGAGTGTTTGAGGCTCTGCTGAAAACGAAGTTGATCCAGGACAGGCAGAGCTCCAACTACCACCGCTGTGGCCGAACGGATAAAGGAGTCAGCGCCTTCTCCCAGGTACAGTGTGTACAAGAGAGTGTCTGAGTTAGGGTAGATCTGACTAGTTAGTTGTGTGTAATTAATAAATGAGTTGAATGCATTTAATGATGTTATATTCTTCATGATACTAGTGCATAGTACTATACTTATGAACAATGGGAAATATTGTTCACGCTCACGAGGCGTTGTAAATTTCTACCTTCAGTTGTATGCGCTGATGTGTGACGGGGTCAAATAACTTAAACACTTTTAACAATCATTTAGCAATTTCAATTAACAGCAAAAACTAGAGCTATGTTTAATAATGAAAGTAAAAGCATTTCCACACACACACACAACGTGATGAGAAGTCACTGGATTGGGATTACACAGAAAAAGGCTTCGGTTTGCTAGAGAGCATAAAAAGCGATGGACAAAGGTCATGTGACCTGATGAGTCCAGACTGAGTCTGTTCCAGAGTGATGGGCGTGTCAGGGTGAGAAGGGAAGCGCATGAAGCGATGCTCCCATCATGCATAGTGTCCACTGTACAAGGCTCTGGAGACAGTGTTATGATCTGGGGTCGCTTTAGTCGCTCAGGTCGAGACTCAGCAACGTTATGTGGCAATAGCATGAAGTCACATGACCACCTGAATGCACTGAATCACACACATGTTTCAGGTAAAAGTGTGGTTCTGGGAGCACAAGGAATCATTTACACACACGGACTCGTCACCACAGTGTGTGCTGTAATCAAAGATGAGAGTCATTGAACAAGTGTGTGACTTTTTTTTTTTTTTTTTTTGAGCGTATTATTTACCTCTGTGTTTCTGTGGAATCTCTTTTTTTTCCCCCGTGCATGGCTTTTTTTTTTTTTTTTTTTTGGCCAGGCAGTATATTTGAGCAGTTGGTTATTTCAGTTTGTATGTATTTGTACCTTCAGTTATATGAGTTGTGGTGTGTTTGTAAGCGCGAGTTTGAGTTGTTGTATGATTATGTTTGAATATTCAAATATTGAATACTTGTCCCTCCTTTATTTGAGTTTGTGTGTGTCTGTGCCCCCGGTTATTTGAGTTACAGTGTACTTGCATGTTTGATATTTACAGGCTTTTAACGCGGATCAAATGCGTCCAGCAGAGGGCAGTAATGTATCAATAGATATAGAGCAAATGAAGTACAATCAGCTGTCCATCAGACAAACAGAAAGTCAAGTATTACTGTAAATATTATTCAGCCAATACGTCTGAGGGCACAGACAGCATATCCAAGGGAGGAGTCTTTTGTCTTTTGCAAATTTCGGTCTTTAAAAAAAAAAAACCTTTATTGTAACATTCTGTATTGATTTCTTGATTTTTAAAATTTTTTTTTTAATTATGTGTATTCCAGGTCATCTCCATTGACCTGCGCTCGAGCCAGTTCAGTGGTCTGGGTGTTACCGTTCCTGAGGGTGTCGAACCCAAAGCCGGCGGTGGAGCTGCGGCGGCCGAGTTGCCGTATGTAAAGATGCTGAACAGAGTCCTTCCTCCAGACATCCGGGCTCTCAGCTGGTCTCCGGCGCACGGCGGCTTCAGCGCACGCTTCGACTGCCAGTCCCGAACCTACCGGTACTACTTTCCCCGTGGGAACCTGGACATACAGCTCATGTCAGAAGCAGCTAAACGGTACAGGAAATACTTCAATAATAATAATAATAATAATATTTAATATAAGCTGTGTTGTTGTGTTTGTTTTCTAACGCCGTTATCTGTGCAGATATGAAGGCACGCACGACTTCAGGAACCTGTGTAAGATGGACGTGGGTAACGGAGTCCTGCAGTTCCAGCGGACGATCGCGTCTGCTAGCATCCGGCCGTGCGACCCCAGTAACCTCTCATCCGCTGACCCTCAGGACCTTTATGTGTTTGAGGTCAAAGGTCTGGCCTTCCTGTACCACCAGGTCGGCACACGCTGTTTTCTGATGCATGGATCCTGGCACGTCTTTGACATCGCTGTATAACTTTTCATGCTGTCTTTTTTTTGTTTGTTTGTTTTTACTCCATGCAGGTTCGTTGCATGATGGCTGTCCTGCTTCTGATTGGCCAGAAGCTGGAAGCACCAGAGATCATCAATCAGCTTTTGGATGTCGAGAACAACCCCAGGAAACCTCAGTACAGGTGACAAAGAGACTTGCGTGAAGTTAATTAGATATTAATAAGAAAAGCACCTTGTGTTATGTTCCTGAATAGCTACCCTAATTGTTCGATTGTTGTGGGTTATTCCTCCCCCCAGCATGGCGGTGGATTTCCCACTGGTGTTGTACGAGTGCGACTTCGACGGCCTGAGTTGGATCAGCGAGTCTGAAGAGCAGACACACGTCCTCAGCTCTCTTCTCCAGCAGTGGACTCAAACCGCAGTCAAAGCTCAGGTGCTGCACGGCATGATCCATGGCCTGCAGAGCACACACACAGGTATATATATGTTTGTGTGTGTGTGTGTGAGAGCGAGAGATCAGTCGCGGTGTGTAAGGAATAAAACATACAGTATAGTGTATATAAAATGTGAACTAAAATATAAAAATCCATATTTGATCCACAGATAAAGCATCAGTGATGCAGTGCTGCCTCATGGAAGGATCCAAGCAGCGCAACTATCGCCCCCTGCTGGAGCGGCCGCGCTGCGAGAGCCTGGAATCGCGGATCCAGCACTATGTGAAGCGAGGACGCCTCGAGCGGGAGGAAGGAGAGAGCGGCGAGGAGGGCAGCACCGTGTTCAGGGGCAAGAGGTCGAAACACTCGCATCAGGCGAGCGCCACAAATCAAGAAGACGCAGAAGAAGAGAACCTCAAGAGCCTGAAGGACGCGCCATTACATCCCTCACGATAATTATGTGGGTCTGTTTTAGAAATGCAGACCTGATGAAAAAATTAGAAGGAAAAAAAAATGCCTGTCAACTTTGTGGCATTAGGAATATGAGGACGATGGTGGGGCCATCAGTCGATCTCACACTTTGTTCTCGTTCTCTCTTCAACACACGGCTCACTAAGAACTTTATCAAAGATTAGGAACGCATTATAAAAAAAAAAAACATGCAAGGAGACTAACAAGTCGTGTGATGTTGATGCATCCAATATGTGTGTGTCTGCATGTTTGAAAACTTTTTATAATAGTATTTTTACTTTACATGGTTTATTTGTAAATGTCTTAATCACATTATTTTTCAGCTGTACATATTTTCAGTTGGATTAAAAAAAAAAAAAAGTCACGTCCCGAGTCCATCACCAACAGAAAAATGACAATTGATGAGTCTGTTTTATTAAATCATTTTAATCACTTTTGTTTACTTTAAGGGTCATTTTTATAGTGTTAAAGGCAAATTAAATTAATTCAATTCAATTCAATTTTATTTCTATAGCGCATTTAACAATGGTCATTGTCTCAAAGCAGCTTCACAGAAATGAAAAGAAAATGAAAAGAAGACTTATGGAAAAGTATATATGTTTAAGAAAAATCTGACTAGATAAATTAAGTCAAAAAGCCTTGAAAATGTGGTGTTTCTTCCCAGTTTACGCCCTACATTTTAGGCAAACAGCAAATGTGGGTCTACTGTAGTTCAAGATGGAGGGATTTTTCAGCCTCAGGGAGAAAAAATTTTGTTTTCAATTATTGTAAATTCCTACTGAATACAGACTAAAGCAGTATAGATGTGGAGATGAGTTTTTTTTAATTCTAAGTAAAGTTTTCTCCATATTGTTAAAACTCTTGATTTTGTTTAGCTTTATTTATCGTTTAATTAAAACCACGCGCCTTTAAGGAGATCTCTAAAGGGAAGGTCTCCATGCTCACACACACAGCGCTCTCTTTATATGTCGACTCCACTTTTAAAAAAAATTGACAATATTATTGGATTTTGTGTGGAGGGTTCATTACTCAAAAAAGTCCGTTTTAATGATTACACAAGAGCATGACCTTTTTTGACTTTACATTTCTTTCTGCACCTCCGCTCCTAAGACCACTGCACATTCATGTTGCCTGTGCGATTATACTGAAATATTTTGGTCAGTTATTCTTGTTTTTTCTTCAGTGTTTGTTTCCTGATTTTTGTTTTTCTTTTGTACGATAAATATTTAATAATAAATGTAATCTTTATAATTGCTAGGTTTTTTAATTCATAAATGTAAGTGTAATAATAGTACACCCCTCCTTCCTGTATTAAAAAAATTAATTATGAGAAATAAGGTTAAAAAGAATCGATTAGAATTTGACATTCATGAGTCATATCGGATCAAATTGTAGTTTCTGCTTTTGGTGCTTCTTTGCAGTGTTTTTTATTTTTTGAGATATCAAAAATCCCTCTGCAATTTTGCATCCTCAGTGTCTTTAGATCACATCGGCCCGGTTTGGTAGCGATTGTATAAATTCCCTAGGAGGAGTATATCAAAATCCATCAGGTGTGTTTTTGTGAACGACCCAAAATAACCGGCCTCCTGTTGAGTTGAGCCCAGGACATGCAGCATGAAAGTTGCTCGGCTCGATGAGTTCTAAATGTGTACAGAGTTTCGTGTGCCTATGTGAAAGTGTGTATGAGCTATGCAGCAAAATCTTGTGTGGGGGCCCCGGGCCACGAGACTCTCAGGAATCCTGACGGCAGCAGATTCCAACCTGTCTGTCAAGTTTCATGAGTTTTTGAGCATGTTAAGACCCGAAAAATGTCCAAAAGAGTGGGGAAAAATAATCCTTAGGAAAACAAGAGGGTCCTGCGCCCCTTATAGTGCTTGGGCCCTAATTAGATGAAAATGAAGAATTCTGACCAAAAAGTCTATGTGTAGGAACACTGGCAAAAAAAAGTGAAAAAAGTTTGAAAAAGTTTGAAAAATGATATTTCCTAAAAAAGTAATATTTTTTATTTATTCTTTTTTTTTTCTCTCTACAGCAAGGCATACTCTTCCAACCACTGTGTCTGTTAGTTTAAAAAAAAAAAAACATTTGTGTGGCTAAGTGGCTAAGGCGTTAGAAAATACAGCATATTCATTAGCA
Source organism: Clarias batrachus (assembly GCA_003987875.1). Taxonomy (NCBI): domain Eukaryota; kingdom Metazoa; phylum Chordata; class Actinopteri; order Siluriformes; family Clariidae; genus Clarias; species Clarias batrachus. The sequence continues at coordinate 1,537,470 of QMIH01000006.1, read as the reverse complement.
GATACAGGAATATTTTATTTCTTCCATAAAAAAATATCTGTGCGGAGAAAAACTGTTTATATTTTAGGGACCAAGCCGAGAGCATCTGCTTATCGAAATCGTAAAAGAAAAGCGAGCTGTGTGAGGCTGAGTCTGTTCTTCCGCCATGTTGGTTCGCAGTGAAGTCACATGATCAGAGTGTGTCTGCCTCACGTGAGCGCGAGCTTGTTTTCCCCCAGTGGGGCAGTTAATCAGCGCTGCACGGGCTCTGAAACACGGCGCGTGCTCCACGTCTCGCGCAGGTACGCCGCTCACGCGCCGCAGTTTTATTCACCGAGCAACTTCAGTGTCGTTTTATTAGAGTTTATTGAATTTAAATACGGGACGGATTTCGGCTAGCGTACTGAGCTAACCCTGTGTATCCGGAAGAGCTGTGTGTGTGTGTGTGTGTGTGTGTCCTAAATGACTGCTTTATCCCTGTTTGTGAGCACTGAGTACTGCTGTATTCACACCACACACTCCTCTCTGTGCGTTTTTATCTGAAGCGGTTTGATGTTTCACAGATTAGCGATAGAAATGTTTGAATTTAGCGTCTTAATGTTGTTTATATCACGTTTGTTTAGCAAAATGTTTCTTTCGGGTTCATATTGAGACTTAAACGTGACATTGTGTTATTATTGGATGTGACTGGACTGTGTATCAAACAGAACAATTGTGTGATAAAGGTGTTTATTTATTTGTTTGTATGTTTGTTTTTTTGTTTGTTTACTTGTACCGGTAGGCTGTAAGCTCGGTTTGTATAACGGTGAAAAACAATGTATAATGCGTCGCCTTGTCCAGCCGCTGGGGGGCACTGTTTTGCAAAAAATAATTTCCTTCTTGCGTTGTGCTCGTTTGTGTTTGTGTCAGGGTAAATCCACTGACCAGAGTAGAGTAGTTTATTAATCCCAAAGGGAAGTCAAATAATACAAATATACTACTGTTTCTATGTACATGTGTGATGATTGTATGTACAGGTGTGAATGAAACTGTACATAAGGTGCACCAGCCAGTTAAAATATTAATAAAATAAAAAGGGAATGAAGTGCAACGAAGACAGAATGTAGTGTATATGATATCGGAGAAGGAGACCCCTCTCCAGACCCTGAGATGAGTTTAATTAAACTTTCAGTAAACGCCCATTTTTTCTGTTTCCAACACATCAACTTCACTTGCTGCTTAATATATCCCACCCACTTCCAGGCACGATTGCAGCTCTTATGGTATTAGGCAGGTGGTCCTAATGTTATGGCTGGTGTGTGTAGATATCTGGCTGTTGTCTTGGATAGATGTTTGGGCGGCACTTTATCGATATGGGTGGAATTATTCGGATTTCAAAGCTACTTAACCGATTGAGACGTCGTCTTTGGATCTTGCCTGTTTTATTTTAATTTATAAATATGTGCATATTTGGCTAAAGTGTGTGTGTGTGTGGTTTTAGGTTGAAGTGGAAGAACTTCATGTGAAGCTTTTGTAGGACATCCAAGTCAACTAACACCAAAGGTGAGTGTGTACACCACACCTCCAGTTCCAACGTGCAGTTCTTTGAATGACCACTAGGGTGACACGCTGTATACCCAGTGTATTGAGTTTAAAAACGTCCTCCGGGAAAGCCGTGCAAGCGTCCCGCTTCCTCAGAAACACATGCATATGCACACACGTGATAAAGCCCTGAATTGTAGTGTCGCCTTGGTTACGAGCTCATACCGAGACCCTTTAGTGGACCCGGGGTACAAAGGCTTTCTACAGATCTCTCTCTGTTTTTTGTCTTAGCATTAAAATAGTAACCGGTGGACGCTGAGACCAAGATTCGGTCTGTCTGTTTCAGATGCGTGAGAGTGTGTGTGTGTTGGTGTGTTTGATGCTGGGCGTGTGCTGCGCTCTCATCTGCCCGGATGGAGGGATGTGTGACCAGGGAAACACCTGCTGCCTGACACCAGGGGGCGGATACGGATGCTGCCCGCTGCCTAATGTAAGTGTGTGTGAGTAATTGTACACATATGAATGTCATGTAGTCGTAATTAATGTTTTTGTTAATTATAGTAATAAAATTCGTACTGTGTGCCTGTGTGTGTTTGAAGGCCGAGTGCTGCTCAGATCACCTGCACTGCTGTCATGAGGGAACACTGTGTGACATGGCACATGGCACGTGTGTGAACAAAACACACACTCTGGCGTGGGTGAGGAGAGTCGGTGCCAAGCGGACCACACTACCTCGGGTAACTCTCTCTCTCTCTCTTTCTCTGTCACTCTCACACACACACTATTATATACTCTCGCGTCTTCTGGGTTAGGAGCGTTTCATCGATAGTTTATCCCCGTATCTTTTTGTCCCTCGCAGGCTGTGGTGTGTCCTGACCAGGAGTCTGAGTGTCCTGAAGACACGACCTGCTGCCAGATGCCTGATGGGAAATGGGGCTGCTGTCCAATGCCCAGTGTATGTGTCTGTCTGTCTGTCTGTCTGCATCTTGGTTGTGTTTTTATTAGGGATGCGAGTCACCATGGAGCAATACGATATAATCACGTTTCGATTCCTATTGTGATAAATATCTAGATTTTT
>QMIH01000006.1:1504746-1532937 GCA_003987875.1 Clarias batrachus | reverse complement strand
ATACACTGTGTGTGTGTGTGTGTAGTGGACTCGGTGCCCTGTAATGACTCTGTGGTGTGTGCGACCGGCTCGACCTGCTGTAAGAAACAGGATGGAAGTTGGGCGTGCTGTCCGCTCCCCGAGGTACCACAAATCCGAGGTGTCATTTGTTATTTCAAAAACAAACAAATAAAAATAAAACCTAATACTTGTTGTTTGGCTTTTTGTTTGTTTGTTTTTTTTTGTCCAGGCGGTGTGCTGTGAGGACCACACCCACTGCTGCCCCCATGGCACCGTGTGTAACCTTTCCGAGGGCACTTGTGACAACCCTGCTGACCTTTCCCTCTCTGTTTCCATGGTGATGAAAGTTCCCGCTTTACCACAACCCGCCAATGAAAAATGTGACCCGACGTTTTCTTGCCCTCAAGACTCCACCTGCTGCAAGTTGGCATCCGGGGCGTGGGGATGCTGCCCGCTACCTCAGGTGGGTGCGCGTCCTTCCACCGTCATGTTTATATTCACAAAAACGAGCTGCTTCCTGTTTGCTTATGCATGAACTTTCCATTAACATCTACTCAACACTAACCTGATGTATTTCCTCTCTCTCTAGGCGGTGTGTTGTGAGGATCATCAGCACTGCTGCCCACACAACACGGTGTGTAACATGGCGGCCGGGACGTGCGACGGTGTCTCCGGCGCCGAGGTGCGCTCGACCGTGCCCTGGGTGAGCAAGACGCCCGCCGTGGCCGTGGAACACAAGTGTGATGCGCAAACCAGCTGCCCCAGGGGAAGCACCTGCTGCTTCATGGTGAAAATCAGCAAGTGGGGCTGTTGTCCTCTGCCACAGGTCTTGTGCGCACACACACACACACACACACCGCATTTGGTATAGTTTTAATTTGTGCCAGTTTATTTGTTATTCTCATCATGTCTATATACTGTACAGTACAGTGGAACCTCACTTAGGATTTTTTGCCTTACGACAAATTTAAAATTTGTGCGCATACATCCAGAAGCCACTCAAAATTTGTGGACGGCCAAGTGAACAGAGTTTACAAATTAACTTTTTTTTTTTTCAACAAAATCCGTTACAACGGTGTTTGACTGATGCTACTTGGTTAGTAATCTAGTAACCCAGTGTAAGGATCTATCTAATGAAAGAAACTTCAAAGCACTTTTGTAAGTCACTCCGCATGAGAGTATCTGCCAAACGCCGAAATGTAAATGATACCAATGTTGCCTTCGGGCTGCACCTCCACGATGAATTCAGTTTGTATGCCAAGGTTCCGCTGTACTGTTAAAAAAAAAAAAAAAAAATTCTCTTACTTTAAATTCTTCTTTTTCTCGTACTCGTTCTTTTTTTTTCTTGTTGTTTTTTAATTATTCGTGTAATATTTCAGTTCTTGTATTATTTATTCTTCTTTTTGCCTGTTTCCATTGTCCTTCTGATTATTCTTTTCCTTTTTTCATGGTCTATTTCCTTATTTTGCTTGAACTTGTGTTTTCCATCTTCTCACTTTTTGACCTATTGCTGTCTAATTGTGTAATAGAATTGTCTACTTCTGTTAAATAAAATTTTGTTTGTATAGTGCTTTTACCAAATGTCATTGTCGCAAAGCAGCTTTACGGAATCAAATGGAAATTTGTATGAAATTTCTACTTTAATTTTTTTTTCCTTTCTTTCTTCTTGTTTTTCTATTTCTTCCTCTCGTTTTCGACTAAAAATGTCTAATACTATGTTTTTTTTTCTCTCGCTCTCTTCTTCTAATGCTTCTTCCGTGCTGCAATCTTTTTGAACATAAGCCGGTATCAGAACCTGAATAAATGCAAGTGTGTAAGTTAAACCCTTCGTCTGTGCGCAGGCTGTGTGTTGCGGCGACGGAGACCACTGCTGTCCCAGCGGCTACACCTGCGACAAGGCGAAACCCATCTGCGTGAAGGGAAAGCTGCAGATCCCGTGGTTCAAGAAGCGGCCGGCCATGAGCGCTCAGGGTTCGGAGGTCAAGCGCAACATCGAGGACGTGAAGTGTGACAACACTACCAGCTGTGCGGCGGGCACCACCTGCTGCAGGTTAAGCTCAGGGACGTGGGCCTGCTGTCCCCTGGTCAAGGTGGGTCGAGGTCAGGTTTCGAGTGCCAGCTCGCTCTCTGGGACGTGTACGCTTGGAAAGTTTAACCTAACGTTTTTTTTTTTGTAGGCGGTTTGCTGCGAGGACCATGAGCACTGCTGCCCACACGACTACACCTGCGACCTACAGACTGGAACCTGCATTAAACCTTCCTCCACAAACGGAGTCGCACTCACACTCTTAGACACACTCCCCGCCCTAGATGCAGATGAGGTGATGTGCGACGCCACAAGACGTTGCTCTAAGAGCCAGACCTGCTGTAGGACGTCGGATGCTGACTGGGCTTGCTGTCCCTTTCAGCAGGTAACTGTTGAACCATGAGTCCGACTGGTCAGAATTTTCTAGACCAGGATGTTGTTCCTGTATTCAAAGCTCATTCACAGAAACGTTCCACAATAGCCTAATTGCGTGTGCAGTTTTCTGTAAGCGGATGTTTGAAGTTTTATGGAAGGAGTCTCCAGTGTCGCGACTTTGTTAAAACTTCTGACAGTTTTCTATCTAATCTTTCACTCTATATTGTTCTCTTTCCTAATCTAGGCGGTGTGTTGTGAGGACATGAAGCACTGTTGCCCTAAGGGATACACCTGTGACCCTGAAGGACGTTGCACTAAAGAGTCTCCGCTCACGTGGTGGGACGATTCACTGTAGAGAAACGTCATCACACCACGAGTTGGCATAAAACCTCACCTGAATCAGGACAAGGGACTATACAGCATAGTTGTGTTTTAGATTTTGTTGTTTGGTGTTCTATCCTGAGATTTCATTTTACTGTTTAAAAGAAACTGACATCAAAGAATTTACACATTTAAAATTTTATTGAATCCAAACAACTCCAAGCTCTGATATCCTTAATGATTTTTTTTTTCTTTCGTTAATTCGTATTGCGAATTATTCCATCTAGTTTCTGCATAAAATGATCAATTAAAATTCGTTTCTTCTCAGGTGTGAAAGAAAGATCTTGCAAACAATTTAAACATTTTTTTTCCCTGTTAAAACATTCTCAAGTATTGAGTCACCGAGACAGAACTGAATGTATTGTAATGCATCTAAACTCAATATCACAATATCCGAAACAATCTCAAAAAAAGAATCTTAACTTCTTTCACTTCCCCAAGCTAATGCTACAAGTAGCGAAAGAATTGCTGACATTTTTCAGAAAGTCTTCATTGGCTGAGTTAGCATTTGAGCATGAGCATGACCTTACCCTATTGATCGTACCGCTGCTGGAAAGTCCATTTTATCTGATTCCTCAAGATTATGACCCTCCTGGCTGGCTCGCCAAATTTGTCACAGATTTTGTCTCAATTGTTAATGGATACGAACCCCCAATCTCATGTTCTTGTATGCACAAACCCATAAGAGTAATTCAGTATTTACACTTTTTCATTGTGTTTTATTAGTAGAAGGCATAATTTTGAAAGCTTGTAAGATTTCAATTTAGCGACCACTTAAAATTTCTTTTTCTTTTTTTTTTTTTTACTTGTTTTTTATTTTTTTGACCCAGCCCTCAATTGTGGGTCCGACATACATTGTTGGTTTTTAGATTAGCTTGATTTGCTCTGGTCGCATGAAAGTTTGCTGCATAGTAGGTCCTATAACAGGGACCCCATCACCCCATCAGGACTTGCACAATCTCAGTTTTTCCTACGTACATGTTAGAAATTGTTGTCACTCTTAAAGGCTGACTTTCAATTTAGACATGAAATGTAATTTATTTTTAACAAGTTTTGAATTGTTTATCCATATTGTTAAATTAATTTTTTCTCAATTTTTTTTTTCCAATTTACTTCTGATGAAACATGGAAATAAAGAGTTTGAAAATAATTTCTCTTTACGACTGTTTTGATAAACAGAAACCCTGGGTGATCTGCTGAGCCGCGTGTCGACAGCCGATTGGTGTCCGAGATGAGTTACGAAACTCGGCGGTATGCGAGTTATGTCGCAGGGTATGGATGGAATATCTCTGGGGAGGCTTTGAAAACGGATACAATGCGAGCAATAAATAATTAATAATCAGTGAATAAAGAAAAACAACATGGTGACGGGGGGGGGGGAGTGGAGGAAAAAAGTAGTGTATTTTGAACTTGATTATAGCTCTAGTTAAGCATGTAGCTCATCTGACACACTTTCCTGGTGTCTGAGAGCCAGTGGGATTAGGTTCCACTAGGACAACGTGGGTGTGTGTGTCTGTATATGTATGTGTGTTTCTTGCTCTTGCCGGCTAACGCGCTTTCAGAGTGAATGGACTGCGAGAAGAGTTGAACCTTCAATCGCTTTCATGTTGCTGTAATTCGAGAACAACAACAAATGGGCTCTTTCCACCGGTACGTCCATAAAATTAACTAAGAATTCTGATTTTCAATGTGTAGTACAAATACTTTTGATAAAATATGAATTTGGTAACTGTCCTCAAGCATGTAGTGTGTGTAACAGGTAAAGAATGGTAGCTAACTGCTTCATTTATATAATTATGATAGTTTTATGCACCTTAATCATACATATTTTGTTTTTAAAAATCTTTAATTCTTGCGCATAAAATTCTACTTAGCCCGTTCATACTGATTACAAAATGGTCAAGCTTGAAGTGCCGGTTATATGGACCGAGGAGACATTCAAACTTCGAAGTCGATCAGGAGTGTGAGACAGCTGGTGCAGTAGGAGGTGATCGCGGAGGAAAAGTGTGGGTGTATGCGGGAAACCGGGAGACTGACTGAAGCAGCTGGACGCACAAGCTCCTGCTTGCACCGAAATGTCTCGGCTATTAATACACCCCGGCGCTGAGCCTACGATCAGCTCGTTCAAACACGCACACATGAACAGTTATTAGGGTGTTGATCAAATATTTATTGTTGCTATTATTATTAAACATTTTCGCCTATATTAGATTTATCTCCAACATTACTGAAATACTCTGCGATTCGCGTAAAATGCACTCACAATCACAAATTACAGCAGTTGGTGCTCTCACATTTATTAGTTTTGGTATGTACTGTGTACTAAGCTTTTACTTGTGCTATATTTTTTAAGGCTCCCGTTTTCTTTTTGTCGCTCAAATTGGTGTAAACTGCTTGCATAATTTCGGGTTTAATCATGTTTAAATATAATGCTTTCACATTTATTACTTTTAACCTCCGTTCGCAAAAAAAACAAAAAAAAAACAAAGACTCACACTTGCATCTTACATCTCTCACATCTCATCTGAAAACTCGTGTTTTCTTTGGCATTTAAACCAACATAAGATCTTGATTTTATATGAGATTTTTCATATAAAACATGCATTTGAGATGTGTTATTTATTTGTCTTTTTATGTTATTTTATTTATTTGAAGCATTTTGGCGCACTTGTTTCTAAAGTGCTATACGACTTGAGTTGAGATTTACTTATTTACTATTTATTTTATCCAATACTCATATTGGACCCCCTGCCGTTTTTGTACCTTCCCAACTGCCAAACAACGCCAATTAGCCTAATCTGAGCCTAATGAAGAAGGAAAGCGGAGCACCCGGAGGAAACCCACCAAGCGTCTGTTCAATTCAGTAAAACTCTATTTATATAATGCTTTTAACAATGGTCATGGTCGCAGAGGCACTTTGCAGAGTCTAGAACTCGGCTACCTAGAGAAAAGTTCATAAATGTAGCTCTTAGACATCTGTTCAGCATTCAACAGAATATTTCGTCACCACCTGACTGGAAAGCCCGCTGGACCTGAACACCTCACTCTTCAACTGAATCAGATTGGGACACCAGCATCACCACACTAACCCCCCTATCACTGTACCCCCGGGCGGTGTCTTCAGCCCGCTGCTGTTCACTCTGCTGACATGCAATTATTCACCACTGCACATTTCAATTAACTTTAAGTTCTCCAGAGACACGACTGTAGTGGGTCCCATCAGCAAGAAAGACGAGTCGGCAAACAGACATGAGGCGGAGAAACTAAGTCACTTCAGGACAGCGCAGAGAAACCACGCTCCGCTCCGCTGAACCTTGATAGAGGTTGGAGATTCATCGGGAGCACAAAACTCTTTCTGACGAAGAACCTTAAATGACCCATGAACCTCAGCACCATAGACAAAGAATGTCCTGCTTTGTCTCAGCTGAGAAAAGCCAATCTTCCAGCTCTATTAGGACCTGGTTCGGATGGTAAAACCCTGCAGCAGACTGGAAGCTCATTGGAGACCCTGTTTTCCTATAGCATAGACTACAAGCAGCTTTCAGACAATATCTTCACCCAGAAGGAACCAAACGTTGTGGCTTTCACAACTAGTTCTTCCCCCTAACCAGTAACCAGGGACTCAGGACACATTCTTGCACATTTCCTTATTATGTATTTTAATTTAGTTTTGTGTCGTTGTACAAAGTTCGGTGTTGTTTTATGTAGCACTATGGTCGGAATGATGTCCCAGTTCACTGTGTACTGTAAGTACTGTAGCTGTATGTGGTTGAAACGACAATAAAAAGCTACTCGACTTGAAATCCACATAAAATGTCCTTGCATTTCACGTTCACAAAAATCTCTCACACAACTGCTAGTCATACCCTCCAAAATGACTTCTGGCTTTACTTCACAAATGCGTTTACATTCGCTCCCACGCTAAATACGTGATGAGTGGGAGAGATGTTTTGTGTCAAAGAGATAAATATAATGAACCTACACATCTCTCTTCTCTGTCTCTTCTATCAGTAATGAAGAAGACGATGGTTCTTTGACCAAGATGGAATCCGGGTCTCTGTCACAGGAATCCAATGAGGAGAAGACCAGAAGTACAACCGTGATTGCCCAGGCAGAGGGTATGGAATGTGTTGTGTTGGAGATGTAAAGGAAGGACCTAAAATGGCTGGCATTAGAGATGCAGGAAATGTACAGTAGAAAGTAAAGAACTAAAATCCTATTTGAGAAAATAACGGGTGGGTTTGAGGTGTACCTGTGGTGCAGTAATATAAACCAGTGATTTGTAGTTGCTGTTTTGTCAGCGCTTATTGAGCAACCAGAACCAAGAACCTAACAGTACTATGTTGCAAATTTTATATATTTTCTATGTTTACACATAGATGTCTAGTAGTTTCTTTCCTCTGTTGCAGTTGAGCAGTTTCAAGAATTCTGTCCATCCAGTGTCAAGCATGGCATGCTTCAACCACAAACCATGGCTCCTTTCCATAGAGGACACTCTAAAACAGTCAGGGAAGCGGCAAGCAGGGAGGCTGAATTTAAGCAGCCACTTTGGAGGTCAAGTTCAAGAAAGAAATCTCTAAAGAAGGAAGAAAAGAGTTGGGCCCCTTTTGAGGAGCCTTCCAGCAGTGTAGTGAGTCCCAGCATTCGTAGGTTGGAAGTGAGATGCTGCTCCGATATTTACACCAGCGGTGGAAGATCTCCAGAGCTCCGTTCTCAACCAGAATCTGTGTACATTTATGCTGAAAGCATCAACGCGTATGACACACTTTGTTCTGGTGCCGTGCAAGACTGGAGTACACTTTGTCTTTATACAGGGAATGAAAAAACCTGCAACGTTGTGCCAGATCCCAGATTTGAGACTGAAGGCAACAGTATAGAAGCCTTGATCGGATCAGATTCCTCTTGTGAGAGCGAGTCCATCGGAGGCGACTGTGACTCGGATTCAAGCTGTGTTAATGCAGACTGGGAGTGGAGCTTCGACTCTGAGGACGACTCGTGCCACTTGGTCTACAGCCTTGCTGAGGCACGGTGGGGCTCTGCCTCATCATGTTCAGGCTCTGCTGCCTCCGGTTATATCACTGACTATGGTTTGGGATCATTCTCATCCTCCATCATGGAGGGACAGTTCCGCTCTACTTTTGGTGGCCATTTTAAGGCAGGACATTGTGACTTGTCAGTTGGCCGTTTTGATGCAGGGCACTGTGAGTCAGCCGCCTGCCAGTTTGAAGGAAAACATTGTTACCCAGCAGTCAACAATTCTGACAAAGAGTACCATCACCATGTCAGCCGTTTCAAGTCAGGGCACCAAAACGTGCTGGCTGGGAATTTTGAGGCAGGCCATTGGGATCTACAAGTCATCCATTTTGAAACAGGACAATGTGACTTGCCAGACAGGTATTTTGAGCCAGAACACTGTGACTCGCTTGTCGGCCAATTTGAAGCAGGACACTGTGACTCCCCAGTTGGCCATTTTGAGGCAGGATACTGTGGTTTGCCAGACAGCTGTTTTGAGGCAGGACACTCTAATTCCCTGATTGGCTGTTTTGAGGCAGGACACTGTGACTCACCAAATGGCCATTTTGACAAGGCTTCCTGTGACCTCTACAATGCTTCTTCTGAGCGTAGCACTGCAATCTGTCATAAGGGTAAAGAGCATCACTCAGTTTTTAATTTAGAGGACTGTTCTGATCTCACATGGAATAAACTACAAGGTGTCGTGACTCATCCTGATCGCCATTACATCGGACCTTTTTTCCATGAGATGATGAAAGAGACCGAGCATGACCGAAATCAAGAAAAAGTCAAGATAAACACAGGCTTCCTCTTCCATCCACAAAGGGTAAAAAAAAACTCGCAAATTGTTTATAAATAATAATATTTAATACAGTGAAATCTCATATTGCGAGTAACGCGGTTTGCAAGTGTTCCGCAAGATGAGCAAAGATTTTTAATACATTTTGACTTGAAAAATGAGCAAGTCTTGGTTTACGAGTACCGAGTATCATGTTTCACGTATGCGCTTCTTGTTTTGACGACGCGCATCACGTGATCACAACTGAGCCAACGGTTTTTCTCTTGCGCTGCGGAATTGTGGGTAATCATCTCCCCGCTGGTTCTTAGTGCACGTCTCCCACTGGTATAATCAACATTAGTGCACGCGTGTACTGTTTACTATAACAGTGTGACCATGTGTGTGTGCGCGTAAAACATATTTTATTTTGTGTTTGTATGCGTGTGTGTATAGCGCGTGTCTATAGTGCGTGTGTACTGTTTATTATAACACATATGTGTGTGCGCGTGTAAAGCAAAAGCAAGTCTCATTAGAAAGGTTAAAGATTTATATTCACTCTCTCGGTCTCCCGACACTGCACTGCACACACACGTCATTGGACACCGTGCCCCTTCACACACACACACTCTCTCTGCTCTACACAGAAACTGCTCTGTCAGTCTTTTCAAAGGTGCAGGTTAATTTGTTTTATTTTTACTTTACAGCAGCATAAAGGGAAACGATTATCTGTCGGGATCTGTGTGTGGATGCATGTAACCTGAACTTTACTTTTTTATGTAAAGTTCAGGTTAATTTGTTTTATTTTTACTTTATATTTTCTTTTAATTCTTTTTATGTATTTATTTTTTGGGGCTGTGGAACGAATAATTTGAGTTTCCATTATTTCTTATGGGAAAATACGATTTGGTTTTCGAGCGTTTTGAAATACAAACCTGCTTCCGGAACGAATTATGTTCTCTAAGGTTTCACTGTAATTGTATGGAAATGGTCTTTAGGATGAAACGATCAGAGACTAATTCATAATGTTACAATCTCTTAGTTTTTACAGGCAAAAAACTCAGAGTATCGGGAAGGCCAGGAATATTCTGTGCTTCGCCACGTACAGAACGGCTCGTATGGAGATGTTTTCAGTGTCCGGGACAAACAAACTGGGTTTACGTGTGCTGCCAAAAGGGTGAGATCTCCAGAACACTTAAACTGGATGTCTTTCTTTTTTGTGGAACCTGTGTACACCCACTGGTTGATTTATTGTCCTACAGCAGAGTCATATTGTAGTCATTACTTACTTCAAGGCTCTTATTTGCACTTACAATTCATAACTCAAATGGTAACAGGAAACAGTTTGTCTCATGGCAATCTGTGAACTTTAATGCAACTATAAACTGATGAATACAAAATTGTAATTGTATGCAACCTGCTGGGGTAGAAGAGTTTGTATAAAACACTTTAAAATGTGCCGTTATTAGGAAATGAAGTTGTCAACAGTAACTTTACACTTTTTTTTAGTCGACAGACTATTATGGATTGTTTCTGTTCTTTATACACATTCTTTTAGCGTTAAATTCTTACCCCTTTCACCAAACCAACTTCCTGCAGATTCCTCTGAGCAGTTTCAGCTGGGAGGAAGTGGGGACATGGAGCAGGCTGGACTCGCCACGTGTCCTTCAGCTCTACGGGGCTGTACGTGAGGACCTCAATGTTGTCCTCTTCATGGACCTGAAAACAGGTACATTCCGAGTTATTCCTTTTTTATTTATTACACCTTCAGACATCAAACTTCTTCATGCAATCCAGAACCTCAGTTTCACCTCCTCTGTTCAGGTTCATTAGCGCAGTTCTTAAAAGCACGAGGGTGTTTTCCTGAAGATTTGGCTCTTTATTATCACCGTCAGGTGCTGCAGGCGCTGGAACACCTGCACGGCAGAAAGGTCATTCACCTGGATGTCAAAGGTGAGCGTTCCCCGCATGACATTACATGACTGACTGACTGAGACTCAATTTATTACTGTCCAGTTGACTGCATTTTATGCTCAAATAAAAACAGTACTATTCTCAAAGTTATAAACAGTAATAACATCTTAATGTACGTATGTGTGATTAATAAAGAGGAGCTTTAGTTTGTTGAACGTCTATTTTTCCAAATCTTACTTTACTTGTTTTTTCTTCTTTCTTGTGTTTAAAAAAAATGGAAGGGCATTTAGGAAATCATTCTTGCTAAAGGAAGGACTTTGAAAAATTAAGATATAATATAATTAGTAAACTATTACTGTATAATATTTATAGTAATAAATACTCACTTCTTTAGTATGTTTATATTATCTCTATATTACTAAAGACTCGTGTGTGTGTGTGTGTGTGTGTGTGTGTGTGTGTGTGTGTGTAGTGGACAACGTTTTACTCTCGAAGGACAAGCGGGAGTGTTTCCTGTGTGATTTTGGATTATCTGAGATGTTGGACCAGACTGGATACAGCACCAAGACTTTTAGAGGTAACACACTTTGCATGTACACAACACACACACACACACATGTGTGAACTTCACACCCAAGCAACAAATTGAAATTTTATTTGTCACATACACAGTACGATATGCAGTGAGTAAAATGCTTATACATAAGTTATATATAAACTTATATATAAGTTTACAAGAAAAGAGGAAATAAATAGTCAAATAAAAGTAAAACTAAAAATAATAGTCATTTTTGAGACCTTAAAACAATTTACAAGAAAGAAGGAAATAAATAGTGAAATAGAATGAAAAATAGAATGAAAATAGAGTAAGTTAAGCTATAAAACAATTTTTTAAAAAATATATAGGAAATATAAAAATATCAAATATAAAAACTTAAGTCTGTACAAATATTGCATATTTAATTTTAATGGAACATTTTAATGCAACATTGTGTGTTTTAATGGTGTTTTAGGTAACGGTCTGCGCGGCACAGAGAGCCACATGTCTCCCGAGGTGGCTCATGGAGATCCTCGTTCAGACAAAGCGGACATCTGGAGTAGCTGTTGCATGCTGCTGCACATGCTCAGTGGCCATCAGCCGTGGACGCGCTACTACACACACCCGCTCTGCCTGAAAGTAAGAGCACCCCACCACAACCACCAACACATAACCGATATTATACTTATATTTATACTTATTTATTATTATTATTTAAATATAAATATAAAAAATTCAATGCATTAATGGATATAAATAAGTTCATAAGTAAGCAGGCACATAGATAAATAAGTAGCTACTAAATTAGTAATTATTAAATAAGTGTTTAAAAAGTTTCATGAGTAGTTAAGAATTTATTTTATTTAATTGGTAAATAATACATAAATAAACACCTAATTAAATTAATAAATAATCACATATAAGAGAAGTAAATTAAAAAGTCAGTATAAAAAAAAGTAAATAAACAGGGAAGTAAATACAATGAATAAATTAATAAATAAATAAATAAATAGTTAGAAATAAATTAATAAATAAATTAGTTAACTAATTATATATTATGAAAGTTTGTTAATAACGTTACATTGAGTTAAAAAAAATTATACTATTACAAATAATATGTAAACCCCAACCTACAGTCCTGTGCAAAAGTCTTAACTTTTTTTTTTTTTAATACTTGAATGATTCATATTTCACTGTGTCAAACAAAAACATTCTTCTGAAACCGCTCAGGTACAGACGAAAACGTCCTTCAGTAGGCCTGGAGAACTATTCCTCAAGTCTCCATTAGATAAGAAAGAAAGTCTGGCTCTTTGGACACAAATATGAAAGACGTTTTTAGTACACAGTTAAAAAAAAATCACGGTCTCGACTGAATATAATTTCAGTCTCTTAGAGCTAATTCTAAAGTATTATCGTATAGATCGTGAGTGAGCCGGCCCCTCTGTGGGAGATTCCCGCAGGCTGTGACCCCTTGACCTGTGACATCATCAGAGGGGGATTGGTCAAGGAGCCGAGAGAGAGGGACTCGGCCCGGGAGTTGCTGGAGAGAAGCAGCAGAGCTCTGCGAGCAGGTCGGTGGTGTTTAGAGAAACGGTTACCAGGTTGTTCATCATATTTAGACCTGCTTAGATAATATCATATATATTTAGATGTGTAGGTGTGTGTGTTTCTTTAGTAGGTGGCCTCTCTGATCCTGTCCAATCAGCCACACAGAATCAGCCCCGCCCTCAGATCTCCCCATCAACCAGCCTTCTCAACAAACCCTCAGTGGTGCCGCCTCCCGTTTCCATAACGACACGCCGTAGTCAGGAAGCTCTCGCTGCTCTTCCTAGGATTCAGTGGGTCAGCACGTGGAGGGAACGAGCAGCCGAGGAGGACTCGGATTCAGAAGACACGTATGAGGACGGCGATGGCAGGACGGACAGGACGGAAAGATGGCTGGAGCACTGGGGACTGAGAAAGCAATACAGACTTTCAGAAGACGAGAACAGCACCGATGATGAGGGAGAGCCCTGGGCAGAAGAAGGAAGGAGAGAAAGAGCGGCTGCAGAGAAGCAGAATGAAGAGGAAGGAGAGAGCGATGAGGAGATAGAGAGTGATCTGGGGAGTTTGAGGGAGCTGGGCAGCGACGACGAGTGGGAGCCGCTTCAGCGGCTGCAGATCCTCTACGGCACGAGACGCAGACGTGATGGAGACGAGTGGTCCGAAACGGAGGAGGAGTGTGTACCCTCGATGACGAGTGAGTTGAACCTGAACCACTGAACTGTTCTGATCCGTATCAATTTGCTTTATATTCTTTGGAGATGCTGCAGTGTGAATGTTTTTGTCTGGACAGGTTTAAATCACACTACCTCATGTGAGCAAAACTCCAGATTAACCCTCACCTGCCATCGCAGCGTCTGTACTTCTGACACCGATCTAACCGACAAGGTGTGGATCCGGGGGTTGCCAGGTGTCCTTTATCTTACATCTCTCCCTCTCTCTCTCTAACTTTATCTCAACACTTCTGTTTCTTCTTCTGCTTTAAAGGGTTCTGATTGGTCAGATGACTTGAGCTCCGGCGTCTTCTCCTCCTACAGCAGCCTCACAGATGAGAGGAGTTTCAATGTCGATTGGTCCGTCTCCACCAACCAGCCGCCGTCTATCAGCTTTAAAGGTAAACCCCCGCAGCTTGCTCAGGTGATCTCCTCCCTGCATTTACTTTCAGTGATAACGTGACCATGTGTGTCGGTGTGTAGGCTTCGGGGTGGATATCTGGGTCGAGGATGTGAGCGGGAAGACTTTTAGGATCAGAGAAAGACTGAGGGTGAAACTGGGCCATGTTGCCATAGGTATAAGTTCACAGGTGAGGAGTCTGAGCTATCTTCTTTTAAATTGATATAAAATGAAATTGAACATTCTTTCTTTCGACACCAAATCAACAGACAAATAATGCGGCAAATATGGCGTCTTGTTGTGTTTTTACGAAAGGTCTCCATGAGAGCGTTCTGTTTAGCCACGCTGGATGGGAAGCTAGTCTCCCCTGACGCCGAGGTTCTGGAGTCACGCATGTGGCTTCTGTGTGTCCCTGCTCCGGACAACAGCACCAACTGGACCTGGAGGATCCAAGACGGCAAAATGGAGACGCAAGAGGCTGACGGACTGCAGTCGGACACGTGCTCTACTCTGGCAGCCTGAACACGCTATGGACATCACATTCCCATTTTTCACCTCATTTATGTCATGATTTATTTTGGAATTGTGAATTGAATAATATTTTTTGACTTCCTTTTTCCTGAGCAAGCATGTACCATAGACGTCTTACGGCTATTGACACTTGGGGAGTGAAGTTACATTTTTTAGCGCCCTCTGGTGCCTGTGAGAGACACACTCTCTGACCTGAACCTTTGGTGCTTGGCTTTTTTTTCCTCTCTCTCTTTAAATAAAGAAGGCAATTTAAAACAGTTGTTTTATTGCTGAAGATGGAGCTTTTTTCTGTGTCAGAAACATGTTTTAAAAAATAATAAAAACAGATTAATCGAATAATTGCCATTAAGATCTTCTGTATGAACGCATCATTAACCCTATATAATTATTACAAGTCTAGAAACACTTGTTTAGAATTAGAAACCCCTAGTTAATTGCTAGTTATCAATCTTGTTAATCAGTGTTTATGAAACTGGAATTTAACTTACTGTATATTATTTATTATTTATAAAGCACTCCAGGAAGAGTAAACAATACCCGGGAAGTGAAAAGAAAAATCATCTTCAGTCTGGATTTATGAACAATCTGCTGAGTGAATTAAGACCTGCTTAAGCATGCGACAGAGTGCTTTATTGCTGAATATAGCATGGCTGTGATGCAGTCGAGTGCCGAAGCCATGACAGTCATGCTGATATTCAGTATCGTTGATTGTGATATTGATTTACACAATTTATTATCAACAGAGATTATAATTTGTATATTTACTTAACCAGTTATTTTGCTGGCGGCACGGTGGTGTAGTGGTTAGCACTGTCGCCTTGCACCTCCAGGGTCCGGGTTCGATCCCCGGCCAGGCTCGATTCCCGTCTATGTGTGCATGGAGTTTGCATGTTCTCCCCGTGCTTGGTGGGTTTCCTCCCACATTCCAAAGACATGTAGGTTAGGTTAATTGGCGTTCCCAAATTGCCCGTAGTGTGTGAATGAGAGTGTGTGTCTGTGCCCTGCGATGGATTGGCACCCTGTCCAGGGTGTACCCTGCCTCGTGCCCTAAGTCTCCTGGGATAGGCTCCAGGCCCCCTGTGACACTGAATACAGGATTAAGCGGTATAGATGATGAGTGAGTGAGTTATTTTGCTCCGCCAAGACACATCCTTTTAACTAACTAACCATGACTGGCGGAGCTGAAGACCAAAATTCGTATTAACAGCTTCTGGGGTTGAATCCCACATAGCATTAAATGGAAAACTAGTGCACTAAGTACATGTAGGGTGTACAATCCATTGTTCCACACACAAAGTAGTAGTGCCCTTGCTCAGGGGTTAGAGAGGGATTTGGGATTCAGCATTGTGTTAGAAGCTAGTTAGCTTTGTTGCTCAGGTTAGCTGTGAACAGATCAACACAGACGGTTCAGAGGCGATTTGGAACCACGTCTGAATTACTACGGAGTGATCAGATTGTGTGTTGTTGCTGAAAGTGCTTCTGTGACTGGGTGTGAATGTGGGTTTTGTCAGGCAGCTGCTCTCTCCTCAGTACCACAGACCGACTCTCACCAACGCTGAGCCACACAGTCAGTGTGGAGCACCAGTGCTGTTATTGTCTATTATCAACACTCGTCCAATCAGATTGCTCAGTCAGAACTATATTCAGTCGTATAATATTAGATAATCATTCACAGATCAAGACTGTTGTGTCACAACTATTCATTCATGAGTCATGTATAAGGCATATAAATGAAGACCAACATGATGAGCTCTAAGGTAAGTTAATGGTTAAGGAGCCATGCTGAGACTCTACTGTAACCTGCATTCTGGTGACTATTTTCAAGCTGGATTTCTCCCAAAATGGTAAGAAAAGCACTTCTTGGAATGTTTATGCTCCAGTTAAATGCCATTGTGACTGCTTCGGGACTATACCATCATGTGATATCAGTGTGGGACGCAGCTGTATAACATTCTCCTCACAGGATTAATATAAATACAACATCAAATCTTCAGAATCTTTTCTCGGTGACGTTTTCCTTTAACAGTGAGAGCGATTACGCAAACACGCCGAGCATCAGGACTTTTTTTTAGGTGTGTCTGCAGTTGCGACAATAAATAGGAAACGATTACTTCCTGCTTCGTTATGATTGGTGCGCAGTCCTTAGGGGCGGGCTAAAATTCGATTTTTCATTGACGCGATTGGTCTGTTCTGCGATAGTAGGCGGGGTTTATGAAGCCGGTGTCGGTGAGGTGTACGTGACGCCATTTTAACGTGACCGCGGTGACAGAGGGAGAACTCTCCAGAAGGCTCGTTTTTTTTACAAGTTGAATTCACACAAGAAGCGTTTCTTTTGTAACACGTGACAAGTAAGTTAACTCCTATTATAATTATATTTTCCTTCCTTTCAATCTTAATATAGTGTCACGTATTTATTGCATATATATGTATGTAGGAAGTCAAATTGCTAAGTTGGCTCATTTTTCCCCTCACACCCACATTTCGGCGGATAACCACCTCCTGCTTTATCATTGGTCGAGCTATCACGCAAGAACCAATGATTTAATACGTAAAATAAGCATAAACCAATCAGAGGCCAGGGGGCGGGATCTGACAGAAAACGGGTTGGTTAAAAAAACTAGCTTATGATGCTAACAGCTGGTAAAATTGCATGCGAACATATTATAGATAATATACACGTCTCTTTAAAATGTCAAAGTTAAATAAAAAAATGACCGTGCTTAATAAATATATATCTGTATACCTTTTAAATGGCTAAATGGTCAGATACTGTATTTAGAAATGAGTTAGCAAGTTAGCGTTAATGCCTTCTGTGTTTTGTTTATTTCGTTATTGCTAAAGCTTTTCGATATCTAATTATAAGAAGCAGACATTCAAGGTGTATATTTAATTATGTTTCAATCACAAGCCCTGGTTTTGTAAGTAACAATGAACGTAGCTAAGACCCGCCTTCTTTCACATGAAGTGTCCGGTTGATTGATGGACATGGCATGTGACCAATCAGAGAGCGTTTCCCCACAGCCCATTGGCAGACACAGGAGATTAGAGCTCTGTTATCGTGTAAAATTGGAATTTTTAAAGTTGGAACATTTGTACGATGGTTAAAAGGTAACAGGTCGCGTGAGACTAATATACGCTCCGATACCTCGAGTCAAAGTGTGATTCGTTTTATAATATTATTTCAGATTTTTTATTGTTTCTCATCGTCTTTTTCTCTCTATCAGATCTGAGAGGAAGGATGGGGAACGTCTTTGCAAATCTCTTTAAAGGCCTGTTTGGGAAGAAGGAGATGAGGATCCTGATGGTGGGACTGGACGCCGCTGGGAAAACCACCATCCTGTACAAACTCAAGCTGGGCGAGATCGTCACCACCATCCCTACGATCGGTACGCTGACTCGAACCCAGGATAGATGGGAACCGCGGTCTATGGGTCTTTTCACCTTAGTTTTCTGAGAACAATTGACCCCAAAGTCTGGTTCATTTTGCTCAATGAGAACACAATCCTTCTGTGCTCAGCAACCATATTTTGAAGAGGTGGTCTCGAGAACAATACAGCACACCTGGGCATGAATCGAATCAAATATGGAAGCCAATCGTATTTGAGAATTATAGTAAATTGCTGTTTAGATGCGACGTCATCCGTGCCTTCAGTCTCCTCTGACCCATACAGCCACAACTGATACACTAGGAAGGCACATGAGAGTGAAGGCAAACTGCAAGTGTATCCGAGATCAGAGCACAAAGAGCAATGTGAACAATGATTCCTGAGTATGGTTTGAATTAAATGCTTCTGATGTGAAAATGCCCTGAAACTCAGCATAGGTGGGAACAGCGGTCTGAGTCTTGTGAACTCGTGAAGTTTTATCACGGTGCAATAAAACGAAACAATACATAACTGGGGTTAAATACCTGGGAAAAGTTGAAAGGATTCAAGTGCCCTTTCTTGTTTTAAACAGACCCAGGGTTTTTAAGCACTTGTCTTGAGACGTGAGAATTTGTGTCGTTCTAGCAGAGCATTATTATTAGTATTATTAGCAGTGGACACAGCCTATAATCAAGGTTTTGTCTTTCCTGTTGCGTGTCTTGGTCTGGCTCGAGGGTGTGTCCGAAATCAGAATGTAAAATTGACTCTGTGTGTGAACAAAAGGAAGTAACTATGCTTGTACAAACATTTATTTTTTGGCTTGTGCCATGTGTGCGGGTTAGAGTTTCTTGCACCACCCTTAATTTTAATAAATTTCTTCTTAAGGGCAGCACATCCTGAAGTGTAGCATTACACACACACACACACACACAGCAATTAGATAAAAATATTTTTGTGAATGAAGTTATGACCTTTATATCAACGGTCATGTTTTGTGTGTTTTTGTGCTGCAGGTTTTAACGTGGAGACGGTGGAGTATAAGAACATCAGTTTCACGGTGTGGGACGTGGGTGGTCAGGACAAAATCAGACCTCTGTGGAGACACTACTTTCAGAACACACAAGGTAACACACACACACTTTCCTATAAACCACCAAGAACCCTTTTTTTGTTTTGTAACTGTTTTGCATCTCGACACAAATGAGTCATTGGAATTTAAGCGTGTTATTTAATTCACCTGCGATTAGTTCAGGCGAGTACAGAGTGTGAGTAAAAAAAATTAATGGTGAAATAATGATATAATCTGGAGATTCAGTTAAAAATAGGCACATTATCGAGAGAGTATCACACATGGGTATTTAAAAAAAGTTTTTTTAAGCATTAGGGTTGGGAATTTTTCTGATCCGTTCACGATTGTAGAAACATCCTGATTTACAACTTTAAGACCTTAAATCTTCAAAATGGTTCTTAAAAAATGCCTTAGCAACTTCATTCATTCAGCTTCTATAGTGCTCAGGGTGCACGCATGCACACGCTACGGGTGTTTAGATTAATCTGGATGTCATTGAACTGTGGGAGAAAACTGGAGTCCTCCAGAAGAAATCCACACACCCAGCACGGGAAGAACATGCAAACTCCACGCACGCAAACCCCGAGGTGGGAATCGAACCCTCGACCCTGGACGTGTAAGGCGACGGTGCTAACCACTACTTTTGCAAATGTAGATAATGAGACGCCGTAAAATGCCTTTCTGTTGCACCATTTGGAGTAGGTTATATCCAAGGCTGAAAACCAGTCAGGTTCAGTCACGGGCTGATCCACCGCTGCGTCTCTGGTATAAGAGTAAAAACTAAATAGAAAAAAAGATGTTCATGCGATAGATGAATCAGCGCTCAAAAAAGTTCGCGATTCATATCTGAATAAGTTATTCTTTTTCCTCATTTCTATTAAAAACCCTTTATACTTCCTTTATTTGTAGAATGATGCAACATTTGCCTTTTATTTAGTTTCATGTTTCTCGTATGATGGTGATGCGGTTGCAGTTTGTGATTATCTCAGGAGTGAGGGAGTATGCGTTTGAGATTTTTAAAACATCAGTCATCATGCCAGTTCTCTCTCTCTCTCTCTCTCTCTCAGGACTGATCTTTGTGGTGGACAGCAACGACCGAGAGCGAGTGAACGAAGCGAGGGAGGAGCTGACGCGAATGCTGGCAGAAGACGAGCTGCGCGATGCCGTTCTCCTCGTTTTCGCAAACAAACAGGTGACTGAATTCTGGATTCTGTGACTGAATCTGTGACTGAACCTTCTACTGGTTTAAAATGAGTGTTTTAATGAACCTCGTTAACCTTTACGTGTACTCAAGTGCACTGTGTATGTTATAGCAATGATAAATGTTAACATTATGATGACGTACCGCCTGCTGCCGTTGGTGTTGTTTAGGACCTGCCCAATGCCATGAACGCAGCCGAGATCACGGACAAGCTCGGGCTGCACGCGCTGCGCCACCGCAACTGGTACATCCAGGCCACGTGCGCGACCAGCGGGGACGGCCTGTACGAGGGCCTCGACTGGCTCTCCAACCAGCTCAAGAACCAGAAATGAACCATTCCACCCTTCCTCAGACCTGTGTGTGTGTGTGTGTGTGTGTGTGTGTGTGTGTGTGTGTGTGTGTGTGAGAGAGAGGTGTTGGCCTTGCCTAAACCTTGAATGGTCTCAGTATATTTTTATCCCCACAGAGAGCGAGCGAGAGTGAGTGAGTGTGTGTGTGTGTGTCATTTTACCAACGTGTGTGTGTGTGTTAGACTCAAATGCACCATTCAGCACAAACCTCAATGGTTCTGAAGTCCTTCATAAGGGTTTAGGCTTCACTGCCTCCTGTGTGTGTGGGGGGGTGAGAGTGAGAAAAAAGTGTTTACTTAAAGTATGTGTGTGAGAGAGAGAGAGAATGTGTGTCTGCTCGGACCATAGATATACACGCCTTACCCTACGTTCATTCTAGCAAGCGGCTGCTTATTACACGTTTGCACGTGACGCGACGCCTGGTCCCGTGTCTCACATGTTGGTCCGGTGTCCTCCACTCACACCTTCAGTTCCTACCTGAATTTTTTTTTTCTTTCTTTCTAGGTTGTACAGTTATCTTGCTTTCTGAATCGATTAAGACGCTTAAATCTAACGGCCGTTTTTTTTAACTCGGAGCACGCAAACCTTTCGAGTTCCCTTTTGAAACAGTTACAAAGTATGCAGGTCAGGCCACGCCCACAAGAAACTCAAATGTGCTCGTGTGAACGCAGAGGGGCGGAGATACGCGATGACGCCGTTCATGTACACCGCCTCCACCAGGGTTTTTTGGTCGTTTATGGGGCGGGGTGTAGTTTTAGTGTTACGTGACATTTCATTTCATCTTCTCTAAACTTGTGAGAGAGAGAAATTAGCTTGCGCATGCATGTAGTTTACTGCTAGCTAAGCCGCTTTTTCAATGTTAACTGCGTCAGATTGTCGGATTCGAGTAACGTTATTTATTTGTTTAAGGTCAGTTGAAGAGAGGGTAGCGTTAAGGGGCGACTGCTTCAGGGGTGTCGCCTCGAATGTGTATCTCTAAGGCTCATAACGAGGATGGACCCCCGCGTGCCTTTCTCTCTCTCTCTCACACACACACACACACACGCCGCTCCTCCGGTCAGAATAATTCTTTATATATATGAAAGGAGGAGGATGACGATACTGCGATTCTCCTTTTGAGAAAGTGTAAAGAAGTACTGTCTGACATTTATAGATCCGCTTCTTCAGCGCGTCATCCGATCTGTATGTCACATGATCTATGATCGCCAAGTCTGCTACTTATCACAATACCGGATACGGATAACGACAAAATGATGTTTAATCAGAGCGGTTTGTTAGCAGTCATAGTTACTGGCTGATCGTGTGTGTGTGTTTGTGTGCGAGAGACAAAATCGTGTGTCCTGACAGGCGTGTGTAAAGCAGTATTTGCGAGCAGGATTGTTTGGTTCACGACAATAACTGTAAAAAAAAAAAAAAGAAAAAATCCACCATTGGCGTTCGAGGCATGTCGAACACAGGGCCAGACGTCCTTCTCCACGGGTGCACGTTCGTTCTGTACAAATCATGAAGAAGCCCTGGTGTACTTGTGCTTTTGTGTGTGTGTGTGTGTGTGTGTGTGTGTGTGTGTGTGTGTGTGTGTGTGTGTGGCTTAGCAGGAACGGCATTGTAACCTGTATCAGGTTGGGAAGATCATTTTTTTTCCATCCTCGATTGTCCTTTATTTAAAAGAAAAAAAAAAAGTAATAATCCCATTTCCCCTCCCGCCTCTCCTCCGGTTTAGTTTTTCGGTCCTGACCGGGTGAAGGATAAGAGACCAGACGGAAGAGTGTGTCCGGGTTCTTGACTGTACACTACCTTACCTTTCAACCGAGCACAATCACTGCTACATTCCCACCTCCTTGTACTTTGTACTTGATTTAAATTAAATAATAAATAAAATGAATAAACCCTTCGATCACTTGTTTCTCTATATTATTATTATTATTATTATTGTTATTATTATTGTTATTATTTTATTTCTAGATGTTGTGGACACTGGTGGCGTCTTAGTTCTGATCATCATGAATGTGGCAAAAATTTCAGACGCTTCAAGAATTCTTGTTTAGCGGCAAGTTACAGAGTCCATGGCACGCTCCAGGCACATTGACAAAAACAAGCCTGGACAATCTGGAAGTTGAGACGTGTCAACTGGACGACTTGTTAGTTTAGTAGAAACATTTCTGCTCATCCAAGTAGCTTCTTTAGTCTGACTGAAGAAAACTGAAGATCCATTCTGACTGAAGAAGTTACTTGGATGAGCAGTGAAATGTTTCTACTAAACCAAGACGTCGTCCAGTTAACATGTCTCAACTTCCAGATAATCTCACCTGGATGACTGAGGATCTTCACAGACATGCCTGGACAATGTTAACGAATTTCTCCGTTACGGCCCACTCACACTCACACACCCCTTAGAGTGGTGTGATTTTTAACCCATTCTAACCATTTGATCAATCTTCCCTTGGTCCAATTAATTGCATCAATTGGTTATTTTTAAAAATATGTATGTAAATATAAAGTTACATTTTATAAAATCGACAAATTCTTTAAATATATATATATATATATATATATATATATATATATCTCACTTTTGAAGAAATATTTTCCGCAAATGGAAGAAGAATAGTTACACTTCTTCTTTTGAGTTTATGGAGCGGTTTGTGCAGCGCTGCCACCTACTGGACTGGACTAAAGAATTGCGGCGGAAAAAAACGCTGTGATCGATTTGTGAGAGACTTGACATCTAAACCTTGTTCAGACTGCAGGCAAATCTGATTTCCTTCGCAGATCCGATCTTTACGACTGGAGTGTTCACACTGTAATGTTAAAGTGATCAGGTTGAGCCCCAACAGCCACTGAGCCCTTGAGCAAGATCCTTAACCCCATCTTCTCCAGGGGCTTTGTATCCTGGCTGACGATGCCCTTTGACCCCGGTGTCCTAACTGGGATTTGCGTAAAAAAATTTTTTAATTGTGACAAGTAAGATTAAAATAATGAATCTTAACCTTACATTCCTTCTAGCTTTGCCTGTACAGGTGCATCCTCCCTACAGTGTTATCAGACAAACCACCTCGTCCTCTGTTCAGGAACTATTGTTCTTCATTTCCATATTGCGGTTAAGCCGGTTGGTCTTCCTGAAAGCATCGTTAATTTAGCCACACAGAAGGGTATGGCTTTTATGTATTTAGCTATAAATGTCCCAAAAAGACCTGTCATGACCTTCTAAAGCATAGCAACTTAACGTCCTACAAAATTATCATTTATATTATTTAGATATAATTTATCTCCGTTTCTTCTTCCATCGTCTCCCTGCTCACGTGATCTTGTGGACTTGAACTTGCGTCCGGTTGCGAGTGACGTCACGGGACGATCTGAGTGCTATCGAAAATGGCAGCGTTTCAAAATCGAATCGAGTCAGCAATCCCTCTGATACACACTCTAATGTTTATCCGAGAAGTGACTTGTGTTATCTGAGAACATCAAGTGATGAAGAACGTGAGTCTAATTCTTATCAGTCGACTCTGATAACAATGATCAGAGTCATCTCTCACAGTTTAATCACACACACACACACACACACACACACACACACACACACTGAGCTCAAAGGTTGAAGCTGATTAAACACAGTACTATCGCTACTACATAGTCAGGACCGTTTACCTAGATCAGTGTGACTACTAACACACATGGAAATCTACACACGAGGCGACTTATCATTAAGACTATTGCCTAATATACCTGTATTAATATTGATTATGAACAATGAAAACATGAAGGTGTAACATGGAGGCAAAATCATTCATTCATTACTGCACTTTTTTATTTATAAGTAGAAAAAGAGATTTAAAAAAATGTGGACTTTTATCTGTAAATGAACCCATTTTTGATTACAAAAAAAAAAAGGATAATGTAAAGGATCATGACACAATGTCGTTTAAAAAAAAAATTAAAATCTAAAACCTTTACGTAAAATTTACATGTGGAGTTTGTCTAATTCTTTACTAAGTGAAAGGTCGGGCAGATGCAGTGAGTAAGGGTAGTGTTTATACAGGAATGAAGGAGTGTAATCAAGTTAAACTCGTTTTTCAGGCCGGGTGAAGCCTGCGCTGCGGCTCTGTCCTGTCCTTTGTTTCTATTTTGGAACGCTAAAAGCTGAAACTGAAGCAAATTTGCATTTTTATTTTAGCAGGATGTGTGCCAAAACGAATCATTATATAATTCAACTATTGATTAAGAGTGTGTTTGATGTTAATGATTGTCCGGTTCTGTAAACTCCGTTCTTGGGTCCGTGTCGTCACATTTCATGTCTTTTTCACAACGTAATCATAATCATCGAGGATTCGAAATGAACCTGTGGGATAATCCATAAAATAATTTTACATCGTATCAAATCAGTGTTTTTTTTTTTTGTATAGCGTGACAGTTAGCGTTAAGTTCCAGCGGTAAAACAAATAACAATTTAACAGTAACTTATCTACACGTTAACGTAGTAACATCTCATACATTCTGTGAATGTGTTATGTAATCTAATAATAAATCTGTTATTATTATTATCAAAGAAAGAAATGTTGAAATGACGTTTTTTTGCTATGTTTATTTAGCTACCAATCATGGAAGAGGTCTGCAGCGTCAGCAGTCAGTAGGTTTTGCGACATCCTTAGTTCAAAGGAATTTTTACGCTTTGGGGTTTCTCAATAAAAGCTAGCTGTTTTTATCTTAGTAACTTCATCGGATCAACAAGATACTAGCAGAGACTACAGGAACGCTGATTTATTCCCAAGCAGAAGGTCCAATTAGCGCTTAAAGAAGCATAAAGAAGCAAAAACGTATTTGTGAAAATGCTCAATGCGTCCTACATTCTGCTGAACTTGCGCAACCGTCTGCACATTAAGTCATTAAGGCAAAACAAAGGCATGTGCTCACAGAACATATGTTTGACTTGTGACGCCCTGTTTATATACGCTATACAAAAAAAACCCCGCCTTTTGCTTTTATTATGGCATGCGTTTCAATGAGGTTACATAAAGGCGCAGCATATATTCCCATCCAGAGTTGCATTCATTTCTCTCCAATATCTTGTATTGATGATGATTGAAGTCAGACCGCTGTGTAAAGCCTTCTCCAGCACATCCCAAAGATTCTCAAGTGGGGTTAAGATCTGTGGACAATCCATATGTGAAAATGATGTCTCATGCTCCCTGAACCGCTCTTTCACAAGCTCTTTAAGCGCGATGAATCGTGGCATCGGCAGGAAAAACCTGGTCATTCAGTACATTCAGGTCTGCAGCTGACTTCATTTTTTGTCCACACAGCGTAATTCTAAATATCCAATCGAAGGCTCTTACCAGTTTAGTTAGTTCAATCGAGGTGGTAAAGTTTTTTTTTTTTTTTTTTTTAATTATGCAGCATGCCGTTCTGTAAAGTATGATATGGAGTAAGAACGGTGACAAAGAACACACAATTATTGAGCATCATTTCTTTGAAGAAGGATATTAAGGAAGAAATATGAAGAAAAAAAATTGCAGTTTGAAATAGCTAGATAACTTTATGGATCCGGAAGGGGAAATTCCCGAATAAATATAGTGTGACAGAATTTAAACAACACTGGACGTAATGACGATGTTTCGGAAAGAGTGAGTACGAAGAATCTATATGTAGAGTAACACAATGTGACTGGCATCCTGGGATACCCTCGCCACCCTGCACACAGGATAAAGCGGTAGAGGCGATGAGTGAATGTCACACAATGTTAAACAAGATGCCAGGCATGATTGGGGAGAAGGATGTCACACGGGAATAAGAAGGTCACACGGGAATGTGGCGGACATACTACATGACTCACTCACTCATCGTCTATACCGCTCTGTCCGAGTCGTGGGGGGCCCAGGAGACTTAGGGCACGAGGAACGGGCGGGGTGCCAATCCGCACACACACACACACATACACTCGTTCACACACTACGGGTGCTCTGGGAACACCAATCAACCAATCAGCCTGCATATCTTTGAAATGTGAGAGGAAACCGGAGTACCCAGAGGAAACCCAGCAAGCGCGGAGAGAACATGCAAACTCCACACACACACACACACACGGACCCCGATGTGGGAGTCGAACAGTGTGATACAACATACTGGGGATTTCTAGAAAGAAAAATGAATGAATAAGAAATGTGTTAACGAGTTAAACAAAATGGCCGACATACAGAGGTTAAGTCGTTTTATTATTATTATTGTTATTATTCTTTCTGAGGCCTGGACGGAGTGATTTCCTGCACTTTTACTGTAAATGAGACGCCACTTTTGTGTGTCACTGATTTTCCGCCTCGGGCATCTCGTAGTGAAATCTGAGAAGAACGAGATGAAGAAAAAAAAAAACAAACACAAATTTCTTTCTACGTAACGAGCTGCTTGGCTACACCTCCAGGAACTACAGCATGAGGCTTGCGTCAGCCACCGGAGCTCAGCACCGGACCCGCGCGTGGCGGAGCAGGAAGTCCACTCTGAAACCGAGAGCGCGCGCGCGCGCGAGAGAGAGAGAGAGAAAGAGAGAGGGAGGAAAAACAACTTCTCGTGCCTTGCTCGTGCTCGCAACTCGAGAGCAGTGCACGCGCGAACTCCCGTCGTCAAAGAAGTGCGCGCGAACTTTACATCAGCGAGGAGGACGTGTCAGTGTGTGTGTGTGTGTGTGTGTGTGTTCGTGTACGTGTGCGATTGCAGGACGCGTGCAGAGTGCAAGGGTCTCTAACTGTTTGGACTGCTGACTGTGGGGGGGACACGCACGCGCGCGCACGCGCACACTCACGCGCACGTATAAATATATATAGTGAGAAACCGATGATCCAGAGCTCACGCGGTCACCTCTGCACTCAGGACGCCCTCATTTCATCAGCTGTGTGTGTGTGTGTGTGAGGCTTTAACACACTCCCAACATGTCGTCCCTGTTGGTCGGGACCCTGAAAAGGTGAGTTTGTTTTCCTTAAAATGCTCGATTATTATTATTATTATTATTATTATTATTATTATTTAGTGTTATTGCATATGAATAATATTGTTGTTATTTTTGTTATTGCTTATTCATATTATTGTTGTTTTATATACATGGCTGAAGTGTTGCTTCATAAGTTTTGTAGTTACTGAGTAACTAAAGAAACACAAAGTTGTCCTGTTTTGTTCTTGCTAAAGTGTTTCCTCTTTAAATGCAGCTCTCCTTTACCTTTTTTTCTGTTATAACTGTATACATATATTTATCTATGTTTATTCATTTAAATGTACTTTTTTTTCTTTCTTAATTGCATCAATTATTTTAATGGAACTTGACATTTTTGTAATAGGGTTTTTTTTTTATTTAAAAAAAATGTGTTTCATATATCGATTTATTTCAGTGCAACAGACACTACAGTGCACAATGCTCTCATGATGGTGTGTGTATGTGTGTGTTTGTATGTGCGTGCGTGCATGCGTGTGTGTGTTTGTGTTTTTTTTTTAACCAAACTTAAATTATTTATTTATTCTTGGCCATTCATTTATAAAAAAATATTATTTTATTTAAATGAATATGACAGTTGTTATAAAATAGACCTGTCTCCATGATGGTTTTCTCATTTATTTATTTATTGTCTTTTTTTCATTTATGTAACAAATCAGTTTGCCCCAGTGAACTTTTCTTTTTCTTTTAATTTTTTATTTATTTATTTTTTTTATTTTTTATTTTTTATAAAATGTACTTAGTCCTGTGGTTGTGCATTTAATCTTTTTTATTTTATTTTATTGTATTTAATGTCATTTTTAAATTTAATGTTATGTATTTTAATACCTTTTTAGTGTATTATTATTTTATTTATTTATTATTTATTTTTATTTTTATCAATCTATCTATTTATTTATTTGATGTGATGATGATGGACTTAACAGGACTGCCTCAGGTGGGGTTTTGGTGGGGTTTGTGTGTGTGCGTGTGTGCGTGTGTGTGTGTGCGTGTGTGTGTGTGCGCGTGTGTGTGTGTGTGTGTGTGTG
>QMIH01000006.1:1468298-1499892 GCA_003987875.1 Clarias batrachus | reverse complement strand
TGTCTGTCTCTCTGTCTGTCTGTCTGTCTGTCTGTCTACTTCATTGGTTTTAATGTTTAGTTTGCAGGATCTCCTTCCCTCTTTCTTTCTTAAATTTTTTGGTTCGTTCTTTTTTGAATTTTTCTTTCTTTCTTACAATAACGTCTGACTGTTGTTACTTAATTACCAAATGCTGCATGTATTATTTCATTGTTTTAAACAAATAATAAGATAATCCAAACTTGTGTCCAGACTTTTGACTGTTACTGTATTTTCTGATCAAACTTACAGCTAAGGCTTGACTGACAGACGATGTCACTGCCATACAGGGAAGAAAAAGACAAGACTTTTTGCAGAGCTCAAAGAACAAATTGGTTCATCATTGCATTCAACATTCCTCTCCATTGGTGAAAGTCAGGATTCACCATCAGTTCTCGGCGCGTCCACAATAGAAATGTCTTGAGAGATTCTGACTCCTGGTTCCAGCATTTTGCACGTGATGACGTACACCATGAACTAACACCTCCATGTTGAATCACCAATGAAACTGTGTAATACATTTTTAATTAACGTGTTGTAACAGCAGACATTTGCATGAACGTCCCAAAGCATTTGTAATCCGCTTTTGTGATGTGCATGAGTGACAAGATGACATGACAAGTTTTCCGCTCTGAGCCAAAAAGCGACTGAGAAAAACTATAGTGATAAATCTCAGACTGTAACTAAACCGGTTTGATCTCTCTGCAGGTTGATTTTCTGGTGTTACGATGCTGGTGTGTGTGTGTGTGTGTGTGAGACTTTGCTGACATGTTTGTGTGTGTATCTCGAGGTGGGATGTCTTGGGTGCAGCAGTCGGGGTCCGCTCGCTGGCCTCCGTCCAGTCTCTGCCCAAAGCCGTGGCCGAGTTCGTCTCCGAAGCGGCGGCAGAATGCAAACCCGCTAAAGTGCACGTGGTGACCGGCACGCCTCAGGAGAGCGCCAACATTCTGGCAGGCCTGGAGAAAGAAGGCATGATTAAAAAACTGCCCAAGTATGAGAACTGGTGAGTGATGCAACCCTCGGCGCTTTTACCACATGTTCGGTAAATGCGGATCCAGAGGTTGAGCGAGCAGGAAGGAGGCCGCGCTCGTCACGACGCCTCGCGCTAACAGGTTGATGAAAGAAGCGGAGCATTCTGATGTGATGTGTTGTGATAACGCCGCTCTTGTGCTGTGTGTGTTGTCCAGCTGGCTGGCTCGTACCGACCCTAAAGACGTGGCTCGAGTCGAGAGCAAGACGGTGATCGTCACTAAACAGCAGAGGGACACGGTTCCCATCCCCAGCGACGGCGCCAAGAGTCAACTGGGCAGCTGGATGAGCGAGAGAGACTTCCAGAAAGCCAGAGAGGAGCGCTTTCCTGCAAGCATGGCGGGTGTGTGTGTGTGTGTGTGTGTGAGGTGGTCTGTACATTGCGGCCATTTTGTTTTTGTTTATTTTTTAACCAAAAATGTCATATCAAATCGCGATATTTATAAAATTATGATACTTATAGTATCAGCACAGAGGTATCGTGATAATATCGTATCGGGTGGTGACTGGCGATTCCCGTCCCCACCAGGAGAGAAATACAAGCCCTGAACTTTTGCTACGTTAGTAAACTTGAAGTTGAGTTCTTCGGTACTTTTCCTCAAGTACACATGTAAATGTAGGATTTCTACTTTAACTTGAGTCATATTCGACCGGTAATCTCTACTTTTACTCTCGTACAGGATGTGTGTGTTGCACTTTACCCACCTCTGGAGTTACACAATATTATATCTCTGTAATAAACGCTGCACTTACTACTTTGGCCTTTGGTTAATGTGTAAACTCTCAGACAACCAAATGTGTGAGAGAAAAACCTCTGCAATTCCATTTCATTTACTTTGGTTTGTTTGTTTGTTTGTTTGTTTGTTTGTTTGTTTACTTACTTATTTACATGCCTTTGTCTCACCCCAGGACGGACGATGTACGTCATCCCCTTCAGCATGGGTCCGGTGAACTCCTCTCTAGCTAAGTTCGGCGTCCAGGTGACAGATTCTCCGTACGTGGTGGCCAGCATGGGCGTAATGACCCGCATGGGCACGCCGGTCATGGAGAAACTGGCGGAGGGGGCGGAGTTCGTTCGCTGCCAGCACTCGTTGGGTCGACCTCTGCCACTTAAAGGTACCGACCGTTTAGTACAACACACGCTTCCACTTTGGTAGCGGATCCTTTCACTTTATCAGAGCGGCGAATTCACAAGCCATCGTCTTGTCTTGCATTTAATTCAGTTTTTCCTGACTAATATTGGGCGTCCTTGTTTCTCCCTCTGTTTTCCAGCTCCATTGATAAACCAGTGGCCTTGCAATCCAGAAAAGGTGCTGATCTCACATCTCCCAGATAGCAGGCAGATCCTGTCTTTCGGAAGCGGTTACGGCGGGAATTCGCTCCTGGGGAAGAAGTGCTTTGCTCTGCGTATCGCCTCTCGCATTGCCAAGGATGAAGGCTGGCTAGCTGAACATATGCTGGTGAACAAAACTACATTTATTGAAATATCGAAACTCTCGAAGTCTCTGCAGAAGATGCAAGCTGGGTTTTTGCGAGAGTATCACTTCTTTGAGTTTATGGAGCAGTTCGATGGTACAATACTGCCACCTACTGGACTGGAGTGTGGTTGAGAAGATAAAATTCTCGCGTTGTTTGAAACAAAGAAAAAAATAAACAAACAACACAAACTACGCAGCATTTCAGTGCTATTAATGATTTTATGTGTTTTTTATACTTTAAAACCTGTAAAAATATATATATGTTTGAGACAAAACAACAGCGGTGGGCAAATGACACAAGTCCTGTACTAAGTACAAAGTCCTGTAAAGCTGCTTACATTTACGTTTTAAAAACACTGGGCTTGTATTAGCTCACAGGATTAGCTCCCTTTTCATAGTAAAACTATTTGTTGTACTTTTGAGCAAAAAATATGAAAAATACCCTCTAATAGAACTGCTCAAGTTAAATACAGATACCTGGAATGTGTACTTAAGCGCAATAACGAAGCACACGTCCTCAGTTAGCTCCACCTCTGCAAATCAGACAGTAAACTTTTTCTCTCTGTTTAGATTCTGGGAATCACGAATCCTCAAGGCGTGAAGCGGTACATCGCGGCCGCTTTCCCAAGCGCCTGTGGGAAGACCAACCTGGCCATGATGAAGCCGACGCTGCCGGGTTGGAAGGTTGAGTGCGTGGGAGACGATATCGCCTGGATGAAGTTCGACAGTCAGGGTGAGAGACGATCGTTTCCGGCTTCTTCACCGTCGTTGTGCTGATACTGTGCACAAACCCCGGAGATTTAGACGATATTGTTATTACTTCCCAGGTAAACTTAGAGCTATTAACCCGGAGAACGGCTTCTTCGGCGTGGCCCCGGGAACCTCACTGAAGACGAACCCTCATGCCATGGCAACCATTTCGAAGAACACGATATTCACGAATGTGGGCGAGACGAGCGACGGCGGCGTCTGGTGGGAGGGTCTCGACCCACCGCCGTCCGGAATCTCTCTGACCGACTGGCTTGGAAATTTATGGAAGCCTGGTAACTGAATTGGACAACCACTGTGAAATAGAATTGTCCCGCTAATCTGTGTTTAGAGTCAGTTTACATCCACTGTTCTTACTTTGTAAGCAGATGAATAAAGTAGGTGATTTTTCACAGGTGATTCGAAACCCTGTGCACACCCGAACTCCAGGTTCTGTACCCCCGCGGGTCAGTGTCCCATCATGGACCCCATGTGGGAGAGTGACGAAGGAGTGCCGATCGACGCCATCGTATTTGGCGGCCGGAGACCAGAGGGTGACTACTTTTGAATCCAAACGCTAGGATTATTATGGTTATAGGTTTATCATGTCCTCTGCTGTAATAACACCTATCTCTTGTTTTTCACAGGAGTGCCTCTGGTGTATGAATCATTTAACTGGCGCCACGGAGTGTTCATTGGTGCCGCCATGAGATCAGAATCCACGGCAGCTGCAGAACATAAAGGTATCGCCAACTTTATACAACTTTTATTAGCATGATTTTATTCTTTTTTTTTAAACACGTTGTACCCCCTGGCCAGTCAGAATGTCTCGCATAAATATAAATGAAATCACCAAACCAAATCTTGTGTCTCCAGGTAAAGTTGTCATGCACGACCCGTTCGCCATGCGTCCGTTCTTCGGCTACAACTTCGGCGACTACCTGAAACACTGGCTGAGCATGGAGACCAGGAAAGCGCCCACGCAGCTCCCCAAGATCTTCCACGTCAACTGGTTCCGGAAGGATCCGCAGACCAATTCCTTCCTGTGGCCCGGGTTCGGAGAGAACTCCAGGGTGCTCGAGTGGATCTTCCGTCGCTGCGGACGCACCAGCGAAAACGAGGCGGCCCAAAAGAGCTTGGTAGGCTGGTTGCCTGAAGAGGGCGCCATCAACATGGAAGGCCTGGGCCAGAAAGTCGACATGAAGGCGCTCTTCGACCTTCCGAAAGCTTTCTGGCAAAAAGAGGCCCAGGAGATAAGAGCCTACTTTACCCAGCAGGTGGGCGCTGACCTCCCTGAGCAGGTAGCGGCGGAGCTACGGGCGCTCGAGGAGAGAGTTCGGGATTGAAGGAAAAGGACATGGCGTTTTTATAATACACTATTTTTAAATGTTTGTTGTTTGTTGTCCTGCCATGAAATTCTATAATAATAATAATAACAGTAATAATAGTAATAATAGTAATAGACACCAGCCAGATGAAGCTAAGTCTCAGTGACTGTAACTTAGTGCCATGTTGTCTTGATGGATTTCAAGAGGTTTACTTTGATCTGCAAGTAGTGACGAGCATCTAAGTGACATTGGACCAAAGACATGTTTAAGAGAGTTACAAAACTGTTGTAACCATGTTTACATGACCTGGCTGAATAAATGACTAAAAACATCTTTTATCAGCTGCTGTCTTCATGTTCTTTCACCCTATATGTCATGAAGAGATGTCCATGTGCATTTCATTCATATATCATCACATAATATCCCCCGCTTCAACGTCAAACCATGACTCAATTGTAACTTCTTGGCCGAGGTAGCCATGATTTAAGTTCACATACTCCTTTTTGAGCATAAGCGATCTCTGGCATCCTTGATTTTCTTTACGTTGCACTCCTTTTCCGAACACGCTGTTTCTGTGTCTATAGCTTTAAATGAACTGCAGGGACATTCCGGAAACGTCCACGCCTGGGAACTTATTAAGCCTTTCCAACCTGCCTCAAAATAAGGAGAAAATCTATGTAAGACTGTTAGCAACTAAGCTGCAGAGGGCCAGGTTACGTGTTAACGATTAGCTGCTAATCGCTAACAGCTAATCTAGGCCTTCCTAAGAGCTAAAGAAGACTAGGTTAGCCATTAGCAGTTAGCACTAGCCTTGTGTGTAAGTCTCTTGATATATGAAGTCACAGTGGAGAGAGAAAATCTGATTTGCTTGTTTGAACGAATACAAAATTAAAACAAAGACAAAGAGCAGAGAATGGTTTTTTCCCCTCATGTTTTTGGCGGATTGTTGATTTCCCAACGTGGTCATACCACAAAATGTTGCTGTTTCCTATGAATCTCCAACTGTTTTTCTTTTCTGGCCTTTCCAGATAAAAAAAAAAAAAAACACTTTCTCTTCAAACTATACATAATTTTCAGAATTGTGTAGCTAATTGGGCTTGAAATGTTAAACCCACTACTCTTGCAAGGAAATAAAAATCAATGTACGTTTGCATTGTGGCATCAAAGTCTTTGTTTATCTTTCAAATAATTCAAAAGACACCAGCACTGTAGCTTCATACAATTTGATGCTATCGTATCATGTGATCACACATATTGACACGTCCCCTAGTTTTACTCTATGATTTCTTCTTCTAAAATAAAGAAGAAGAAATTAATAAAACTACCTCCCCCGGTGTTAGGAACCACCACTAGATGGCACTGTTCGTTTGTTTGTCTTGTTCTTCTTGTTGGTCGACTCAAGTTTCCCAGAAGGCACCTCAGTCAGGTGATGAGTGCTCACCTGAACCGAGGTGGCTCATTAAAGATTCTCTAAATAGGAGTTTGTTGTGGGAAACTGGGTCGAGCATTGTTTGTAGGTTTATGTTTGTGTGATTGTATGTCTATATGTAAACCTCATAGTCAAGGGGGCATTCCTTTTTGTTTAGTTTTGTTTCTTTGAGTTTCATATTTTAGTTATATGGTTTAACCTGTGTTTTTTAAGAGGGCTCTATTATTAGTTTGCTTTATGTTCTTTGTGTAGATGGATTCCTGGAGCCGTCTTGTTCAGTGTTTAGTTAGGCAGTGTCTCCTCCTGTGTAAGTACTGTTCTGTGTATCCCCAGTGTCGGCCTTCTTGTGTAGTTCTTTGTCTTTGGTGTCCCTTATCTGTTTAGATATGTGTAGCCACATGAGTGCTTAGCCGCTAGCAGGGTTAGCTGGGACACACACACACACACACACGGCGCCTGCGCGCACCAACGGAAACACTTATCTGTACTTATCTTGTACTTTTTTTTAAAGGTAAAGTGCAGATTAATTTGTTTTATTTTCATTTTATAGATTGTATTAATTATTTTTATGTATTTATTTTTTGGGGCTGTGGAACGAATAATTTGAGGTTTCATTATTTCTTATGGGAAATGATGATTTGGTTTACAAGTGTTTTGCAACACGAGCCCAATTCTGGAACGAATTAATCCAAGGTTCCACTGTACTTTATTTGTAAAAATAGATACACGTATACAACTTTTACAAAAATTCTACAAGTCTAAATAACTCATATACATATATTACATACTGTAAGGAGATAATAATATGCAAGGGTTGTTTAGTCAGACCGGGTGGTACATTTCTCGTCAGTGAAATAAAACTAATCATCTCATAAAACCAATTGTTGAATCCCCATTCCCACACATCTTCTGTCCCCATTTTGTCTGTTTTACAGAGTTGGCAAGTCTACTACAAACTGTAGTTCCCTTACCTGGCTTTTTTTTTTTTTTCTTTCACTCTCTTGTCAAAAAAAAAAACAAAAAACATTTGTTTAAATGTTTATATATTGAAATTAATAAACAAAACTGAAATTTCTATTCAGTTCCATTCAGAACTCAATTTTCATTTTCTTTCCATCTGGTGCGCTGTATGGAAAAAAGTATTTGGACAAACATGTAATGACATTGTATACAAATACATAGACTTCAATATGGAGTTGGTCCCTGTTTTGCAGTACTATCAGCTTCCACTCTTCTTGGAAGGCCGTCCACAAGATTTCGCAGTCGGTTTCCGTGGGAATTCATGCCCATCCATTCTGTAGAGCATTTATGAGGTCACTCACTGATGTTGGATATGAGAACGCCTGGCTCGCAATCTCCGTTCCAGTTCATCTCAAAGGTGCTCGATGGGGTTGAGGTCAGGGCTCGGTGTTCAGGCCGGTCGAGTTCTTCCCCACCAAACTCGTATTCATGTTGGAATAGAAAAGGGCCTTCAACAAACTTTTGCCACAAAGTTGCATAAAAGCGTAGCAATGTCTAAAATGTCTTGGTTTACTGAAGCATTAAGATAAGGGATCTGATTGAAACACTTGAATTCAACAATGAACAGGTTTGACAATATACACAGTGTCCAGAACAGTTTGGTGATGAACAATGCCTTTTCCAGCCTGATGGAGCTCCTCGCCATTAGGCCAAAGAGATAACTACGTGGCTCGGGGAACAAAACATTCAAATTTCTTGTCCATGTCCAGGAAACACCTCAGACCTTAATCCCATTGAGAAGTTCAATCCTCAGGAGGCGTAGACAAACAAAAACCCACAAATTCTGACAAACTCCACGCATTAATGATGCAAGTATGGGCAGCGCCATCAGTCAGGATGTTGATCCAGAGGTTGATCCTGAAAGAGGTCTGGAAAAAGAAGATCAACACTGCAAATATTGACTCTTTGCATAAACTTCATGTAATTGTCAATAAACGCCTTTGACGCTTTTGAAATGCTCGTGATTATACTTCAGTATACCATCTGACAAACACGTTGTAAAAACACTGAAGCGGCAGACGTGGCGAGAATTCCTATTTGTGTCAAAACTTTTGGCACCCGGCTGTACATGAAGTGAATAGTGCGCTGTGGCTCTTATGCTGAAATAAGAGCTACATGTGTATATATAAGGGTTTAATGAGGAGTTCATTCATTTATCTAACTGCGTGATTTGACAGCTGGATAGTTTGTAAAATAAGAGATTCGAAATATAAACTGCGCGCGTATCCGCGGTGTCCTCGCGCGCGGGGGCGCGTGCGCTGCTACTGCTGCTGCTGCTGCTGCGTTCGGGAATTCCGGATCGTTCCGGATTTCCTTTCACTTTCACTCTCTATAGCCTCAGACGCCTCAGCCTGCTTCACCAGAAACACGTCGTTTACTCAGTTCTGAGCTTTTAAAAAAGCGACTCGGCGGGTTTTATTGAAGTGAAAGTCTGTTGAGTTAAGTGAGGAAACTCTCTCTCCCCCGAGCACGATGACTTCTTTAGACATGAGCCCCGCGTCGAAGAAAGAGGTAAGTGCTGCATTTTCACTTGTCATGCTAGGCCATGAAACCAGGTCCCAGCCCGGCTGCTGCGTGTTCACTCGGATATCTGCAGCTTATTTGTTTGTCTTCTGTAGGTGGATGGATTCACCAAGAAGCTCACCAGAGAGGTAAAGTGCTGATTCTGTCTATCATTTGTTCCCCTTGCTTTGAGTTCTAGTTTACTGTAACTCTATAGCATTGTGTCTCTCACACAGGCAGAGCAGCTCGTCTCAACTTTCTTCCCTCAGAAGATCGCAGAAATGGACAACCTGCTCCAGGTAACGAAAAAAAAAAAAAAAGCATGCAGGTTATCACCTGATCAATAATCTCAGTATTCATGATGATGAAATGTCTGTCTTCAGGCGTCCCTAGCTTTGGAAGACCTTTCTGTCCTCAGAGCTCCTCTGGACATCCCGATACCAGACCCTGCCAAAGAGGAGCTTAAGAGAAAGAAGAAAGAAGAGGTAGGTAGTCACGTTCAGTTTAACTCCTTAAAACTCAAACGGCACAAATTAGGGGACAGTAAAACAGTATAAGTGAACGACAATTATAAAAATATATATACAGTACAGAGCAAAAGTTTGGACACACCTTCTCATTCAAAGAGGTTGAATTTGTATTATGGCAAGAAAAAAGCAGCTAAGTGAAGAAAAACGAGCGGGCGTCATTACTTTAAGAAATGAAGGTCAGTTAGTCCGAAAAATTGGGAAAACTTTGAAAGTGTCCCCAAGTGCAGTCACAAAAACCGCCACAAAGCGCTACAAAGAAACTGGCTGACATGCGGACCGGCCCAGGAAAGGAAGACCAAGAGTCACCTCTGCTGCGGAGGAGAAGTTCATCCAAGTCACCAGCCTCAGAAATCGGCGGTTAACAGCAGCTGAGATCAGAGAGCAGGTCAATGCCACACAGAGTTCTAGCAGCAGACACATCTCTAGAACAACTGTTAAGAGGAGACTGTGTGAATCAGGCCTTCATGTAGAATATCTGCTAAGAAACCACTGCTAAGGACAGACAACAAGCAGAAGAGACGCGTTTGGGCTAAAAAACACAAGAAAGAAGACAATAAAGAACACAAGAAAGAAACTCGCTGAATGAGAAGGGGTATCCAAACTTTTGGTCTGTACTGTATATACAGTATATATGTGTTTATATGGAAGCCTTGCTGGTGTGTGTTAACGGTGAGGCTTCAGACAACACACTGTGCGTTTAGGTTTTCATATGTCAGGTAGAACGAAAGTTATCATCACTTTTATTTTTATAATGAGGAAATTTCACTTATACCGGAATATGGGAATGATGTCGCAAAAATGTAGAACTCACAGAAACAACTGAAAACATGATTGTGTGTATCTGTGCTGTTTTTTTGCCTCTGTGATGGATACATTTTTTTATTTTTTTTTTGCTCAGTCATGTTTGTATAGTTGGTTAAAATGAAATTTAATTCAGTAAAGATGAAAGAATTATGTGTCACTCTATACTCCACAATCCTGAGCCCCATACATGTTTATTATAAAAATGTCAAAACAAAAAAAGGGTTAAAATGCTTTGAGTTTTAAGGAATATCTTGATGTTCATGATGAAACTCATGCTGTATTTTCGTTCTTCCTCTGAGATGTTAAATGACGTTTAATAGGAGAATGTGTTTGTCAGGTTTCACTCAAATATGAAACAGGAATATTAATATGACATTGTGTGCAAAATGATGAAAGAGTAAAGAAGCTCATCATTTTGCACTCAATTTCATATTAATGAAAAATCCAGCGTAGACGAGCAAAGTGTAGAGGTTGAAGAACTGAACACTGAAGTCTAAAGCCCTATTCAGACTGGATTAGTTTAGCACAGGGACGTTGATATTTCATTTTTTAGGACGTCTCTCTCTGTCTATATATAACGTTAAACTGCTTACATCGATGCAGACGGCAATTAAATTGCCACGGCAAAGAGAGACTTGCTCGAGGTTGTATTTTCCACCAGCCCAGACAAAGACTTTGGGGTGAACTAATTTCACCAAATGTTCCAGCAACAAAAGTTAAGTTCTGAAGTTTTCTGAAGGAAATTCCAGCAGTTGCCTGTGAAGTCCCAGTGAATGTGGTTTATTTGTTAAGCCACACAGAGACCTATAAATCATTACAGCATTGAAAAACTTCTAACTTAAGGCATGAACCAGTGAGAAACAGGTGCAAATGATGACAGATGATCAGGCCAGTAGTTAGTACACTGCTGATTGGTTGAGAACAGATGAGAAGGGAAATAAGGTCGCTGCTGAGGTTGTTACTGTACATAAACAACTATTTTTTTTACATTGTATTTGTAGGTACTTTGCAGCCTGCTGCGGTAAAACATTTGTTCCAATGTATTCAATTTAGTCAACATTATTTGATTGAATTTAATATGAAGAAATGAGGGGGGGGGGGGGGGGGGGTCAAAACTTTTGCACAGGACAGTATGTAAATGTCTCATCTTTCTACAGAAAAGCGCCAAGGAGGGAAAGAAATCCGATGACAAAGAGGAAGAGGAAGGTAAATTCTCTAAACAGGTTTTTTTTTACTTAATATTGAATAAGATTATAACATCATGTGGATGTAAAACTGCACGTCATGGCTTGAGACACAACTTGACTTTATATTAGTGGCTGAAATTTAGCGTTTTGTGATGCAGCAGGTCCTCCGTGCGGTCCCATAGCCAGTAACGAGAAAGTGGAAAGCCTCATTAAAGAGATTAAACCCCACATCCAGACGCTGAAGGAAAAACTGAATACGGTAAGAACTTGAAGAATTCACGACTCGGCG
This sequence comes from Clarias batrachus, assembly GCA_003987875.1. Classification (NCBI taxonomy): domain Eukaryota; kingdom Metazoa; phylum Chordata; class Actinopteri; order Siluriformes; family Clariidae; genus Clarias; species Clarias batrachus. The sequence goes on along the minus strand of QMIH01000006.1, from coordinate 1,488,530 downwards.
TCTGATTGTTGTGTCCAGTGCCTTGCACGAGTGTGTTCACGCTAAAGTGCTGTCTGATCTCAATGTGTATCTCGTTCCTGAAAGAATCCATAGTTTGTCAGAGAACTGAAATATAAGACACTAAAAGTGTGTGTTCTGCCACCCTTTGGAAGCTCACGCAAGGCCCCGGAACCTGAATTCATCAGGACGCAATTCATTATGTAGCGTTAAACAGGAAGCGGTGTGTCGTAATAATCCAACACCTGTGTTTAAGGTGTCCATGTGGGTCCAGCTACAGATCCCCAGGATCGAGGACGGGAACAACTTTGGCGTCGCCGTGCAGGTGATTCTCAAACTTAAGTGACTGAGACGTTTCATTCCTTTACCGTCGATTGAATTATTGCGATTACTGACACGATGACTCAAACCTGCTGTAATTCTACAGGAAAAGGTTTTTGAGCTGATGACCAACACCCGCACGAAGATCGAAGGGTTCCAGACGCAGATCACGAAGTAAGTCACGCCGCTTGTGTTGAAACGGTTAGCATTCATGTGCAGGGGAGATTTAGGACCAAATGCAGTGTAATGTTCTGAGTTTTAACGCTGTTGTGTTCAGGTATTACAGCGAGAGGGGAGACGCTGTAGCCAAGGCTTCCAAACAGCCACATGTGGTGAGGATGGAGTTCAGTTTTATTCCTTCAGAGAACCGAACATGACCTTCTAGCAGGTTCAATGTTGTAGAACGTAGATTACGCAATAAGTCGTTTTTAACATTTTAACGTCTCTATTACGTATAGAAGCTGTTTTCTGTCATTCCTTTACCAGCCTCTCTTTTTTGTGGGCATGATGTATCATGAATCTATAAAATATAACCCACATATTTGCAAAATTATAAAAACAAAAAAAGTAAAAGTTGTGATTGCATGAATTTGCCTTTATTGCTGTAAAATCCTTTAAAGGTCGCCTATTATGCAAGTTATTTTACAATTCTTAGACATTCTGATGGGTTTTCAGTGTGAATAAACCTTTTTAATTACTGTGTCGGCCAGGGATTAAACCTGCCAAGTTAGATTTTCTGCCTAATATGACATCATATAAGAGGTCAGCTTGTTGAAGGGGCGTGGCTCAGGTGGGAGTGAAAGTATCAAATGATGTCAATCAACACCAAAGGATAGTCAGGGGTAGCTCAGTCAAAATTCAATAGTTATGTATTTTTTCAAGAATTCTTAGTGAAAATAAAGAATATAAAGGATATGATATAAAAATATACAGAAAGATAAAGAATTACTATTTATTCGTTCAACAAGCTTTTTAATGTTTCTTGACCTGTTTATCCAGCGTGTTTGTGTTCCTCCTCCACTTCCTTGATTGGCTCTTTTTAGCATTTTTCGTCGTCACATTACTGCGTATTGATTCTTTCAAGTCAGTCTGTGTAATGACACTCGTGTGTCCGACTCTGCAGGGTGATTACAGACAGCTGGTTCACGAGCTGGATCTGCACCAGTACTGCGAGCTGCGCATCGTGGTCCTGGAGATCCGCAACACATATGTAGGTTTTCATATTTATAATTTTAGCGGATCTGCGACACGCTCTCGACATGTTTACCGATTCTGCTTTCGATTCCAGGCCGTGCTGTTCGACGTCATCACCAAGAACTACGACAAGATCAAGAAGCCCAGAGGAGACTGTAAAGCCCTTATCTACTGAGACGCTCACGCACTCAGAGTGAGAGAGCAACATGGCATGTCAGAGTTAGTTTAGTGACATTTTCTCAGGTTTAAGCACAAAACCTTTCATCATCTTTACATAATAAAGCAGAGACATTGTGTACATTGTTGTAATGTGTTGTTTCCTTTTTTTAAAGCAAACATTAAAAAAAAAAATCTTGTATATTCAAGGACAATCTTTCAGATATACAGTGCTGTGGAAAGAGTGTTTGCCTCTTCCTGTCCAAACTGTCCCCACCTGTCCCTGTGCGTAATTGTAAATGTAACTGCCCCGCTAAACCTAACAACAGGTAATGCCACCCTGTGTGTGTGTGCGATAACTCTGAATGAGTCTTTTGGCCCGCTCTTCTCTGCAGAATTGTTTCACAGCAGTGCTGTGATTTTCTAAGATTAATTATTAATACAATTCAATTACATGGACTATTAATTTAGGAATTATATAATATTTTTATATTAATTATAATAATACATACTCATGTAATATAGTATGTCATAGAGTATTGGCCCAGGTTTTCCATAAATGACAAGCTCACACAACAACCAAAGCAATTTCCTTTTTAAATTTTTCGTTTGTTTGTTTACGTTTTGTTTCATGAATCATTTTTCTTTTTTTCTTTTTTTTTGACAAATTATAAATTCATACTAAGACACATAAGTGGTGTGTGTCAGATATTATTGAGATGACAGGTCTTGTACTTCAGTTCACAAATGCTAGTTAGTTGTACAACATGTTAAAATGTTTATTGTGGGGGTTATTGGGTGATAATAAGGAAATTACTCAGGAACTATTAAGCAGCTAATCTATTAGCATGATTCAATATTTATGTATTAGTTTTTTTGGTGTGGCTAATAGGAAGACAATTTAACAACTTGCAAACAACCAAATCTTTCAGACAGAACCATTTTAATGAGTATATTTATATTTGAACAAATGAATGGTGTGGATTTAACTTCATTATTTGTGGGGTTTTTTTTCTCTCTAAATTTCACTCTTACTGGAAACAAGTAGAGTGTTTTTGATGTTTTTTAGGTGATTTTTAGCATGATGAAACGGCCATAAAGAGGGAATGTGTCTCAGGGCCCTAAGTGTAGATACAGAGAGGGAATTTAAACAAGTATTTCAGAAGATAGAGAAATAACAAGAAAGAAAGTATTTGATGGGTTTCCTAAAGGTGATGGGAGAAAGAAAAGAGGATCTGGGTCATTCTACAAAAATGGTGGAAAGTGCTTTGCCTTACTGATTTTGCTGATGCCAAAATCATTTAAATGAACATAACCGACACATTACCTGTTTATGTTCATATGAGCATATACTATGTCATTTTAATCATGAAATAGATTTTCTCACTTTAATGTTCAATATTTAATTGTAGTATGTTTTTTGAAGGCCAAGTTCAAAGAAATGTCACTATGATCGTACATGGAAGTGGATCATACATCATTAAATCCTTTTCATTTAATGACACAGTATTTTCTCCATGAAATAAAACTCATTCACAATAACATCATTCAATCATCTCATGAAACAAGGGAAACACTAAACTCATGAAAGAATAATTGATTACAATTAATAATATGAAATTAATATCAGTCACCCAAAACTATGTCATTGGTGTTACTGTCACACAGAAAGAGATTTATTTTGAAATATATTTGACAATTTGAAATTATTCCTGAGTCGGAGGTCACTAGATGAAGATCACAATGTCAGACGTCTCGCTTGTTTAGAAATGTCATCGTTTATTTTGCAGTTTTATGTAAAGCTTTTAAGTCTGTCATTAGTGTTACTCGTTTTATAATAACAGCGGTCAGAAATTGGACATTTGGAAAATCATGTGCTCTTACACATGGAAGCTATTTTGTAATTAGTTATAATTTTTCTCTAACTTGTCTTTTGTGCTACCACAAAGAGAAGTAACACCAGTTATTAAATGTATAAAAAGCTCTACTTTTTGTGGACTGATAAAGTTTAAAAGTTTTTTTTTATTGCTATTAAAGAAGTAGTAGGAATAAAAGAAGAAAAACATTTCAGGAGATTTTTATCACCTAAACTCCACCTTCTCATCTGTACAACGATCCATTTAAATTAAAAGGAAGATGAGGGAGATCAAGACCAGTAGGCGGCGGTAATGCAACAGAGTGGATACCAACAGCCGGTAAACACCCAGAAGAAGAAGAAGCAGAAGAAGAGGACCCTAAAGTGAGTTAAACGTATTTTTTGTGGATGGGACTTTTATTTTGACGTGTAGACAGGAAACATGACCCGGAAATAAATCTGATACCACGTCCTGAATGAACATTACGCACATGGTTAGGAGGAAAGTTCTTGTTTTGGAGCAGAATATAATGAGGATCAGTCTGCGCTGAAATGGGAGACCAGGTGGAGCTGATCGCTGGGAGTTATGAGCAGGTTGTGTTGGGGTACAGAGTGTGTCCTGGAGCAGAGGTAAGTCTAACTAACCTCTAATCTCTGTCTTTTACTGAAATCTTGCTTCAAATGTCTTCAATTCTCTCTCTCTCTCTCTCTCAATTTATATACAGTATGCCTCTAGAAACATGACGTATTATTATTATTATTATTATAGCAGTTTGTATTGCACCTACCATATCTTTAATGTAGGGCTGTTCAATGTAACAATGTATTATCAATATTATTAAATTGGGTAAAGATTTAACGCCTGTTCTTTCCATAATAAAAGCCTTTTTTTAAGCATTCACATTTTTAAAATGACAAAAAAACAGATTGGAAGCTGCTTATTTGGTGTTACAAATCCTTACGGATCATTAAAAAGGCAGCTCGGTGGCGTAGTGCTTAGCATGTACATGGGGTGTACATGGGGTGTACATGGGGTGTACATGGGGTGTACATGGGGTGTACATGGGGTGTACATGGGGTGTACATGGGGTGTACATGTTCTCTCTGTGATTGGCGTTCCCAAATTACCCGGAGTGTGTGAATGAGCTTGTACGCCGCCTCATGCGCAACGTCTCTTCACCCTCCGAACTTCTTGATCAGTAACCCAGAGTCTTCTCACCTCTTGAACCGCTTGGACATCATAGGGGAGAAAATTCACTTAGACATTTTGACATGTTTGTCCCATATAGCTTTATAATGCACTAATAATCTGACTGATTCAGAAAAAGACCGTCGTTTTCATTTTTGTCTCTTTTTCTATTCATGTTTGTAATACGTGTTTATAATCTGCTGTGTTTGTCTGGTGATTCTGTCGTGTCCTGTAGGAATGGAGACTAGAGCCGGTGTTCACGCACCACGCTCACACAGCATGCCTGTCCGCCGTGGCGGCCAACGAGCAGTTCGTCGCTACAGGAAGCAAAGATGAAACCATACAACTCTACAACATGGACACGAGAACGGAGCATGGAGCGTTATTACACCATGAGGGTGAGCGGGAAGAAAGCAAAGCAACCTGATTTAGATCACACCTGGCGGCGTAGATTTGTGGTCACGAACAGCGTTTCAAATGGCTTCTTATTGAATTATAAAAGCTGTGTGTGTGTGTGTGTGTGTGTTTGTAGGTACCGTCTCGTGTCTGGAGTTTGGTTCTACATCTCACTTGCTGAGCGGTGGAGAGGACGGTCTTCTGTGTGTGTGGAGCACGAAGACATGGGATTGTTTGAAAACCATCAAAGCTCACATGTAAATCAGACGTCATTAACACCAGAACTGCCGATGTTTGTTTTTCTGTCGCTCTGCTGTCGGCTGAAATTGTGTGTTTGTTTAATAGGGGTCAGGTGACTTCCCTCTCATTGCATCCGTCTGGAAAACTGGCGCTCTCCGTCGGAACAGACAAGAAGCTACGGTAGAGTGACGACTGAGATACTGAACAGGTCCTGGATCCTGTGATCGTGGTTTTGATTTGAATCAAATCTGAATAATTTTTTTGTTTTTTACTCTAGAACATGGAATCTTATCGAAGGAAGGCCGGCTTTCACCAAGAATATTAGACAAAGTAAGGTTTGAACAGCTGGACTGTGTTAATGTGGAGATTGTTCTGTGTGGTATACAGTCTCTGAATCTATTTGCCTTCATTATCGCTCGTCCAGCTGCACAGATTGTGAAGTGGTCGCCGGCGGGAGACAAGTACATCGTAGTTATTAATGAAAAGTTGGACGTCTACGACCTGGAGTCTGCCAGCGTCATCGCCAGCTTCACCCACAGGAGGAGGATTTCATCTGTCAGGTTTCTGAAGGTTTGTTTCTGCTTACTTACCCTAGTGAATTACGTACTTAATGAAAAATCTTACTACTTTCATTCACTAAATTATTTTACTTATTGAGTACGTGCCTTAATTTCAGTTTTACTTACTACTTTACTGACCTTAGGTCCATACATTACTTGTGTAATTAACTAAACCTGAGTTATTTAGTTACTACTTGGTGTATTTCATTTACCTTTTAACTTAATTTGCATAATTATTAATATTTGTATGTTAAGATTCTCAACGCTTACTTGAGCTCCTAACTTACCTTCCTACTTCGCTTACATCCACACTAACTTAACGTCCTTACCTTTTTTTTTTTTACCTACTGAGTAACTCACCTAATTTTCTTAACCATTCTAAATTCTTACCTTTATTAAGCTTATTTACTCTCCTGACTGCTTTCCTTTATCTATGTACTACATTCCTTTATGTATTCAACTTAATTGACTTTAGTAACGTACTTTACATAACTTGCTTTTTCCTTTGTGTTCCTTAGTTACTTAATTTACCTACATACCATGCTAACTCTTAGTTACTTACTTACTGATTAATTTATGTTACTTACAACTTTACCTAATGGTTGTGCTTATAATAAATAATAAAAGTTACTTCAAAGTATTTAACTAACTTAACTATGCACTCAACTCCATTAACTTACTTTAACAATTTAAGTAAATGACGTAACTTTCTTACTATACTTTACCTGTCTTATCGCTATCTTAGTAACCTTACTTACTTTAATTTACTTTACATAAAGTACATAACTTGTAAATTCCTTAGTTACATATTTTGCTCATAGACTTCCCTAAATCTGCTATTTAATTTGTATTACTTTCTACTTAAAGTAGAAAGTAATATTAATTTAATGAAGTAGAAAGTAATATAAATTAAATATCAGTTAAGTAATTAAGATTTTGATAAGTAAATAACTTCGGAAATTACAGGAAAAAGCAAGTTATGTAAAGTCAATTAAAGTACAGTAAGTAAGGTTACTATTTTGATGAATTATTTGCTTATATTAAATAATGACTGTTGTCAACCATTACTTAAAAACTAACTTCACTATGACTTTTTAAAAGTTATTTATTATTTATTTACTTACTAATTTAAGTTAAGAAATGTACTTTCTTAGTATATTATACTTACTACGTTGTAACTTTCTTTACTGGCATATCTTTCATATTTAACGTGTATGTAACATTTTACTTTACATATTTTATTTATTGTTACCTTCATTTATGTTACTTAACTTAATTTACTTCCTTACCTTCCGCACAACCATACTTAACTTGCTTTGCTTGATGTACATTAACTTGCATTACTTACACGTACTAAATCTGCCAACTAGCGCTACTTCCTTACTATAGTACTTAAGTTAAGTTGTACTTAAGTTGCTTCTTTCTTATTTATTTTATTAAATTGACTTTATTTTTGTACTTGTGTTCTTATTGATATCATTTTGAGGCATTAAGGCATTTGATTAGAATAAATTCTTTTGTAGATTTAAATAAATTTATTTTAAGCTTTAATTTTATTATCTCAAGTCTCAGAGTAAACTGTCTATGTGCAATGTGTTTTTGCAAAGTGACTCGGTTATCTATGTGAATTACACTTTCCTCCCGTTGCAGAACTCGCTGCTGGCCGTGGCAGGAGATGATGAGCATGTACTTGTGTATGACCTCAGCTCTGAAAAGTGCATCTCTGAGTTCAAGGCTCATGAAAACAGGTACGTCTGAATTGTGTTCACTTTCATCCCACAACCATTTGCCAACGATTAAACATTTAAAAACAAAAAATTAAATTCATTTATAGTTCTATGTAATTTCTTAAAACAGTACGCCCATACAGCAGCTCAAGCGGAAAAAAAAATTATATCTTTTACTTCTGTTACAAAATGCTAGAACTTGAGACTCCTTCAATAGTATCAGCAGTCGTGTGTCATTTATATGCCGTGCAAGGACAAGCATGTTGATGTGAACCTCATTGTTTTTTTTTTTTTTTTTGGTTTTAAATGTCTAATTTTAATTAGAGATATACTTGTAGTGTATATAATACAAATTTCTTTGCTGTTTGTAGAGTAAAAGCGCTGGACAGTTTTGACATAAACAACATGTGTGTGTTGGTCACTGCGTCTAACGATGGATTCATCAAGCTGTGGGACTGCAGTCCGGAGGTACGATAGCATCTCTGTACACACACACACACACACACACACACACACACACACACACACACACACACACACCACCGCAGATGCAAATCACTGTTCTGAATAAATCAACTCCTCACTTTACTTACATTACTTACTTAGTTTACTGACTTACTCTACTTATTGCCTTAATTCTACTTAGTTTACTTACTCATTACCATGTAATGTAATTATAATTCACTTACTTACTTCATGTTCTTACTTCAGTCTTCGTTTACTTTATTTGCTGCTGTGCATTTTTGTGTTATTGACTTGGTGCCTTACTTTAGTTCATTGCTTTGCTTGTTTATGCTCTTACGTTACTTTAAAAACCATTTTTTTTAGTAACTACATTACTTTACATATTTAGTTCCTTACTTTGTTGTTCCATATGTAACTTAATTACTTTACTTAATTATATTGTATTACTTACTACCCTACATGACTTATTTTGCTTAGTGACCTTATTCACCTTACTTAACACCATACTTTACTTATTTACTACCGTACTTGGTTAATATCATTACATCACTCATGTACAATGTGTAATGTGTTACTTACATACTTACTGCTTTGCCTTAATTACTTTACTTGCCTATTTTATTGAGTTACTACCTTATTTACTTTCTTCACTTGCTTAATCCCATGCTTAACTTATTTACTATCTTATTTCACTTGGTTAATATCATACTTTCCTTAATTACTTTACTTACACACTACATTGTGTTACCTATTTTACATGGTTACTTACTACCTTACTTTATTAATTTCCTACTTCACTCATTTACTACCTTCCCTTACTTATTTTTTGTATGGTTTCATTTCCTTATATGCTTCGTTATCTTATAAATTTAGCTTATGTACCACCTCAATGTATTTACTTTAATTATTCCCTTATTTCATCTACTTTTACTTGATTATCTACTTTCTTACTTGTATTAAAAAACGAAAGTCACTAACTGCTACTTGCTAACTTTAAGCTCCTATTTAACCAAACCAGCCTGTTTAGTATCAATGTATAATTAACACCAGAAAAAAAACGTTCTTGGTGTCGTCCAATGATGATGGGATTCAGGGAGAAAGTGTTGTCACTTAATACAAAGGAAGGACTTTGCATTTAGGATCTTAATTTCTAAGATTTTACTCTACATGTATTATATATCAAGAATCATGAGATGGAAATTTTCATTAAAAGTCCCTTGATGTTAAGGTACCTATTCAGTTTTCCTAAAAATCTATATTTAGTGTATATACACAGGACTGTGCAAAAGTCTTGGGGGCCATATTATCTGTAGTACAAATTTTGTTATAGAAGTTTTATTATGTCTGCATTATTATGTACAAGACCATCCTCTACAAAGATACACTACAATTAATGAATACATAACATTTACAGAGGAATATTTGAATGTCTGTAAAGAAAGCGACATATTACATGACAGATTAAGATTTCTAAGTAAAACAGCTGTTAGGTTTTACTGAGCATGCTGGAGAATAGGAGATCTTTTGGTAACTTCATCACACTCGCACATTCATTTTTATCTTTGTAGGGAATGGTCTTGTACATAATAATGCAGACATAATAAAAATATGGCTCCTAAGACTTTTACACAATACTGTGTGTGTGTGTGTGTGTGTGTGTGTGTGTGTGTGTATAATATATAATGTGTGTATAATATATATATTCACATCTGTCGTAATCCATATTATAAGTGAGGATGGCTGGTTTGTCCGCTGAATTGCTTCAGATGGAGGAACTACAACATACAGTATTGAAAAAAAGCCTGGTGGATCTCGATTATTATATACACGAAGAGATTTTTTTTTTCAGACATTTCGCTCTCACAGTCTCTTTTATTATTTCAAGTCATCTGCCATTGTTACTCCAGAAAAAAATAGCAGTGTAATGTGGCCACAATTCCTCAAAGTTTTTTTTTTTTTTTTTTTTTACAAAATGGCCCTGAACTTCTGGAAAACTTCTCCAAGATAGCTAGTTTGCATAGAAGGTTGTCAGTTGAAATGTTTGCATTTCATACAAGTCAGAGAGCACCAATCATTAAAAACACACCATAATGTCTATAGTAACAGCACAATCCTCATGTTGTATAACAAATGCTACTGAAACCTTCAGAAGGCCTCTTCCATAACATTATTATCACGATATTAATAAGAATTATGAACGTATTCTTTATGATGCTCCTCACAGAGGCAGGAAGCGGTGCGTCTGCTAGGAGAGGTGAACACTACCGCCCGACTCACCTGCCTGTCTGTGTGGCGAAACTGTGCTAAAGAAGGAAAGCAGGACGCTCAGCCTACGACGTCTCGATGTACGTTTACAGATCCAGAATATAGAACATCTGGAATGTGATTGAGCAATAAGTGATAAAGGGTAACCTTTTGTATTTTATTTTTTTTCAGCTGATAAGGAAGCTTTGCTGCCACGTAAAAACAAGAGAGTGAGGATTAATACGGAGCAGGTGGTGGTGGTGGTGGAGGAAGACAATTCGTCAAAAAAACAGGGCAAAAAGAAGAAAAAACAGAAAGTGCAATGAGCAGCAACGTTGCTGTCCTGTTTGCTCGTTTCTGTGCTGGTTATTAAACAGGAACTTCATGTATTAAACAACTTCATGTATTTTCCCTTTTCAGTCTTGCAGTGCTTTACAACTTTGGGTTGATTTTTTAAATGTTATGTTAAAGCTTTATCTTCCTTGTCTGTGAAAACAAAGAAAAACTATTTCAATGTGAACTGTACTTTACATTGCACAGATTCAGATACATAACAGGAAATATAATATTTTAAGCTGTGGTACTTGTCATTGTTTTATTATACCCATGCATGTTTTTGTTTTAGAAAAGTAATTGTTCACACAGACTGAATGAGGTGTGAAAGTTTGTAGTCGCAAGTAACACTTTTGACTCATTTCAAATGAATGTCAGTAAAGTATACGCAGTAATGTAAATCTGTATAGAAGTTGAGTATGCTTCTGTGATGATATAAGAAGGAGTGCTGTTGTGCTGGATATCGGCACGGCTGTGATGCAGTCATAAGGCTTCAGGGCGCAGCCTTTTTATACAACAGATCCACCCAAACACCATTTAGTATATACAGCTTATGATTTCCCACTTCTGCGCCTGGTGAGACTAACTAACCGCGACTGGACGGGCAGGCGACAGGCCGAATGGCTGTGAAAGTAGTTTTAAACTCTTACTGGTACTATGAAGCGAAAAAGTGAGGAGAATGGAAGTGGTGGACAGTTCTGAGAAATGTATAAGATTGTTCTTTATATTTTCACTTATTGCAATATAGAATATCACCTTTGTGAACTTCTGGGTTCTGGGGTTGAATCCCAAATAGAAATCCCAGATGGAAAGCTAGTGCGTTTTGTAAGATGTGTACCTTGTTTACAATGTAGCGTAAATAAGGCGTAAAAATAAAAACTTTTTTAGATTCTCTCTTTCACATTGATTGCAAGAAGATGAAATCACTTTCAGCAAGGACACACATCGGTTAACTTTGTCATCTTACATCAAGTCATTTGGCTCAAGTCACCTCATGTCGTTCCAAATCGCATTTAAGCCCACAAAGCTAACTAGCTTCTGACATAACAAAGTGAACAGATGTGTGTTTTGTCTTAAAACGACTCCAGCGTGTTAAAATTCACTTCTACCACTTCAGCGCAGTTATTTCAGCCAAAGTGACAATATGAACTAATCCCAGTCAAAATATTCACTTTATCTTTTCTAATTAATATCTATCGGTGCAGGAGTTTGTTTACATTGAGACAGTAGCGCATTAGTAGATTATTTATGATTCAGTACATTCTGACAAACCTGAACTGAGAAATCAGTGACACTGTGGTGGTGTGACGCCATTAAATAAAACTCGCAGTTTAGAAATATTTCGGCTTTTATTTTGAAAACGCGCGCGCGGCTACTCGTAATGGCGTTACTCCCTGGGTACTAGTACATCCGGGTACTTCTGCAGTTTACCTGTTTCACAGCGCAGACTGCTGCAGCACCAGGTGAGGTAGAATCTGGTGCAGGTAACGAATTTATTTATTTATTATTTATTTAAAAAAAAGATCAAAGTGCTGTTTATTTAAATTGCGGTTCTGTGCGCTTAGACATGGCTGTAGACTGGCTCGGGTATCTCTTCGCTGCACTGACAGCAACAGGAGGCATCATTGGTTATATAAAAGCAGGTAATGTTTCATTAACTAACGAACTCATTATAACCAGATGGATAAATATTAACTATTATTATTATTATTATTATTATAGTTTTGTTTTTATTCTTTCCGAGCTCCTACACTGTTGCAGACTATTTTCAGGGGAAAGTGTCGCGCTGGTGTTGCAGCGCTGTTGACGTCACCGGGTGACGCAGGTGGCTCATTTGCATATCAGGAAGCAGAAAGTCTGTCTGAGGCCAATCAAACTGAAAACCAGTCCAGGAACCCCAGTTCATAGCGGAACCGATTTTTCTCCATCTCTAACATTTAACCTTGTCTACAATATAATACGTTATTCCCTGTTGTCACTTTGCAGCTATAAACAATCATCTCCTTGTTAGCATCTTGGTTTTTTTTTTTGCGCAATTTGTAATAGAAAAAAAAATGCAACTGGTCATGTTCCAGAGAAAGGCCAAAAAGTACAAACTTCTGCGGCATCGAGGCATTACCAAAGCGCTGACACTGGAGACTCCTTCCTTCTAAATGACAGAAAACTGACAATTCTTTTTTTTTTTTTAAGTTTGTTGTGAAGCAAGTGAAACACTTCAGCATGTGCCGTGATATGGTTTTATAAAATAATAATAATAATAATAATAATGTGTTTTTATTATGTGTCAGTGTAATCTTGATGTAAGAAATTATCTGATGTGTGTGAATTTTCCTCCCAGGCAGTGGCATGTCATTGGTAGGCGGAGTGATCTTTGGGTCCTTGGCGGCGCTCGGGTCTTTCCAGGTGTCTCAGAATCCGAAAAACATCTGGCTTTCATTTGGTAAGTTCCAGTTGATAAGTTATTAACCACAGCAGTCTACAAACTTCTCCAGCTGTTTCAGCTCTTTCCACAGATGTTCCACAGGATTTAGACCAGGGCTCACAGAAAGCCACTTCAGAATAATTTTCGTTTTGATGCGTTCTCGCATGTTTTTAGCCGTGTGTTTTGGGTCAGTATTCTTCTGGAGGAAACACGGACTGAGACCGAGCTTTCCGACCCCGGGGCAGTACGTTTCACTCCAGGGTGTGTCCAGATGTACAGTACATTCAATTATAATTTAATAATACTTTTGTCAATTTCCCTGACCGGAATGGTACCTCGGTAACCGGAATGGTAATTACGAGGGCGAGGCAAAAATGATCAGCAAACTGGTTATATTAAAATGTCTGCAAACAAAATGTGCAGCGATACTCTAATAAAGGTGAAAGTTTCTTAAAGAGTAATTCTGAATTACTGTTGATGAGACACTGTTGATGAGAGTTAAATGGCAGAGTACGGAACGCAAACATCCTCAATCACCAACCGAGAAAAATTTCAAAAGTCAAACATCAGCTGGAAAGTTCATCAACGCTTACAGTTTTTTGGGGATTCTCCAGGGCCAGACGTATTGGAACATTATCAGGAAAAAGGGTCAACAATCAGTGCTCGTTACAGTGAGACGCTTATTGAAGAGCTGAAGACTAAACTTTGGATTAAGAGCAGAAGCGCGCTATCCGAGGGCGTCATCATGTTGTGTGATGATGCACGTCTCCACACTGTCTTTGCTTTGAGGTGTTGCTCCATCTGACTTTCTCCTCTTTGATCGCCTGAAAGCAGAACGAAGAGTCACTCGTGATTCAGCCATAAACATCTTTTAACGGGGGAATACAAAAGCTTGTTGACAATGCAGTCAAATCGTATTGAAAAGCAAGAAGATTATGTCGAAACAATGGTGTATTTGTCTTTTCTAAAAGTTCATTAAAACAGTTTCTACAGCCAGAGTGCGGAGAATTTTTGACTCGCCCCCGTTTAAAAACCCGTACACATTCACAGATTGCTTTGCAGATTGTTTTGTTCCCGACTTAGTGACACGTTCATGTTGAAACATCATCGTGTTTATATAACGTGCTTCGTTTTATCGCCACTAGGGACGTACGGGACGCTGGCGGCTGTGATGGGAGTCAGGTTTCTGAGCTCATGGAAAATAATGCCGGCCGGGCTGATGACGGGAGCGAGGTACTTCCCGTTCACACTATACTCACGCTAATAGTATGCTAAGAATGAAACAGTGGAACACAATGATGTAACCGTTGTGTAACTGATCCCGATCTGTATTTGTCTCTTTCTCTACAGTTTATTCATGGTTTTGAGATTAGTCCTGGGGTTCCTGTGGCCACGCGTGAAAAAAAACTCATGATCAAGCTGGAAGTAAAAGTAAGAAGGGAATTGAATAATGGATAATGAATAACTACCTGGATCTGCTGATCTTTCTCACGACCCTGTTTGTTGGCAGTAACTAAGGAAAATTGTTATTCATATAATGTGAAATTATGACATTGTTCTAAAAAATTTTTTTCAACCAAACAGTTAGACACAGCTGAGTTTATGTTAAAAAAAAATTATGAATTTTTCCACCTTTTTTTATTACTTTATGTATGTTTTTTTTGTTTTTGCTGTTTATTAATGAATTATTTACACATTAAATAAAAGTCTTTAAACAGATTTTTTTCACATTATTATTTTTTAAATGTTTGTTTTGCTGGATTTTTACTTTTTTTTTTTTCTTAATTGTCTGAGCTTTCTTTTCTTTATTACTACTAAATATTTCAACAACAACCAGCACAAATATTGATAGGCTTTGGCTAAAGAAATTTTCGTTAAAGAATATTTTATTATTATGTATGTACACACCAGAATTTTGCCTCAGCTTTCAATAACAATAATAATAATAATAGGAAAATATTGCATTAATGCTTAAAAATGAGGCACTGCAGTTTATTCACAGGCTTAAAAATAAATTGAGCTAAAATAATCATAAATGTTAGGATTATTTGTAATCCTGGGCAGTGGATATGATTAAGGTGATAATCGGCCCCTAGACTACTGCTTGTGTAAAACTCCTTGGTGTCATGTGTAATAACGTGCCACAAATGTTACACAGCCCATTGCCGATAATATGTGACATTGCACAACAATATGTTAAATATGCTTTTCATGGCCTGATGGGGGTCATGGTGGCTGTTTTTTTTTTTTAAGTAAATCTAAATAATTAAAATCAGTATGGCCAAGCTGGGGTACCTGCATATGTGGGGCCCCTAAGAATGCAACCTAGGCCAGCCTGGCCATTAATCTGCCCCTGATTCTGGCATGAGAGTCCCATCCCACCCTTAAAAAAAGCCCTGAGGCGCAGATAGACACAGTACTTTATTAATCCCAAAGGGAAATATTGTGTGTGTGTATAGGGAGAGTCAGACAAAAGATGTATACACACTTCAAAGGAAAAGAAAAATGGCATGATGTGTATAATATCGATATAGTAATAATATGATAATATTATTATCATGATAGGACGTTGGTGGCTCAGTGGTTGGTCTCTCATCTGCCATGTGGAAGGGCCACGTTTGATTCCCAGCCAGTTCCCAAACCACAGCCACTGGATGCAGTGCCGATCCCAAGGCTGGATAAGAATGGGAGGGTTGAGCAGCCGAAAGACTAACAACAAAAATATGATCATATATAATCAACACTTTAATATTTTTACTTGAAGTGTGTGTGTGTGTGTGTGTGTGTGGGTGAGTGGGTTGTTTGTGTGTGTATGAACCTGGTTGTATATAAGACCCTTTTCTGTCTAATCATTCAGCTAATCAACACTAATATTTTTACTTGAAGAGTGTGTGTGTGTGTGTGTGTGAGTGAGTGAGTGCAGAGACAGTGTTAAAGAGCGAGTCAGAGAACTTGTGGATTAAACGATGTTGAACTGAACTAACTGCCTGAAACACACTCTTCTTTTTTTGTTTTCTGAGTGCGCGCTTTTGCTTTATTTACGGTAACGTGGACCTGCAGTGTCCGCAAAGGGATCAGGTGATCTACTGCCTTAAAGCGTAGGTTGAGAGCAGAGAGAGAGAGAGAGAGAGAGAGAGAGAAAACACAAAATGACAGGCAAAAATGTGAGGAAGTGATCTGCTGGGGATCCGCGAGACAGCCTGGGGATGTAGGACGAGCCTGGTCGGATGAGGATGTGCTCATTTTCTTCACGCCTTTTTCACCTTTCTATGGATTATTATCATTACTATTTCCATCGTTGTTGTTATTGTTATAATTACAATTATTATTATTAGGCCACTCGGTGTACCATGGGCTTGTGCTACAGCCTGCGTCCCCGGTTATTCGGGGATCTGAGCGGACCGATCTCCAGCGCGAACTCGGACCCGGAGCAGCAGCCGCCCGACCTGCTCATTCCGTCGCGTGCCGCCGCCGCCGCCGCCGCCGCTGCGGGGGAATCCCGGCGCGACGAGTCCGGGGGGAACGGCAAGGCGTCTCCGTCTCCGGGCCAGACGCAGCAGTGGGACGCCGGCAAACCCGCCGCCGGGGAGCGCAGCAGGCTCACGGGAAACTCCGCCGCGGACGGAGCGCTCATCCAGAACGGAGGAGGCGGCAAGGCCGCGGGAGCCGGCAAGGAGCGCGGGAGAAGACTGCACCTCCTCCCTGCGTCCAGCCAGAAAGCCAAGAACTGGGACAGACTGCTGGTGGAGGAGAAGGAGGCCGAGAAGGAGGCGCGCAAAGTCAGCAAGAACATCGACCGCGTCCTGAAGGAACTTAAAAAGGAATACAAACAAACACACCGACTGCTTTTATTGGGTAAGATCAGTCACACACTCGGATTAGGATTAAACACTAACAATCTTTATATATATATATGTGTGTGTTTGTGTGTGTGTGTGTGTGTTAGAATCTGATCCAGATCCAGCTGACCTTCTGTTCTTTCCTTCTTGATTAAATCATTACGCAACATATATATACACACACATACACACACAGATACAATGTTACCACCAGATCTCTCCTGTGTAACAGATCAGAGCGAGCAGATCAAAACTCCTCGTGCGGCACATTAAACAAATATAGAGAAACTGTTATTATTATTATTATTATTATTATTATTATTATTATTATGTTTTAAATAAACCCACTACGTGTATATAAAACAAGTTCTATTCCTAAACCGTACTAGTGACGCCGTAGGATTAAAGTCACGTGACCGACTTGCGCCGACGTCACCGCGCGCTCAGAGCCGGAAACAAACAACTCACAATGTAACTAATTTCAGAAAGCAGCGGTCGTGTGTTTGTTTGGTGGTTGGTTGTTTGTTCCAAAACTATTTACGACATAGCTACTAATCTTTGACCTCGCTATAGTTTTCTATTTTTAAAAGATAATAATAATAATAATAATAATTTCTAGAATAATTCACAGAAAATTTAAAACTAAACATTTAAAAATGTCTAACAATGTAATATCAATATCAATGCGAAGTTTCTAAAAATGGTTTTATACTCCTAAAATACTCCTAATACTTTCTAAGGCCAATATAATAAAATAATATTTCGTCATCCTACTATTGCTTTGTTTGACAGGACTAAAATAAGTCATTTGTAATTATTAAAAAGAAAAACTCAAGCTACTTTTGTTTACCTTAAAATACTGATATATGTCAATTTTTTGCTTCTAAATTAATGGACAAGTTTTTGATTAAAGTTCTGATCATGTAATGATCATACGCCTGTAATCTTGATGATGGAAACTAATTAATATATGCTTACCAATAATTCTAATGATAGAACGTAGTTCATTTAACGTATGGCAGTAAAATGAATGGTGTTGTTGATTGTGAGTGAAATCATTTATTTGTTAAGCTTACATCTTGGTTTATTCTGATAAAAAAAATATGAATAAATTGATGATTTAAAAAATCCTGATTATTTTATCATCAATATATTCTTTCTTCAAACTTTTTTCTCTCTCTCTTTTTTTTTTTTTTTACAAGAACTTCTTTTGTATTTAATAATAAGCTACACAACATGTATGTGATACAAGCGAAATATAAACAATTGTCTACATGGGATTTTTTTCAAATAATACTAGCACAACAAATCAGTGAATAACATCCAGCACACAGAGAGGATTCATTATTACTTTAAACACAGGAAGAGCCTAGATGTTTGGGATTTCTTAAAACCAGAATACTATTCCTTAAGGTGATGCAAGACAGACAAGAAATATGTTTCAGCTTTTTGTGAGCAAACCTAAATAATAATGATAATAATATATAGCTGTGTTATACACACTCACTAAAGCCCTGCTCCTCTAAAATTTAGTCACATGACATCTCGAATCAGAATAAGGATTGAAGAGGATTGGAAGCGTCGCTTGTCACTTGGGTTTTGGTTTTCAGATTTTAGGGACGGAGATTAGTCTAGCTAAAGAGAGCGATGCAGCGGCACTTTATTCCGTCCGGTTCGCTCATGTCCTCGTTTGTGCACTTTCTTTTCAAACAGTCCCACTTCCAAGGCTTTTCACGTCTTCTACAATCAGCGTCTTTGCACTCGATGTGTCCTACCACTGTGTCATACCACTGTCTAGCTGTGGTGCATTCTGGGACTCGGACTCGAGTATCCACGACCGCTTCTACGCCAGATTTCTCGTTACCGTTTGAACAAAGAAGCTTCAAATATTAAACTTCTTTATTAAACTTGTGATCGACGCGTTACACAAGACACCTTGTTAGGTTACGGAATCTAAAATGATCAATTGAGAAAATCCATCCGCAGGTTTCGCTCTCCTCAGTGTTGTGGCGTATCTGAGGAACTGAACTTTGCTTCTCCTTTACCTAGGTTTTATCATTCACTAGGGTTGAACTTTGTTTCTGGAGTTTCCTTAACACGTAAAGCGAAGAATTTTCCAGACTTTAAGAAGTATTACGAGCGACAGTTATTCTATTTGTAAAACAAGACACTTTAGCTGAATCAGTACAGGGTTTTCTGAAAACACTGAGCAGTTCCAGTTGAATCCGACGTAACCGTGAGCAGGATGGAACATTCAGGAATTTTGGCCTGATTTTGCTGCTACAAAAAAAATATATCTAAAAAACAATTCTCTATTGTTGAGATCTTGTTTTCTGCCTTGCTGCTCGTTTAAAAGCAGCTGACGCTAAACTCAAAAGACGCCTCAGGATGCCATAGTGGCAACGGAAACTACACAGAACATATTCGTTTCATTGAATCTATTTATAGATCTATATTCTAGAGCTTCTTTACAGTCAAGACACAGAGGACATGTGCTATCATTCTGCCTAGTATAAAATCCAAAGGTCCAGACTTTATCAGGACGTGCCATGCAGTGTGTGTGTGTGTGACAAGTAGTAAACTATAAAATAGACTGTAAAACCAGGGCTTTAATTAAGGCGCCTGTTATATGATTAAAAAGAAGGACGTGTCCTGAAGCACTTGTTGAATGTCTTCGATATCTGTAAGGGTTAGGGGCCGGCGTGAGGCGTAATACACGCAAGGACGTCGACCCAAAAATGGTAACCATGGACACGTTTGTTTAAAAGTCGTCAAACACGTCATATCTGTTTATATAGAAATCTTCACGGTTCTCGGTTACTGTATTTATAATTATGATTCCCATAAGAAGCTCTATGACAAACTGAATCTTCACGTTGATGCAGATTAACGCTCACGCAAAGGCTGAGGAAACTGAATATTTCTTTTAAGGTTTAGGTCTTATTCATAGATATTAATTATACTATACTAATACAAAAATTCTTAATTGGACAAAATGTGTGTATGTTAACGCGCTCGTTATAACAAGTTACTGTTTCTGTAGTAACAAGAGATTTTGGGTAAAGACCTGTGTATTCGTCGCTAATGAAGGTTCTGTAAAAAGAAACAGTTTGTTTTATTCAACATTTACGTAATGAGTCTCCAGTTGCCAGTTTTCCGACTGCCTGAATTATTCACTTTCTCTGCACGAACTGTGTATTGATTACTTTTTCTTTTTACTTTTTGTGTATTTTTGTCTGTGTAGCAATTGTTCCACAGAACAATAAACGCAATTACAAAAGGATAATATATATA
>QMIH01000006.1:1455201-1468289 GCA_003987875.1 Clarias batrachus | reverse complement strand
TATATATATATATAATGCCATAGTTTTATATAAAAAAACACACACACATTTGTCTCCTTGTTCTACATTTTTTACTGCAGGATTTACAGCAAGACAGAGTGTTTTAGTTTTTACTTCAGGTTCACCGAGTGCATCCAGTCATGAAGTCTTACAAAGAGCTGTTACATTAAGGTTTTTTTTTTTTTTTTGGAGTCATGTGAAAAGTTCAGAAATAGAAATCTGTGATTTTGTCATTCGGTCACATGAACCCTTCAATTCAAGTGTCTTTAGTTCTAGACAGAGAGAGAGAGAGAGAGAGAATTCCAGCGCTTCACTCTGTGGAGCGCTTGATAAATAAAACCTTTTTTTTTTCTTTTGCGCATTTAGACGAAGGAATACGGCGTCGCGAAAACACCCCTTTTCCGGATGTTTGGTCGTTTATGAATGTGGGCGATACCATAGCGAACAGGAAAGGAGGGGGGGGGGATGGGGGAGTTCACACAAGCTAATGGCCGACAGTAAACACTAGCACAGAGGGGAAACGCCAAGGTTGCGCCGTGTGCTCGTCTCCGCGGCAATAAGAAAGGGTTTTAAACGGTGTTCATGCGTCTATAAAGGGTTTATTCATGCGTCATTTTAAAAAAGGTTTCCCTATAAACGCTGAGGTATTGAAGTGCAGCGCCCCAAAAAAAAGCCGTTGGTTGTTAAACGGGCCTTGTTGAGCTCGCGCTCCTGTCAGAGTCGCTCTGTGTGTGACTGAAATATCTCTAAAGCTGTTTAAATAAACGACTTACATCGCCCTATAAATGCTGAATTAAGGCCACAAGAAGCATTTGTTGTATAACAAAACTCCATGTTGGAGTTTGTTGTGCTTGGAAGTGTCACAAAGCACAAATTTTTTTTGGGAGAAACAAATACAGCTATGGTTTTATGATTAAACTTGTGCACTAAAATCACCACAAAATGTCACATTTTCAAGGAAGTAAGTCGTAGCTGTTAGCACACGACTGATTAATACTTGGTTGATTCTCCATAAGCAACCCTTCAGAGCAGCATCTGGCTCAGGCTTGTTCTTCTCGACAGACGTCTTCCGTCTTTCCGTGTCGTGATGCCATTTTCTTTTCTTTTTAAATTGAACCATTAACCATAGAATTGAAGTGAGATTTCTTGAACATTATGGGTATTTTCTTCTTTGCTGCTGGTCCAGGCGGCCAACAGTTTTGTACCTGAACCTCCAGTAAAGAAAGTGGACTTCATATTCATTTAAACACGTCTCCTGTTCTACTGAACTTCCAGCCTCCTAACACACACACAGTATGGGTGCAGATCAATCCCTGCTCTCCGTTATCACCTAGATGAGGACGGGTTCCCTGTTGAGTCTGGTTCCTCTCAAGGTTTCTTCCTGTTGCCACCTCAGAGAGGTTTTCCTCCAGGACCGTCGCCGTCGGCTTGTTCATCTGATCACTATGATGTATTCACACACTACATGGACAAAAGTATTTGAGCAGACCTGCAGTGACATTGCGTCTAAATACATTTGCTTTAATATGGAGGTCAGGCACTGATGTTGGCTCGCAATCTCCTTTTCAGTTCATCTTGAAGATGACAGTCAAGTTCTTCATCAAACCATGTCTTTATAGTCCTTGCTTCATGCACAGTCATGCTGGAATAGAAAAGGGCCTTCCCTAAACTGTTGCCACAACATTGGAAGCATAGCATTGTACAAGATGTCTTGGTATGCTGAAGCGTTAAGATTGCCCGTCACTGGGGATAAGGGGCCTCGATGAAACACCTGAATTCAGGAATTAAAATATTTGGCCAAATACTTTTGTCCATGTAGCTTATTTTATTCCTTACACTTTTTGAAATCATTTCCATAATATATCCCAATCCAAAATTGACTTTGATTCTGTGACGCTGCTTTGTGACAATGATCGTTGTTAAACACGCTATTTAAATAAAATTGAATTGGATTGGATTACCTATTTGCTTTTCTAGGCCGTTCCAGATGTTCCACATGTGTTGACGCTACGTATACAAGCTCAGATCCTACTTCCTTGTTTATTTTGAAATGATCATGATCGGTATCAGAGAATTTTTTTTATCAGTCAATATAGTCCAGGTGAAATCAATATTTTTCCTCTGTCTGTATTTATTTTATAGGATTAAATGCAAAGTTCTGACATAAATATATATATATTTTGTTGTTGTTGTTTGTTTCTTTGGCCATGTCTGTTTACATGTACACACACCTCACCCATATGCGGTCCCTGTGTTTACTCTACTCCACTCCTCGTAGCCTCCTCCTATTTTGCCTTTAAATAGAAACTTGGACTTTATATCTCCATGATCTGCCACGGCCTGAGACAGACAGACTTGCTTTCTCTTTCTTTTTATAATATGTGAAAATTCTTTTGACTTTTGTGTTTTTAAAACAACAACAACAACAAAAAAAACACATTTAACATTATTTCTGCTCATGTTCTGCTTTGTGTGATGGCGTAGGAGCTGGAGAGTCGGGGAAAAGCACCATCGTGAAACAGATGAGAATTCTTCACGTGAACGGTTTTAACGCAGAGTAAGTTGACTTTTACTTTATAAGAACATGAACATGTCGTTTCTCCTGAGCCCGTTAAGGGATCCGGCGAGACGTGTGAGATTATGTCTCGGTCAGTGTGAGAAGAGTCATTGCTAGAGGATTATTTATATTTTTTTTTTTTTTTTTCATAAAGAAATTTATAAATGAATTAAAATAAAAACCTGTTAGCAAGCCTCTTTCTGAGGAAAAGAAACCCGTCTTCTACATCATGATTAGTTGGAACAGTTTTGTCTTGTCTATAATTGTTTAGAAACCTAAAGGATATAAAGGTTTATTAAATGGCATTTTTAAGGGCCTATTTAAGGTCACTTAACATCTAATATTGGAAACATCTTTTCCCCATGAGCCTCTAATCTATAAAGATTATAATAAGGTTTATGTTAATTTAGTTAATAACTCAGTGACCCATGCAATATAAGGAATATTCCACAAACCCCAGCATCATGGAGGTTTCCTGATCGCTGATGATCGCGGGGGGAAAAGAGGAAAAGGAACAGGAGACTTCTAATCTTACAGTCTTTGTACTGTTTGGAATTTTCACATGTTTTTATGTTAAAGTTGTGATATTTGAAAGCTCATTATAAGTTCACTAGACTGCTAGTCTGTTCCTAATGCTCTCATGTCGTTAGCCTCCTGTTACATTTTACATTTTAAGAGCAAAATGCAGCAAATAAGCCTTTTTTTCACTCAGTGATGTCGGATTGGAAGAATTGCAGAGGTTCCAGCGTCTACCATTTAGCACATCTTGCGCTCTTTGACCCTTTCCTGCTGTGACCTGCGATTGACCTGAATACTAAGCTTTTCCTTTTTTTTTTTTTCCAGACAAAATGCAAATAAAATTTCCCTGCCGGATTAGTAATTTCGTTGAAGCAGGATGTGAAAGACGTTTGCATCTGGAGAGAACTTTCCGACTAGCTGGGCGAATTTGACTTGTGAAGTCATGAGGCTTTTTTGTGAGCCAAATGAAAACAAGTGTTAGAGGCTGAGATGTTATAAAAAAAAACTTTAACCAGTGTTATCCCAGGGTTTTCCTTTCCTGGAATAGCTTGTCCATTGATATATGCAAGAAGTTTAGATTTAAAGTTTTAAAGGGTTCTCCCCGCCTGCAAGTGTGTGTCAGCCCGTGTCAGTGACGTGTGTCATTTCCGTATTTAAGCAGGGGACTGTTAGAAAGACTGATTAGATTTGATGCATTTTCTATTGTGCGTCTGAAAACCTTGATGTTCATCCACAGGGAAAAGCGACAGAAAATTCAAGACATCCGGAAAAACGTGAAGGATGCAATAGTGGTAAGTGGAACCACGAGACCTACGAGGTAGCATTTCATGAATTACGTTTTTGAAGTCATTACAATGAAACTTTGAAATTTGTGTCCTAGACGATAGTGTCTGCAATGAGCACTTTAATACCACCCGTCCCTCTCGCCAACCCAGAGGACCAGTTTAGGATCGATTACATCAAAAGCATAGAACCGCTCTCGGACTTCGATTACCCGCAGGTAAGAGTTTGAACAATGTTTTTCTTTTTCTTTTAGATTTGTATGAAATTATTAACGAAAACCCCAAGCATCGATCTAATAGGGACATGAAGCACTTTGGATCACCTGATATGATACCATCACTATACCTGTATGTGTTCAGTTTGTATTGAGATTCCATTTGTATAAAAATATTATAAATATCCTGTCAGTGGCATTATTATTATTATTATTATTATTATTATTATTATTATTAAGACAATAGGGGGAAAATCTATTAACTTTTTTTCAATACAAAAGTGGGGAAAAAAATTGCATCTCTTTACATCAGCACTGCTGACTGATTGGCTGTTATAAAGTTATTGTCACATATATACAGTATTATAATGTTATTATTATTATAGAAACAGCTTAAACACTATATGTTGGATGACGACCAAAATTGAACTAAACTGAAAGCAAATCATGTCAAAACACAATCGCAATCTCTCTCTCTCTATCTTACTAATCTCAGGAGAGCTTCATATCAGTAATATTTTGTCTTCGTAACAGGTATAAAGTCGTCATAAAGATATTTCCAGTACTTAGGTTTACCTTTATTTATTTATAATTTTTTGCCATTTTTAAGCAGACCTGCCTTGGGCTTTGCGAGCCGATCCTTGGTAATGTAAAAACCCCGAACCTGAGGCTTAGCATATTTGACCGCGATGTCACCGTACGCAGAGGATCACGCGCGGTTCTCTGCGCTCATGTAAACGATCCATATAGTTTAACACTGACCAGGCCTGACCGGACAGTTTATTTATACGCCGTGTGTCTTCTGCGCAGGAGTTTTTCGACCATGCCAAGAAACTTTGGGATGACGAAGGAGTGAAAGCGTGCTACGAGAGGTCCAACGAGTACCAGCTCATCGACTGTGCACATTAGTACGTCCTCTTCCCTTTCTCTTTTGTTTTCTGTTTTGACTGGGAGACACAAATTCATTCGAGTATGTAGTAGCAAATAATTCAGAGCTGAGGCATGGGGACTTTGTTCCCTCGAGACAAGCCGAATTGGTTCCAACTCGCGCTCGGCTTTAGCTCGTGTGATAACAGGAACTGACCGGTTTCGTAAAAGGTTTCATAACACGGAAAAGCTCCATTACATGTTATTCTGTAACTAAAATAGAACGGTGTGCAAATGAACCCTGTTGCTGGTCACTTTCCTGTGTGTGTGTGTGTGTGTGTGTGTGTGTGTGTGTGTGTGTTTTTAGCTTCATCCTGTTAATGTTCATGATCATGATAATAATCAACATCGTCGATCATAAATCGTACGTTTTCAACTCAGTCCTTAAAACCACACCGACCCTGAGCAGAATTCAAACATTTGCCGAAGCTGATCCCGCAGGATCCTGGTCTCTATGCAAACCTTTATTCTGGGTCTCCTAAACAAGAGAGCGCTTTGAGCAAGCCAGACAGAGAGCATGTGTGAGAATTCAAAGAAAGAAAATGAGAGCGAGCGAGAGAGAGAGAGTGAAGCAATGCTGGATTTTCCAGCGGCCGTGTTGTGTATAGTTGTTCTGTCTCCAATCCCCTCTCTTCGTGGCACCCTCCCAGAGCTTATATAAAAGCGCCATGGAGCCAGAGCAAACAGTGGCTATTTATAGCCACTGCACTGCAGAGCACAAACTGTTTGAGTGGCCACGTGTGTGTGTGTGTGTGTGTGTGTGTGTGTGTGTGTCTGTGTGTGTCTGTGTGTGTCTGCAGTCAAATCAAAGTGAGTATCCTGGCAATGTGCTGTAAACAAAGGAAGGTCAGGAAGCGAAGCTAAGGTACATTGTGCGTGTCTGTGCGTGCGTGTGTGTGTGTGTGTGTGTGTGTGTGTGTGTGTGTGTGTGTCCTCGACTGGAATGAACACATTAATCGTGGCGCACAAATGAAATTTAACTGGAGTAACTAATGTTTGTCGAGTGGTTGGTGTAAGAGTGGAAACTTCAGTGTGCTTGCGAAGACTCGAGACTACACTACAGGCGTTCCTTAAAAAAAACTTCTCAAGTATTCAAAATAAGTGGGATATAAAATAGATGTCCACCCTGATCAGCCTTGGCCATCCTGTAACAGATGATCAGCTTGGAAAAAAGAATTGACGCACCGCACTAACGTGACTGTTTCAGGTCGGGAGACGGTAATCGTCCGTTCCCTAGCGGATAGAAAGCGTCTGTATGAGTCATCGCTGTGCCCCGGTGGATGTTTGTCGATGGTAAAGTGGTTGAATGTATGATGACAGAAATGTTAGAAGGGTCTTCGCTTCCCCTTAACTGCAGGGATGCTTTCGGCTGTTTGTTTGCGCTTTTTAACCCTGATTAACTGCAACACTCGTACCTTTCTTCCTGCTCCTATTTCTGTCCCGCTCCCTCAGACACACTTGACCGGTCCTGCCTGTTCCCTCACATACACACCTGACCAGTCCTGCCCACACTCCTGACTAATCGTGAGCCGTCCCTCCTGCAGACCCGTTAGACCAATCCCGCCCACTCCCACGGACGCGCTTGATTGATCTCACCCATTGCGGCGTACCTCCACTGACAGTCTTGTCCAATTTCACTTCTTGTGTCTCATGAAGACACTCTTGGACAATTCAGCCTGTTCCTGTTTCCGGTGTTTCCCCTAGAGCTGCCCCTGACCAATCCCACTAACTCCCTAGAGATATTCTTGACCAATCCCACCCCCTCCTGGAGATGTTGTCTTCGATGGAGACATTCTTGACTAATCCTACCCAATCCTACCCACAGATCCTCCCATAGAGACACTCTTGACCAACCCTACTAACTCTTAAGGACACTCTTGACCAACTCCCAATAACCCTTCGAGATACTCTTGACAAAATCCCACAGGCTTCTGGAGACAGCGTCTTCCATAGAGACACTCTTCATTAATTCCACCCAGTCCTGCCCAGAGATCTTTCCATAGACATATTCTTAACCAACCCCACTAGTTCCTGGAGACACTCTTGACCAATCCCATCAGCTCTGGGAGACACTCAACCAATCGCACTTATTCCTGCTAACAGCCTCTACCATAGATACACTCTTGACTAATTCTTCCTTAATTATCCTGCATACAATGTCTCCCATAGAGACACTCTTCACCAATACCACATGCTCCTGGGGACACCTTTGACCAAACCCACAGTTTATTCCAAAGAGATACTCTTGAACAATCCCAACCACTCCTGGAGACGCTCTTGATCAATCCCACTCGTTCCTTCCAGCAGTGTGTCCCGCAGAGACACTTCTATTACCAAACTATCACTCAGGCAGAATGTTTGACCAATACCACTCATTCCTAAAAGACCAATCCTGCTTATTCCTGCTCATAGCGTCTCCAATCGGAGACACTCTTGACTAATGCTGTCCATTCCTTCCCAGATCTATGGTCACCCCTGGTCATTCCAATAGGTCGGTTTCCTAAAATCTAAACTAATATATCAAAACTAAACTAATAAATCCCGACCAGGACCAGAGAACTTGGCTTTTGGTACCATGTAATATTAGCTGCATTTGTAACGCCCAACTCTTGGCTGCCTGGAAAAAACAAAAAAAAGCAGTTTTTTGGGGCCGTGTTCCTGATTGTATTAAACTGTTGGCATTAGAGTTGAGTGTCAACGTGTCATTTCTAATTGTGGATCTTCACCAGCTGATTTGTCCTTCAGTTTACTAACAGGGATGTCCATCTGTCCAGTCTTATACAGTATAGTGTAGAATTGTCCATAGTAACCGTTTTTTTTTTTCTTCTTCTTCTTTTCTTCGGTATCCTCACAGCTTCCTTGACCGAATCGATGCTGTAAGACAGAGTGACTACACACCAACAGATCAGGTACGTCTTCACTTCGCAAGAAAAAAAGAAAAAAAGACTTTTGTTTCCTGTTAGTCAGTAACTCAGCCGGTGATAAGATCTTTTACTGCGTCTGCCCTGATCTTGTCGCTTGTCTTGTGCCGAGTCACATTTTTACCCTCCATGTTTACATTGTTTGTGTCTTGTTTCAGGACTTGCTGCGCTGCAGAGTTCTGACTTCAGGGATTTTTGAAACACGATTTCAAGTAGACAAAGTGAACTTTCAGTGAGTCGGTTTGCTGTCACTGCACAGAGAGTGTACAAAGTCATATGTGTGATGTGTAAAAAATCATAATATATATTTTTGGGGATTTGTATTTGTTTGCTTATTTTTGCTTCAAAATAAACCATTGCACCATAGTTGGAGTGAAATTGTGCCTTGATAAGGATAATCTTTACAGATGTAGTCCTTGTGTTCCACTAGAGGGCGCCATTATTCTGCCTTTGTTATTTATTCTTGCGCTTCTATTACTTCTCCTCTCTTAGTATGTTCGATGTAGGAGGTCAGAGAGACGAGCGGAGAAAGTGGATCCAGTGCTTTAATGGTATGTTTAGTAGTCATTGTACATCTTTATATTTAAAGAGGAAAATTGCACGTGACCTCATGGCAACAAATCTATTAGCAAATTTTGCCGCTACTTCTTTGGTTCCAGACGTCACTGCGATCATCTTCGTGGTGGCGAGTAGCAGCTACAACATGGTCATTAGAGAAGACAACAACACGAACCGGCTACGAGAAGCGCTCGAGCTCTTCCGCAGTATCTGGAACAACAGGTGCTGCCGGCGTAAACATTCGAATTACAAGGGGTGTTCGGGTCAAAGCAGGACTTTTGATTGTGCAGAATAACAGAACGCGGTTCTGAGAGTCCCTTTATTTCTCCATACGATACACTAACGCACTCATCCCAGTGTCTCACTAGTGCTTGGACACCATCAAGGTCGAACGTTTTCTCAGTACGATTCATATCTGAAACGCCGGCCCCCCAGGAACTCCTGTAATGCCCCAAACATGTGGAAATGGCTCAGGATCATGGTCAGAGGGATGTGACGATCACTCCCAGTCGAGTTCCTGTAACGCTGGTGAATGAGTGTGTGTTTAGTTCTCACGGACAGATTCGTCTCTTAAAAATATTTAATCAAGTTTTACGTCTTCATTCACAAGAAAGTCCTGGTTTGACTTGAACACTCCTCAGGGGGGGGAGCAATTGCTAAGTGCTAATTACGTTTGTATGTTTATTTTTAAACCAATATTACAGACATTTATAATCAAAATATAATAATTAAAGGATGACGTATTCTTTTTTTTTTAATCCAGTTATAGCTCCATGTGATGAGGTACAATGTGCAGTTTATAAATCAACTTGCTTTTTTTAGTTTTTAAAGTGTTTACTTTTCTTCCCTCCAGGTGGTTACGGACCATCTCTGTTATTTTATTCCTCAACAAGCAGGACATGCTGGCAGAGAAAGTGTTAGCCGGGAAATCCAAAATCGAGGACTATTTCCCGGAATACGCTTATTACACCATACCAAATGAAGGTGAATGAATGTTGTGTCATGAACGCCGACGCTCAATCATCCGATCGATCAGAATGAGGGACTCTATCTGGAGATCGCTAGTTCGAATCCCGGGTGGTGCTGTAACCTCTCGCAGCCAGAGGTCTAGAGAGAGCTGATTGGCCGAGCTCTCTCAGAGGGGAGGGATGAGAGGTACATAGTGCTCCCGCATTAATCACGGCTCTACAGCCAATCAGGGGCGTCTGTGAGCTCGCGCAACGAAGGGAGCGGATAGCGCTGTCCTCCGAGTGTGTTACGCCGCCCCCAACGGTGCGCGAGTGAGCAGTTCGAAAAGATGCGGTCGGCTGGCGTCACGTGGTTCGGAGGAAACACGTGATAGTCTTCGACTGAGTGGTAGTCGTAGCCTTAATGTGGGAGCGCCCCCTAGTGACGGGGAGGAATTGGACACGACTAAATTAGGGAGAAAATCGGGGAAAAATCCACAAAAAAAAAAAAAAAAAAAAAAAAAAAATGAGGAACTCTAATGAAGCGCCGCGGCGTAAACATGCATAGTGTCAGACTTGCTTTTAAAAGTAATCAGGGATTGTTTCTCAAATTTCACAATGATTTGAAAAAAAAAAAAAAATTCTAAAAAAAACAGATAAAGAAAGATAGCAGTAATGGTGCCGTAATGACCTCGCCGTGTCTTCGTTTTCTTTGTGATTTTTCAGCAACTCCTGAACCAGGAGAAGACCCGAGAGTGACCCGAGCCAAGTATTTCATTCGTGATGAATTCCTGGTGGGTTTTCCGGCCAGCCGTTTGTTTGTACTGTGCACCAGTTTTTAGTTTTTTTTTGCTCGGGCCTAAAAGTTTTCAATGAACCCTGCTGTCTGTTTGAACTATTTTAACCTGTCGGCTTTAACGTCTTCTTCATCTTTGACAGAGGATCAGCACAGCCAGCGGAGACGGACGTCATTACTGTTACCCTCATTTCACGTGCGCTGTCGACACGGAAAATATCCGCCGGGTGTTTAACGACTGTCGGGACATCATCCAGAGGATGCACCTGCGGCAGTATGAACTCTTGTGATCTGGTTCGGCAAACGCCAGAGCTATTTCTGTTTTGTTTTTTTTAAAGAACCCACTCCTAAACAAGGCCAAAACCCATGAACTAGATGTATTTTTGGCAGATCCTCTCTTTTTTTTTTTTTTTTTAAGCTTGTCATTCCGCTAAGCCTTTGGCTACTTTTTTTTAGTGTAAGCACGCGCGCGTGTTCATGTGTTCACCAAGTTGCCAGTTTATTAGCTAAACCTACCATATAGACAACCTTTTTAAATCCGTTGCTAGGCAACACGTCTGCCCTGTCCGTCGGTGAAACAGGACCAACATACGCAATTTAATTATCATCATCCTGCTGATGGGGGCATCACGGGGAGCACTTGGTCTCTCGTTTGAGTCTTTACTTAAATATGAAAGGTTTTGGATTTTTTTCTTTTCTTTTTAGAGCCACTCCTTACCACCGTACCCTGAGGTTTCATGAATGAAGAAGAAAATAATTTAAAAAAAATAAAATAAATCAGGTTTGATCGATAGTGAAGCTAAAGTGCTTGGACCCTTATTATGACTATTCGTTTAGATGATTGAGAAGGTCTAGCTAATGAACTGGTGTAAACTGTATGTTCTGTTCTCACACACACGCACACTACTGCATCCGCCAGCTTCTGGAGGTGGCGCCCCCTCGTGACCCCTGACCTCTCGGCCTTTCGGGCTCTCTGCTGCTCTTTGTCTCCGCTCTACTGAAGAGGTGAACACTGGGAAAAGATGTACGAGTGACGCACTTTTTGCACCGGGTTTTAACTGACTGTATGTGTGTGTGTGTGTGTGTGTGTGTGTGTGTTGTACAGGTGGATACACTCAATGTAGCATTGTAATGTCGGAGTTAGAGCATTATTACAGGTTAAGCGAGTCGACTCAAGACGTTAAAAGCGACCACAGCTCCTTCTGGTCTGTCCATGCATTTTTATTTCTGACCTTATACCACTTTCGATGAAATATATATATATATATATATATATATATATAAACACTCTTGTACAGACAGTGCAAGCTGACATTTCTCTTGCACAGATTATTAAAGTTATTTTGTACAACTTTATGGAAAGAGAGGTGGGGAAAAAAAATCTACTCGTAGATCTTTGTGCCTTCGATATGGCTGTACCTGTAAAACAAAGCTGAGATATAAGTATGTATGGACGTATGGATGTTTGTTTTTTCTCTTTTCATTTTATTTGGACTGCACTGTACAGCTTGATGTCACTCTGTTAGCAGGAGGGACTGCCGATGGGGACCTACTCTGTAAATGTTCCTTCCTTTTTTTTTTTCCTTTCCTTTACCTTTTTTTTTTTTTGGATTTGTTTTTGTTCGCTTGTTTTGTTTATAAAAAAAAAACAAAAAACAAAATGCTGATTAGTTTTTAAAAAAAATGCAAAAAAGAAAAAAGATCCAAAAATGTCTGTATACATTATGCAAATTGA
Source organism: Clarias batrachus (assembly GCA_003987875.1). NCBI lineage: Eukaryota > Metazoa > Chordata > Actinopteri > Siluriformes > Clariidae > Clarias > Clarias batrachus. The sequence goes on along the minus strand of QMIH01000006.1, from coordinate 1,456,332 downwards.
CCCCATTAGCGTACCACAAAAGAGCAACGTACATAAAACATAAAAACGGGAAAAAAAAAATCGTCCGCTGATCAAAAAGATACAACCAGGTGTTGTTTTTCATAGGGACCTTTTTTCAGTATGAAGTATGATTGCAATATGTTTGTGTGTGCGTGTAGTGTGTATGAAAGAGTGCGGTTTGCGCTCGCTTATAAATGTGTGTACATGTAAATTTATAGGTCTATATAAATATATATGTACAATTCTACATGTTTAATTATGTGTGTCGACGTGTATACATGCCTTTTGATGTATACAATGAAGAACTGTACATACACACATAGATAAGCATGTGTGGCGTGGAAATGAATAAATGAGTGTGTGCAATACAGAAAGCCCTCGTGCTTGCGTCCAAGAACCAAAAGTAAGGACAAGGATCCCTGATGTGTGATTATGGAATAAAAACAGTGTTTGGTAGAAGGTGTGTGATGGAATTGCATTTTCCAGGTACCGATGTGTTTTCTAGCGCTATAAAGTCATGCGCATATGCTATAAAGTTTCCCCACATTGGAAACTTTTTCGGGTCTGGGATTCGAACTCACAACCATTTTATTAATGACCCACAGCCTGACAATTAATCTGAGGTTATGGTGTATAAAATTACATTTAACCCGTTAAATTCATACTTTTATGAGGCTGTTCATCTTAATCAAAAGTTTGATTGAAACCTAAAGGATAAAGGTTAAAAAAAAAAATAAAAAAAAGCAGAGAAAACGATATAATCCCAAGTGGTGCAGTGGGTGAAATGTGCGCGATACGTGTGCGATGTCAAAGTATCAGCCACGCAGGTGCAATGCCTCGGAGAGGAAATGTGGAACCATGTTGGAGAATTTACTCTTATGGTAGCTTATAATTGAGTAAATATATATACAGTATACAGCATATACGGTAATATGTAATGTATATAATATAGTAATATATAAAGTAACACAGTATAATATACTACTGGGTGCTTGTGTGTGTACATGTAGTAGCGTGTATATATCCAGTGTGTGTGTGTATATATATATATATATATGTGTGTGTGTGTCAGCAGTGATGTTGGGTGTCTTCCTATTTCTTTTCCTTCATTTACCTGGAGTTGCTCTCGCC
>QMIH01000006.1:1404165-1449171 GCA_003987875.1 Clarias batrachus | reverse complement strand
TATATATATATATATTGTTTGGTAAAGCAGATATAAATAAATACCTTATCTTTGGTCTCGGAGCGCTCAGTATTGTGCAAGTGAACTGAGCATCCTCTCCTACTATTAATGCCGCGTTCCGTAACTTATGGACGAAGCGTGGCGGTACTGCGAGGGCAAAAGATACAAGAATCATTCCGATGCTAATTGTACTGTAGGATTGATACTAGAACCTGGGTCCTAATGCCTACCCTGTACTGTGATCTTGCCCAGGGTGCTGGCGTTTCCTGCGGCACTGGTGGCGAAGCACATGTACTGGCCGGAGTCGTCAGCGCTCATGTTATCCAGGATGAGGGTACAGGAACCGTCAGGATCCTCGATAATGATGTGGTGAGGGTCGACCTCGACAGCACGGCCGTCTGCATGAGACGGATACGCACGCTATATACGATTGAGCTGCATATCATTATTCTAACAACTTGGGAAGGACCATTAACTCGCTCACCTTTAAACCAGGCCACTACAGGTTTCGGGGTTCCTGTGACTTTGCACGCCAGTTTAACCGTCTCTCCCAGTTCTGCTGTGCAGTCGGTTAAAACTGCTTCAAAATCAGGTGGACCTGCTCACACACACAAAATCAACCATTTTTAATACATAAGAATCGCTCAGTATGAACTATACTATATTAGAGGGACGCGGATCATCAGAGAGCGGCCGATACGATATCACGATATCACAATGTCACGATATCACAATATCACGATACCGATCTGCTGATTCGGTTTTTACCGCAATCATGATTTTGCAAAAATCCCGATTTGATGTTTCTTCTCATTTCTTTTACAATTTTTAACAAACTTTGCCTGCCAACATGTGAGCCATTAGAGTGCGCCACCTGTAGGATTATAGAGGAATGGGGACCATTTCTTTTTTTTTTTTTTGGATTTTTTCTCCCTAATTTAGTCGTGTCCAATTCCTCCCCGTCACTAGGGGGCTCCCACATTAAGGCTACTACTACCACTCAGCCGGGAGGGCCGAAGACTATCACGTGTTTCCTCCGAACCACGTGACGCCAGCCGACCGCATCTTTTCGAACTGCTCGCTCGCGCACCGTTGGGGGCGGAGTAACACACTCGGAGGACAGCGCTATCCGCTCCTTCCGCTTGCGTGAGCTCATAGACGCCCCTGATTGGCTGTAGAGCCGTGATTAATGTGGGAGCACTAAGTACCTCTCATCCCTCCCCTCTGAGAGAGTTAGGGTTAGGGTTAGGGTTAATCATCTCTCTCTAGACCTCCGGCTGCGAGAGGTTACAGCATCAACCGGGATTCGAACTGGCGATCTCCGGATGATAGGGCGAGAACTTTACCACTGCGCCACTCGAATATTTCAAATGTCAATATATATATATACCAATATAATATTCTGAAGCAGCAACGTGTAGAGTTGAAAAACATCCGTCATACGGGTTCTTGTAAACGGGTTATTTTAGAAACGTTAACAAATAGGATGAGTTTCAAAAGTTATAATGAAGTGACATCATGCGGGACGGGGGGTGTCCGGTGCGGGACGTGGGACGCTCACTCCAGGCCGGCATGCTGTAGCGTTGTTGCAGGTTGCGCAGCTCGCGGAGCCAGGAGTTCTTCAGGATGACGGTGCGAGCCTGCAGCGTGTACTTCCTCACGGAGTCCTCGCGCTCGTGCCAGATCTCGAACGCCCTCTCGTCTCCTTCCACTGTCTCGTTCACGTCGATGTTGGTGAGCTGAAAAAAAGCAAACAAACTATGTCACGTGAGGAGGACAAACACGTCACTGGCCTTACAGCACGCGATCGGTGACGTGGTGAAGCATCGTTAACGTCGCATATTTATCAAACTGTAGTGGAACATCAGAGAGACATCAAAGTTCAGTCGTGTCCTTGCTTTTGATTTGCTCTCATAAGTTTACGATTTTATTTTTTGATATACCTTCATCATATTCTTGAACGTGTACATCTGGACGTCTGTGTTCGTGTCACGTTTCTGTTTGCAGATGATGACGTAGTTTTTAAAGAGGAAGACGTGACGGTGACTCCCTCTCGAAGAGCTTCGGATTCCTGGAGCGCCCTCCCACACTATGAAAGGACCCTGAAGATAAAAGGAAGGAAAATAATGTCCCAAGCAAAACTCGTACTCTTTTTAACGATTAACGTGCATTCAGTCTTTAAATTTGTGCGTCTGTGTACGCGCGCGGCGTCTCAGTACCTGTCTGACAGGCTCTCCCAACGCCTCCAGGTTAGCGGGGTAGTTCTCGATGAGCGAGACGTGCCGCGTGTTTTCCGAGCGCGTGGGAAGAGAAGAAACCATGGCGTAGGCCTCCTCCAGGAGACAGCAGTTCTGGCCGTTCCTCGCCTTGTTTTTGATCAACTCCTGCAGATCGGATCACGTTGCACATCCACATCAGAGATGCTTCATTTCAATCGAATGAAATCACAAGTTTAAAGAAACAAAGCTCGGCGTGTTACCTTTAAGAGCTCCTTGTATTTCTGGATTCTCTCCAGTGGCCTCTGAAGGTAAACGCCCACATTCAGGACCGGACCTTCTGCCGGATCCACATTCGCCAGGTCTGAATCGGTGTAATTCTGGCGACAGAATCATTCCCATTTACGGCAGCACCATATTTTATCTTCAGATTAGGACTTTATCTATCTAGTTAGATAAAGTTTAGGACTTTATTGTACCTGTGTCTCATTTCGACGTACAGTAGCAATTGTAATTTTTCATATCTTTTATTGCTAAACCATTAAGAACAATATAATTTACTAATTTTGTAACATAAATATTAACATGAATTCAGCTACATTTCTATATAAAATATAACACAGTATAAATGTTGTAGTAGAGAACACAGAGCAACCGTAGAGGAAAACGTAGCTTGTTATGGTGAATTATTACCGTATTCACCCTACATATAGGGATATACAGTGGTAACATCTGTATTTTACATTCTAGCACTGCGCGAGTCACAGCAGTACAGGACTGGACAGTATACGGGTTTAACTTTACATTCTCTCTCTTTTTTAAAATTTTTTTTTTAAGGGTGATGTAGTAAGGTGGGTTTGAAATAAAACTAAAGTGTTTTGGGTCACATTCAGGGTTTAAACTATAAAAAAAAGGCATTTATAGACATTTTTTGACCACATCCAAAATTTTTTTCACAATTTGCGGGCTCTAGGAATTTTGGGGGTCAACTGTATACAAGACGTTGACATGCTACTAGCACATTCATCTCCAACAACTTGGGGCATGAAGAGTAACTGTATTTCGTATGGATTTCTACAGTAAGTGCATTTCAGGGCCTCACCTTGAAGTAGTGATGCACATCTTTCTCACTGATGGTGGCCTGGGCCTTGGCCTGACCCACCAAGTACTGCAGATAGTTCTCGAATCCTTCTGTGTTTTTCAGGAAGCGCATGGCAATGTCATCGTCGGTGTCGCAGTCTTGCAGCCCAGGGAGAAAAGAGCTAGAGGAAGAGGGAGAAAAGGAAAACAAACAAAAATGTTTTTTAGCCAATTTTCAATTACAGTGGAACCTCGGATTACGAGCATAATTCGTTCCGGCTCGTATTCCAAAACATTCATAAACCAAATCGCATTCTCCCATTAGAAATAATGAAAACTTATGAATAATGAAAAAAATAATGAAAACTTAATGAAACATTTTTCGTTCCACAACCCAAAAAAATTAATACAAAAAATATATAAAGTAAAAATAAAACAAATTAACTTGCACTTAAAAAAGTACAAATAAATCCCGACAGATAAGTGTTTCTGTTTGTGCGGGCAGGCACCGTGTATTTGTGTGTGTATGGAATTAACCCCTTCCCTCGCCTCGTCTAGCACAGTAAAACTCCTCCTCCCTTCCCCCACCTCGCTTTTTAAGTTTCACAACAAACACACACACACGACGGAAACACTGTTTTAACGGAAAAAAAGAACTCTCTCTAACGACACTGGGGGAAGGGGGTGTAAAGGCGAGACAATGTGAGTGTGTCTCTGTGTGTGTGTGTGTGTGTGTGTAAAATTAGGCGCGCGCACACACATGAGACTCGCTGAAACAGAGAGGGAGATGTTGATTATACCAGTAAGAGACTAGCACTAAGACCCAGCAGGGGAGACGATTACCCACAATTCCGCTGCGCAAGAGAGAAAAATCATTGGCTCAGTTTTGATCACGTGACGCTCCGTGTCAAAACAAGAAACGCATGCGTGATACATGATACGTAAACCAAGACTTGCTCGTTTTTCAAGTCAAAATTTACTAAAAATATATGTCATAGGATGAAAAAGCTGAGAAAGTAAAGAGCTCTCCGAAGCATTTAAGATGCGCCGTCCTCAGTGTTCCTTGTGGCACGAAGTTGAGCATCAAAACTAGATCTGCTTTAAAGAAAATTTACAGAAGCCTTCAAACACAGTACGGTGATGAAACACTTTGCACGTGAACGGTGCAAATGTTTTAAAGACGGGTGGCCCCGAGTCCACTGCATTAATTGTCGTGAATGTTCGGCACCTGATCCTTAAAAATCTACAGATAACTTGTCGCCAATTTACAGAAGAGCCGTATCTGTCTGTGTGGACGGTACAGGAACTCGGCTGGGAGTTATCGTACAGTCCTCACCTCGCTCCAAGACATTTGCACATGTTTGAGCCAGTAACGGAGTTCCTGGGAGGCCCATCTTGTTGGAGTGGTGATATCAACATCAAGGCATGCTACTTTACCAGGTACATGTGAAAACCATAGCGCAAAGCAGCTTTACGGAAATTAAACATGTGCATTTATAGCTGTCAGTTTATTCCTAATGAGCAAGTGACGTGGACAAACTCTCCAACACAACACGAAGAAGAAACCGTTACGTGCCGCCTTATCGATTGCTAATCATCATCAGTACTCGTCACGTACCTGCTGTGGAACGAGCCGATGTCTCCGATGTTGCGGAAGATGGCGTCCTTGTGGCTGCGGATCTCGGGCGGCGTGCTCTCCTCGTCGATGTGCTTCAGATGGTGCGATGTGACAAAGTCCATCTCCTTTATGAACTCCTTCTCACTGGTAATGAGCTCCTGCATGAGTTGGCTTTACAAAGAACAGAGTGCGAAACATGAGGATAACCTAAAGGGGGTTTAGTCAAGGTTGGATCATTGGCGCGTTCGTGCACCTGGTTATATCCCAGACATATATTTATTAAGGTATATACTTTGTGCAACTTGATCTTGTGTGTGTGTGTGTGTCTCATCAGTTCTTACAATTTGCACGAGCCTTTGTTAAAGTGTTAATCTTAAACTCATGTGGCCTGGATGATGATATGCGGAGAGGGAGACTCACCAGAGCTTCCTTTTGTACTCTCCCTCCGTGACCTCCTCCCCTGTGATCTCTGGGACCTCCGCTGTGTCCGGAGAAATCTACAAAACATCATCTTATTCAGTGGTTTTTCTCCACAGCAAACAACAAACGCCGTCACATATCCAGGAATAACAGATCGTCTTCAAGCACTGAGCGCCTCACCTTTAACTTCTTGTCCAGGTACGCCGGAGAGACCCAGCCTTGGCGTGAAGGCGTGGTTTTGGTGGGTTTAGTGCGCACCAGCCATTTGAGCGGATGAGCCGAGTCCAGGACCTCCACGTACTGCCCCTCCTTCAGGGCGATGCTGTCTTTGCTCAGGCCCATGGGGTTGTAATCGGCTATGGCTACGTAGATGTCAAACATCTGCGCGGAGAAACGGTAAAGACGAAGGAGACATGAAATAAGGTGTGGAAATACACCGGCGTATAAAGGGGAGGAAAGGAAGGAGGGCCGCGCGTCACCTCTCCTCGGGCGTCGCCCTCGTCGGATTCTGAGGACGAGTCGGCGATGAGTGAACAGGGACGTGAGCGGCCGTGGTAGGGAGACGCGGACGGGGTCTTGGTCTCATCATCGCTATCCGCTCCCGGGACACGCAACGAGGCTGGGCGGCAGAAACACACACACACACACACACCAGAAAGAGATTTGATATTTAACATCCTGACTTTAACGTCTAATAGAAGATTAAGCACATTCAGTTAACTTGCAAATGTTTATTATTCAATCATTAAAATAAATAAATAAACAAATGAGATACATCTCTGCGCCCTCACTCCATAAATAAATGGAAAGAGAAGCAGAGAGACAGATTGACACAAAGGTAGGAAGAAACAGAGAGCGAGATGTATAAAGAGACTGTAGATAAGAGTGAGAGACAGGAAAAGAGAGGTGCAGAGAGACGGATGGACGGAGACAGATGAGCGTGAGGTGTAAAGAGAAAGAAAAAAGAAAGATAATGAGAGACATAAATGAAACCTAAGACAATGATGTCGTGTGATAGAGTCATTAACAGAAGAGATTTGTCTGTAAGTGAAGCCGCCTCCGGATCTTCACAGTATTAATAGAAATCACCAATCGGGACATCGCCGCGCTACAGTGATCGCATGAAGGTAAAGTATTTGCACCCGGGTGAAAATGAGAAGGTGGAGATTCTGCAGTTTGGTCTGTTTTGCTTGCGGATACATACTGGTCACACTGGGCCAGGTTCTCATCCACTGGAGCACTTGATGGTTCTGTAAGCTGTCTGAATAACAAACCAGTTTCAGTGAGTGTGTGGAGCCACGGGGGAGTGAAGGGTGCGCAGGGAGGAGTGGAGGAGGTGGATGAGGGGGGGGGGGAATGTGAGTGGTGGATGAGGGGATGATGGGATAAAGGGGGGTGGTGTAGGGGGGGGTCAGAGGAGGATGAAAAAAAGGGCATGACTATTCAAATGAACAACGAGAATATTAATATAAAAGGAAAAAAAATCCCCCCAGAATAATGCTCTAGCTTCAGTTTAAAGGTTTGTCCAGGTAACTCCGCCCCTTTTTACTTTACAGCTATATAAAACAGCTATACAAATATGCTTTGCAAAAATAATGCCTGAATTATTTATTAATTGCATTTTTGTTTCCAATATATATATAAAAAAATTGATTAGTTTTATTGTTGTATTATTGTTGTATTGTATGTTGATGTCAATGATTTCCTTCGCTTCGTTATCCCTCAATGTAATGATGTATTCGATTAAGAAACAATGTTAAAAGGTGTTTAAACTGCCTGTGCAACACTATGAAGTTCTCGCTCTCACCCTGCGTGATCTTGGCAGAGACCATCTCGGTGATCTGCGTCGTGAGCTTCTGTAATAACTCGGCCGTGTCCACTCCAGACAGGTAAGGCAGCGTCGGCCCTCCTGAAAGGGAAGCGAAGATGCCTTAATGCACATGAGATGAGATGAGAAAATGAGGAGTTAATGCAGGGTAAGTATGCTGTAACATCACAAGCCAGTTCGGAAAGGCAGAGACGCAGAATCTCGACTTAAACCAGGTAGTGACTCAACATCTCAAATCGCATCGATTTTGATTCATTTCATTGCAGACTCTCCTGTTTGGGGTGCCATTATTTAGTTTTAACTGGCTGATATTATCAGCTCTGATCAGGGGGAGCTCAGTGGTTAAGGCGTTGGACTACGGTCCGGAAGGTTCCAGGTTCAAGTCCCACTACCACCAAGTTGTCCCTGTTGGGCCCTTGAGCAAGGCCCTTCACCCCAACTGCTCAGAAGTATAATGAGATAAAGATGTAATAAGAGGCGTCAGCCAAATGCCTAGCTGTAGATGTAGATATTAATTAAGTTTGAAATAAACGCACCTTTGCCTTCTTCCTCCGGGGGGCTGACGGTAATCCCACAAACCCTGAAATCACAAGAAAGCACACAGTCACCGCCAGAGTCAGAGCCACCACACCTACAAACTATCGGTACAAGAGTCGCGATTTAATTTCCACACTGCTGCTTGTCATGAGCTTACTCTGGCGTAACGGTGACCTGCTGTCCTGCTGGGAAAGCGGTCAAACCTTGGTCCACGTCCAGACGTGCGGTGTTAACGCACTGGCCGGCGCGGTTGCTGGCGATGCAGGTGTAGGCGCCGCTGTGCTCCTTCTCTACGTCCATCAGGATCAGGCTGTGCTGGAAGCCGGAGCTGGCGATCTTGTACCCGGGCGTGTCCGCTTTGATCCACAGAACGTCCTTCAGCGCTTCTTCCTTCAGCCAGTTCACGCTGGGAGTCGGAGAGCCTACGGGGATGACAAATACCACAAAAGCTACGGCCCGTGTCCATGATAGCCGGGTTTCATTTATTAAAGACAGACATGTAAGAACAGGCTGTAATACGCTTTTTCATCCCTCTAATATCGTGGACAACCAACTGAAACATTATAGCTTCTGACTCATTCATGTGTACACTGTTACAGACAAAACCAGCGCACCTTCTACTTTGACAGACAGCGTGATGCTCGCTCCTCGCTTCACCGTCCGGTTGCAGAACTTCTCCAGGAATCGTGGCGGCACCAGCGGTTCCTTGGAGTCTACAGGGTGAAGAGACAGGCAAGACAAAATGATAACAAGGAGAAGACATGGAGACAAAGCTGCATTTAACTGAAACATCTTTTGGTTTTTCACATATTATTCATTTCCATATTAGTGATGCACACACACCTTTCATCCTCAGAGTTTCGGGAAGGCGATTGCCTGGACCTAGAGAAAAAAAAACGTAGGACAAAAAGTCATTTTTCTCTCAAGTAAAAATCAGACAATATCCTTGGATGGTGTTTTGGATTTGTCTTGACTATGTAAAGCTGACGTACCAAGCACGACCATGCGCGCCGAGGAGTAGGCCGCCCCGGCCGCGTTGCTGATGTAAACAGAATACTCGGCACTGTCTTCGCTTTTGACCTCCACGATCTCCAGACTGTACACGTCTCTCTCTGTCGATAGTAACACCCTGTCCGTGGGTGACAGCGCCACGCCGTCCTTGAACCAGTAAACCTTTGGTGCGGGGAATCCTATTAAAAAAAAACAAAAAAAAAACAGGAATATCAACTTCTAACCCAACATCATGGTCGTCACTGCGGTTATTGTAAAAGCCAGTAAAGTTTCTCGGATTAAGAGCGCAGCGCTAACAGGATCTTCACTTTAATCACAGCAAGCGCTCCACACGTCTGACCTTTGACCCTGACGCTCATCTTGGCACTGGGCGCCCCGGGACTGAGATAGAGGTCGTGCAACTCGTCCACCACTTGAGGGAGCTGTTCGTCCTCCACCACGGACTCAAACGCCTCGGTGTCTCTGTGCTCGGAGCTGTGCAACAAAGCAGCAACAACATCGTTTACATACAGACACAAAGCACAACAAAAAATTATAGTGATAAACACATTGCTAAACAGTCAAGCAGGTCATTTAGATAAGCGTACAGAATGTCCAGAATTACAGCAATAACATTATATACTGCAGAATATCTCTCAATTGGATCCATATGTTTATGATGTTTTAAAACTGAACAGTCTGAATTCTGGTGTGTTTAGGATTAAAGCCTATTTCTCATTCATCAATCCAACATTCTGTTAAGTCGCCCGAATGAAATCAAGTTAGTTAAAGTCTCATTGGTTTGATTTTACCTCGAGATGTAATCTTTAGCACTAATATACGAAGATGTTTCAGTGGCGTCAGCTGCTGTGTCGTAGTCAGAGCTGCAGGACACTGCAAAAATGAAATAAATGTATAAATTAATTCATAAAAAGTGCTATACTGCAATGGGAATCATTAATATACATCACCAAAATGGAGGCTGTTAATGATGTTACATGAGATAAGAAGGTGAATATTTGGTTATGAATTATACAAAAGAAGTCCTGCGTGATATACCGAGCCAATCCCACATAAACACTTCAAAGCCTTGTTCGTCATCATAAAGAACACCTCAATTTACATTAAGTCATGTGATTATTAGGGACTGGAATCACCAGGGAGCACCCGATGCGATATCACGATACCTAGGTGTCGATCCGATTTACATTGTGATTCTGTAAGCATCAGCCTTTTCATAAACATCCTGATTCTATATAATTTACAGATTTTGGTACAATTCTAAACAAACTTAGCAAATACAGTAATGTGCTCAAAAGTACTGCACTGCCTGCCAGTGGGTGAAAAGTTTAGAGCACACCACATGTAGGATTAAAGCGGACCACCATTATAAATGAAGAAATAATGATTTAAAAAAAAACCTACATGAAAAAAAAGCTATTTTGAAGTCAGTGTGGCGATACATTAATTGCCACAAAAAAGAATCCCCATGCATTACTGAATCGTTTTCCCCTAAATTTCTACTGATTATGTGTGCATATTAGAGATAGGGGAGGGGAAATGACTCCAAATGCCACACTGACTTTTTCATTTTTATTATTATAATTATTTTTTAACTTACAGTGGAACCTTGGATTGCGAGCATAATTCGTTCCAGAAGCCTGCTTGTATATCAAAACACTTGTGTGTGTATATATATATATATATATATATATATAAAATGGAAACACTAATGATTTGTTCCACAACACAAAAATATTCATATAAAAATAATTAACACAAAATTTTAAGTAAAAATAAAACCAAAATGACCTGCACCTTGTCTGTAAAAAGAATTGTGGATTCTTTTTACAGGAATGGGTGGGGGTGGGGGGGTACCAATAGCTTACCAATAGAGTCTCTCTCTCACTCACACAAGCACACAGACACAGACACATGGACACACATAAACACACCAGCTTGCTGACAGAGCCAGAAAAAGGAGAAGAGGAGGAAGGGGGCTACTGGGACAACTTTCACACACACACTCACATGAGGGCGCTCAGTTTACCAACAGAGAGTCCAATTCACACAAGAACGCGCATACACACACACACACACACACACACACACACACACATAAAAAATGTTTTACGCACAAACGTGGTCACAGTGTTATAGTAAACAGTTCACAAATGCATGTTCACTATATAAGTAACACATGAGACCAAGCATGGAAGACGTTTACCCACAATACTGCTTGATTTTCAAGACCTCTTGCAGAACAAGGTACTCGCAATTCAAGGTTCCACTGTATTTACTTTTGTATTTGAGGTGGCAAATATTGCAGTTTCCCTATGATCCTATAGGTGGTGCACTCTAAATTTGCACATTTACAAGTTTGATTAAACTGTCACATTTTTTTAATTAATACATTTTTACAAATTAATATCGAATTGGGATATTTATGAAATCATGATACTTATAGAATGGTAATACAGATTGAATCGGCACCTAGATATCGTCATAATACCGTATCGGGTGGTCCCTTGTGATTCCTATTCCTACTACATATAATACTGAAAGTTCAGGCTTACGTTAGAACCTTCAACTAGAAGCCTGGCAATTTAGGCATTGAAATGTCAAACATTCATTATATTCTAGAAGCTAATCAAGTTTTGATTACCACTATTTTCACTATGAAATGCTGATTGAGGCATATCTCAGTTGGCACTAGAAGCTTTTATATAGAAAAATATATAGATTATTATATATAAACTGTAGCTTTTAACATCTTAACCTTTTTTTTATAATCAAGTTTAAGATTAGATGCTGCAGATTAATTATTTCAGATAAAAGGCACCAGGGTCTATACATTAAAGTTGCGAAAGAAGATCTGACTGTGTAAACTGCATAAACTGCGTAAAACTGTTGTACGTTTGTGCAAGTAATGAATCAGCTCACTTTCCACCCTAAGCTCTGCGTTGCTGGAAGCAATGCCGCTGTCATTTTCAGCCATACAACGGTACACGCCCATGTCGGTTGGCCGTACAGTGGTAATGATCAACTGATGGCAGCCCTCCTGGTCCTCATTGATCATGTAATGGTCATCTTCTTGTAGCACTTTCCCATCCTTGAACCACCGTATGATGGGAGAAGGCCTGCCAATGATCACGCAGTCGAAGCTAACCGGGTATCCATCTGGGACTTCCTGGTTTTGGAGCTGTGTCAGGAAAGCTGGGGCAGCTGTAAGTCCAAATAACAAGTAAAATCAGTTCAAACCATTTCACGCAAACAAATGTACTACAGACTACAGGTTCCCCAGTCCCAGAGAACCCCCTATCATCCACATTTTAGAGTTTTCCTTTATCTTCTGCTTCACCCAAGAAGTGTTAGTTGGGAGCAAGAAAACACAAAATGTGCAACAAAGGTAAGAGAAGGGGGGACTCCAGGACCAGTGTTGGGAACCTGTGCTTTAGACAAAATAGATTAAAAATAGATTAAATTCAAAAATTTTGGTAGTCAAAACAAAAAGTATCCACTCATGCTCAGACAGAACAGGTTCAAAATCTAGAAAGATACAATAAACCAAATTTTAGTGCAGGTTGGAAAAGAAAAACTTTGGCATACCAGGTGGTCCTGATAGGATAAACGGCTTTTCTGTAGTTGGTGTTTTTGAACCGTCTTGATCAGATCCCATCTTCTTGATGCGAAGTTCTATTTTAGTTCCAGTTTCAATAATGGTGGTGTCCACAGGAACACCTTGGTGTGTAAACATCTCCTGGAACCGCTGGGATGCAACCTGAGCTTCACTGCGGGTATCAAAGCGGATGTAGATGTAGCTGTCGTCTTCGCGATACGAATGCGGATCCGGTGGCGGCAAATCACCTTCATCTGCACTTACAAAAGGCTCCTCATCTACTTTTGGTGGAAGACGCGTACGAAGCAGCTTCTGGAGTCTCCTGCTTGCCTGTCGTAAAGACTCATCCATCTCGCTGCCGGAGCTCTCTGGCTCACTGTCTGCACTGTAACCGAGAGTTAGCGGGCGACGTCCTGATGACTCTCGCGCAGCGCCAACTATGACTTTTCCACTGTGGGATGCAACACCAAACTTATTTGTGACCTCACAAGTGTACACCCCAGTGTCATTAGCTGTAGCAGCTGGAACAATAAGAGAGCAAGTTCCATCATTGTATATGTCGATGTGGTGGTGTTTGCCATCTACCAACGGTTTGCCGTCCTTCAACCAACGAACTTTGTCTGGCTTGCCATCTGCAATACATTCAAGATGAATGGTCGTATTTGGTTCCTTGCTCTGGTCCTTAAAGGCGTCTTTAAAGGCAGGTCGCATATCCTTTCTGGCTTTGTAGCCTTTGAAGGCAGCTTGGATTTTGATGGCAGCCTCCTGCATCTCATCCTTGTCATCCTTAATGATCTCCAATGGTGGCACTGCCATGGTCTGCTGGACTGATTTCTCAGTCATTTGGAAATGTTCATAAAGCTTCTGGGACGGTGGGGTTTCACTTTTGCTCATCACAGTGGAAACCGATTTGCTGCTCTTTTTAAGATAAGACACGAGACTTGACGCTCCGCTAACAGACTCATCTTCAGAGCTGGTATACAAATTTATCTCTGGTTTGATCTCGATCAAGATTTCTTTCTCTTTGATCCGCTCTTTCTCTGCACCTTCACCCTGCTGAGCTCGCCTCTTGTCTTTACCATCTTCTTCTGGAAGCTCTGATATGGAGTCTAGTGTGGGTTCCCTGCTCATCCTCCGCTTCTTGGCCAGAGCATCCCATAAAGCATGTAGATCTCCCTCAGAAGCTGCCTCAGGGGGCAAGCCAGGCTGGCCACCTTCCTCGGGCGGGAGCATCATTGTGTCATCTCCTGAGAATCAAAGGTGATACATACCCAAGATGTTAGGACAGTAATAAGTGACAAGGTTTTCTGATGAAGTGGAGAATAGATTATGTTGAGTGTCCACCATGTACTGTAGGTTTCTGTGAATAATGCACGCAAGGGGGGATACCTTTAAGGTCGAGATTTATTGAGGTTTTCACCTCTCCTGAGCTTATGACGCCCTGGTCAGTAGACTGGACGTCCTTAACAATCGAAGTTTGGTATCTGCCCTCTGTGACCACCTGGTATTTGGCTCCCATCTCAAACTCCTGATGGTCTTTTTGCCAGACCGTCTGCTGAGTCTCAGATGAAAGCTCACATTCCAGCTGTGCAACTTTACCCTTTTGAAGCTCTGAGACAGCTACCATCTTAGCAATGGTCACTGGTGCATCTAAAAATGCAGGACATTGAAAAATATCAATACAACTGGAGTTGTAATATATATTTTTTTAATCCTCAAGTGCTTTATCCAGCATATTTTCCTATAACAATGGAGCAATTCCTAAAATCTGATGCTTGGTTTATCATCTTTGCTGTGCATCTCTCATACATTTTATGGGACTGAATTTTAAAGGTGTAGTTTCTTACCCAATGTAACAGTTTGAGGAAGCTGGACAGAGTCACTGATGCCAGCATGGTTAATAGCTGCCACACGGAATCTGTACCCACAGCCAGGGATAAGGTTTTCCACTGTAAACTCAGTATTGCAGACTGGTTCCGTATGGCAGGGCTGCCAAAGAGCACTATCCACCTGCTGCATCTCCACACGGTATCCCAAAATTGGGCTTCCACCATCATTGAAAGGTGTGAACCAAGAGAGAGTCACCGATGTTGGTCTCTTTGTGACCAGCTCGGGATCCTCAGGGGGGTCGGGTACTCGGGATGGCTCAGGGACGGCTAAGATTCAACACATTGCATAAACTTTCCTAACATTGCTCAGTTACACAAACCATTATGTTATAAAAAGTTAAAATGGTCACTTACCAATAGTCACAAGCTTGGCCACTGAAATGGCATCCTCTGCGGCAAATGTAATCTCCAGTGGTGACCGGGCTTGGGCTTTTTTCAGAATAAGGGTGCAAGCGCATCCTTTATTCTTCATTGCCCACATATCATCCGGCTGAAGTTCAGCACCATTAGCATACCAACTCACATCTTTTTCTTGTACAGGCTCGTTCAAGACACAAGTGAACTCCACTTGCTCACCAACAACAGCGGTTTTGTCCTCTAAGTGTTTCACAATTTTCAGTTGCAAACCTGAATTTACAATTCACAGCAATACATAATAGATAAGGATTAAAAAAAAAAAAGGTAAAATAAAATGACACAGTAATGGTCACATCAGGCACATTACACTCCCATATTGTTTGGACTGAACCTCTGTTGACGTCTCGAGTAGTGTGGATGGCGGTATGTCTTTTTGCACAGATAAGCATCGAAATTAGCTATAGACCCAAACTTAACCAGCTTTGCAAAAGAATATTGCACAAAGTATTGTTACGCCTCCATGCTTTATCATACTATAAATTTTGCATTATCGGAACTTCACAATAAGCACGCTTAGTCAGTTCCTATTGGGACTAACCTTTGACTGAGAGAAGGGCAGAGGTCGAGGCAGTGCCAGCCTGAAAAGTTACTGTACAGTTGTCCCCAACTTTTAAGTTCTTCAGCAGCAAAAGATGGCGACGGCCATTCTCGAAGGAAACAATTTCCACTTTTGCGGACTCCGTCACCGGTTTCCCATCAACCAACCACCTGCAGTCTTTGGACTCAGGGACAGATAGCGAGCACTCAAATAGTGCCTCACCACCTTCAATGGTCTCCACATTTTCCAGTCCTTGAATGATCTCAATGGGTTTAGCTGTGGGACAGGTTTAAGAGGTTAAACTTTTTATTCAAGGTCAAATTTATGCCTGTTTTACAGCAATCAGCAAGTCAATGTGTAAACATCAATAGTTTTAACCTTATGTCATGGTACATACAGTAAGATCACCAGGTAAAGACCATACAACTAACCAGAATTGTAAATCTCGTATAAAATGGCTAGCAGGACTAAGCACCCCATTTTTGGCATCCACATCAGGTTATGGCCCCACGTGAGGGAACAGCTGTTACTGCGTTTGAGCCTTTAATGACAAATCAATCCCATGTTTGTTAGTTGTTTTCAAAAATGATCCCTAGAGCCCTCCAGTACATCATAGAGTGTTAGAAGCATCTGATGGACTCCTTGCTGCACAAATATCTGGTCTATTCAACCACCCTAAATAAGCAGTATCTTATCCCAAGTCATGTCAACATTGGCAGCCCCAAAGAATCCTGTACAGACATGCTTTAAATGCATAAACCTTTAATAATACTATGACTTAGGGCTGCAGGTACGCTCACCTTGCACCCTCAGGTGTGCCTCAACACAGGTCCCTTCTGCCTCACAGGAGTACACACCCACATCCTGTGCGGTTACCTGGCTAATGTATAACCGCGCTACAGTCCAGTCTTGCTCCACTATAAGCCTGTGGCCATCAGGTTGCACGGGTTGCCCGTTTCGCTTCCATGTGGCTTTGACTGGCCGTGAGAACTGGCAGATGAACTCTGCAGGCTGGTTCTCTGCTATGTTGATATCCTCCATGGTACTGACTACCTCCACAGTAGGATCTATAAACGGTGGGTGAAGTAGGAAAGTGGGACAGTCGTAAAGCACATGCTTGAAATGTTGACGGGTTCAATTTTCTCAGATTTATAGGTTTATTGGGATGAGATTATGTTGCAACACCACCACTTAGTAGAAGATGCTGCCATTTCTGTGCATGCGCCGGTTGCTGGGTGAAGCAAAGGAGATTTGTTAATTACTTGGGGGCTTAAATTAATTACATTCCAAAGGGTTTTGATATCTGTTAGGGTCTTAAGACTAACCAATTAAAGGAGAAGTCAGCGATATCGGAGAAAGATTGTTGATATTTCCCTCCTGTGCTCATTCAGAAGTTCCGCCACTGAAATTTGTGAATGCACATTTCAAACCAGTGAAGCTAACAACTGGGTTAGGGTCATTAGCTCATTAGCTCACTAGCTAATATTATTGCGTTAAGCAGGATGATCCATGCCAGTTTCTTTGTTTCTAACTTTCATAGTTAGGGCTATGTACGAAGAGGACTTTTCCGAATGGACAGCTAGTGGACTATGAGGGTATATCTACTGAAACTGACAAAAAGTGGAATGAATAAGAATCACTGACTCCTCCATTAAGTGTAGTTAAAAACAATAATAATAATAATAATTTAAAGTTAAAAATTAAGACTATATATGTTACCAGCTATCCTTTGGGTTAAATCTAGCACCCAGAGTTTGTGTGTTGTCTTAGAGCCAGTGCAATGCCAGGGTGTTTGCCTTATCGTCCCCTTAATCGGCAATTGTCTGATATTCCCAAAAGCAGTTGGCGAGCCTGATCTCATATGTAAAAGCTCTGGGACTAAAACCTACCAACAGTGAGGGCATTTGTTCGGTTCAGTGTCATGAAACTCTACCCTCATTTTCTTCTAAGTGAACCAACTACGGTAGTCAAACTAGTAGCGTGGTACCTCGCCAGTCCTACAGTGCGTTCCAGAGCCAAATAAATAAATAAATAAATAAATAAACTCACTTTGCTTGGCTTTCGACTGACAAAGTTTTGAACAGCTCCCAGGAGTTTGGCTCGGTCACTTATATGCCAAAAATGCTTTTATGCTGGGACAAATTTATTTTCTTAAGGCGAAAATTCCCAAGGTGAGGCGTTTGTATGCCGAGGTACCGCTGTGATGTTGCACCTCAGATGATTTCAGTGTTGGATGAACACTCGGCCATGAACAACATGCTCTAAAGGAGTATTTTTTTTTTTCATTTTTGGACATTTTGGAGGTTATAGCTCCTTTTATAATAAAAAATAAATAGTTGTGGCCATAATTATAAAGACAAGTGAAATTCGGGAATTTAGTGACGTTTTAAAAACAATGACAAATAAAATAACATGCTATACAACAATCAGTATCTGGTATGGGCATTGGCTGGGAATCGAACCCGGGCACTGTGGCAACTCCTTAACGGGACAGCTGAAACACTATATATATTTGGCATAAAGTCCTTTATACTTCAAAACCTGCTGAATTTGGCTGGGAAGAGAGTAAAAAAGACGTCTGCAGTACTCTGGTGTCACTCACTCAATCCATATCTGCTTGATTGTTTCTTGAAGATCATGTACACAAATTTGCCATGGAAATTCACAATTTACTCAAGAATTGCCATGTTTTAGGCATTTTTGTGCAGAGGTGGACACCCCGGCTTCGAGAAAGGTAAAGTCCTATCGTATGTCCTGCCAGATAGGCAAGAACCAAGTTGTGACATCACCTGCTTTTTGCACAAGGAGAACTATTATATATGGCATATAGTGTCTGAATACATTTGGCCATGGCTGTATTATCTAAAGATAAAGAGACTTTATAGTCATTGCAGTGATTCAACAAAAATTGTTCACAAACTAGAGAGCGGGGAGAGAGAGAAAGAGGGAGAGCGCTAGATAGCATGGTTCATCCACTGCAATACGTCCATGGCTAACCGCTGAATGTCCGTTCCCTTTTTCTCTCCGTGCACAGATGCTTTGTTTCTTTTCCCTATATTGTTGAATCTACTGCTCCGCTGTTTTGTTCATTTCCCGAGGAAGTGACAGAACCCTAATGTGATTAGTCGGTTGGCAACCTTGATTTTACCTCTTGAAATAGCCTTCTGGGATTAGACTGGTGTTATAACCAGAGCTTTTCTTGATGACGGGGTGCGGCACTTAACTCCTCCCCCCTCCCCGCCCTCGGAGGCTCTGCAACTCTCCAAGTCTGTCTAATGCTTTGCTATAAAACAACTCCAACTCAAGAAGAACCTATTCAGAGCTAAGCTTAAAATGTATCTTTAGCAGCTTTTATTCGGGATATCTTGCTTCCTGACATTGTATGTGGTCTGTAGTGAGTATACAGGATCCTCAACCTCACCTGACCGAACAGTTAACATTTCTCACTCCCATTAGAGTGCAAAATCCTTTGAAACATTTTTTTTTACCCTCAATCAGCTGTGACAGCGGCGCTAACTATGAGTGTGGTGCGTTATCTGAAATCGGCACATGAACACAGTTGTAATAACACGTCTTTACTGGCTAGTAACAAATTGTGCAAAGGGACCGGTTACAGGCTATTGGAACAATTATTATTAAAATTTTTTTTTTTTTTTTTTAAACTTCAAGATCAAACAATTGAAATGAAGTAGGCCATGCATAGGTGAGTTGCCAAGCAGGACACTCATTCAAAAAGGTTGAGGGGGGAAACAAACCCTTTCGGAGGCCTCTGCAAGCATTGTAAATCTTTCACAAACTAAAGGTAATATATCATTTTCTCTTATTAAAGCAATTCAGACACTCTTAAAAGCTGTAAAATGCCGTTTTTCTCATTTTTCGTCCAATGCTCTACGAAATTAGTCGTACAAACATTTGTGGAAAGGCCTTATGGGTCCAGATGAGTTAATTAGAAGTGTAACATTTCTAAATTAAACATGATAAAAATGTCCATGAATTTCACCAATTTTGGATGATTATGTAGTTTAAAATAAGAGCAACAAAACAACTAGGATGTCTTAAGAAGAACATGATCAGTGGTACAGTAGGAACGCTAAACAGCAACTTGATAGTTAAACACGTTGCCGGTAGCAGCTTTCATGCATCTACAAATTACAATAGTTTATGAAACAAGGTCTAAGAAAACAGTATAAAGTGATTTAACGTTGTTAAAATGTCCTGTTACCCGGAAAGAGTTTTATTGCTTTTATACTATAATTATATTCTAACAAACAAACAAAAAAATGTTATTTGTAGAACGTCACATTGCACTTTTTGACTATTTATAAAGAGAACTTTCTTTGTGTCAGCACTTTCATATACTGTAGCATTTATAAACAAAGATTCAGTCTCTTTTATCTCTTATTTGAAGTTTGGACGAGTTAAAAAAAAACAAAAAATGAACAAAATAAACAAACAAAAAAAAGGTTGATAAATGTTAAGAAGAAACTTGACAGAACGAAGACATTTTAACAAAACCCTGACACTGGAGACACCTTCCATAACTGAAAAAAAAAAAAAAAATATATATATCTTCATTAAAAAACTACACATCAGTGAGAAGACATTTTTTTCATTAACTAAATATTAACATGCTTGTTTATGAGCCCTTTGATGTAACTACAGAAACAATAAGTTACAGAATATAAAATAGAGCAGTACAGTTATTCAAATAAAAATCGAGATTTCCAATACCAACCTGTGCAATTATTTAATCCAAAAGGATGTAGCTTATAACAGGTAATATATGCATAGTGAGGGATTTATGTAGAGTCGGTCAATAATTTAAGTACAGTATTTGGTTGTTTAAAAAAAAAGTGATTCATATCATATCAGCAAACGTCCTCTTAGTGAGATCATTTGCATTATTATTGATAAAAAATGAAATAGTGACATAATATCGAAGGTTAAATCACAACCCCAGAATAATCAAAATGTGATTTTTCTATCAAATCATGCAGCCCTAGTATTAACGCAATCCTGAAATACTGAAAAGGCCTTGTTAGAAAAAGCTCCTTAACGCTAACGTTTGTTTTGTGAGAAATTGAAAATGAGGAAAAATACAAGGAAGTAATAGAAGTCAAAGTAAAAGCAGGACGGCAGGATTTGTGTTAGTCTGTCAGTTCCGGAAATTCATGGACACACTTCATCTTAAACTAAAAACCTTTCATCAATGCAACAGGGCCGTTAGCAAAAGAGCTGATTCGCACCCCTCAACACCTCCACCTGAGCCGGTACCTTTAACTAACAGCCTAGCCGAGGAGGTCAAGCTTCCCGTTTTGAACAGGACGGTGCCCGAGTCATTTGGTGCCAGGTTCTTTAGGGTGAGGGTGTGAACATTGTCTTCACCCACCCCGATAATACTGAAGGGACTGTTGTCCAAACGAGTGCCATCCAGCCACCACTGGACTCTCCCTTTGGCACGGCGAGACAGCTGGCAGGAGAACACTGCCTGCTCTCCCGCAAAGACATCAGTGCTTTTTATACCAGACACTATGAGCACCTCAGGCTCTGCAGAGACAAACAGCTAATCAATAACATCCCTGAACTCAGTGAAATAGAAATGATTTTAAAAAATACATCACCGATGACCGATTTGCTGTCTAACCCCAGGAAAACGGCGTCGTAATAATTAACTATGACGAACCGAGTTCAATGTTCGATGTACAGCATGTGCTATGAAAATTGTCAGGAAACGTCTGTGTGGTGGTCAGGGAAAACCCATAACATTTTAAATTTGTACTACTGTAGATATTATACGGTTCTAAAGTCTATTAAAAACAAGTTCTAGCACGCAAGGTTACAGTGAAAAATGGGGAAATGTTTAATTGCAATTACAGGAGTGGTTTGAGGAGTGGTAGCTCAGAGGCTTAAATTACTGATTGGAAGGTCGGCGGTTCGAAGCCCAGCTCCACCAGGTTGCTACTGTTGGGCCCTTGAGAAAGGCCCTTAACTGTGTCCACTCCAGGGGCCACATGCGAAAAAAGAATTTCACTGTATTGAAATATATTGGCAATAAAATAACCTTTGTGAATTTTATGTAAGAGATGTGATATTATATTACATTATATTAATTAAAAAAAAAAACACACACCATCAAATTTGTCAGTTTCCCATAATTTTCAACGACTTTCCACTTCGTTTCCCAGACCATCTCACATGGATTATGCAAAAATTTGGCTTACGTATTCGACGGGTAAAGAATCATGGATTTATATTATGTTATTATCTCTTTTATATACAGTATACAAGAGATAATAACTCTTACCTAAAATTCAAGAATCTTAAAATTAAGGTTAAAATTTATTTTTAGAATTTCAAGAACACAGTGCTGAACAGCAATACAGCAATATTCTTTTAATTTATATCAGTGATTGCAATGGGAGGAAAAAAAGGTCTTCAATCTTTGAGAAAAAAAAAAACAAACTATTTGATATTCTTAATATCAAATATCTAAATGTTGCACGATATACATAAAGACTTGATTCCTTTAAGTTTAATCCAACCTGCTACAAGTTGCAACACTGAAGTGAAAAACTGTTGGTTACCTTGCACTGAAACCGAAGCTGTAGTTAACTGATTTCCAGCATCACAAGTGTAATAGCCGCTGTCCTCTGGTTTCAGGTCGAATATGTCAAGTTCTTGGACACATGCTTCTTGCCTCGGCTGAAACTTCTTACTGGGTTGCAGGACCACTCCTCCTTTGCGCCACTCTACATTGACACCTGGCCTAGAAAGCTCACAGCGGAGGGTAATCATGTCACCTTCGACGGCGTCTATGTTCTCCAGCTCTTTGTGGAAGAAGGGCAGAGTTTCTGAGGAGTGAGACAGAAAGGACAATGGAACGTCTTCAATAAGGAAGCAAGAAAAGTCATCGGTGGTCCTTGCAAACATTAAAAGCAAAACCGAACAGGGTAAAAGGGTGCAATCACTCCATCAGTCGGTAAAGTAAAATAGTTAGTGGCAATATGAACCCTCACAGCTGTATCCGTACGGCACATGACATCACCACATGGCGCTGATGTGCAAACATGCACCTGCCCAAAGCATTCACGAGAACCGCACAGTGCTGGTTTTTAACACTATCGCTAGCTATTGATGAAGACGCGTACGCACTTGCAGGGAACGAACCCGTTACCTTTGGGTTTCTCCTTCACCACCAAGGAAGCAACGGTCCGCTCAGAGCCAATGACAAAGGCCACGTCGCCTGAATCATCAGGCGTGACCATTTTTAACACTAGGCTGTGTTCCCTCCCTCGGCTGCTGATCTGATTCAAGTCATTGCTTTGAAGGTGGTTGGAGCCTAGCCACCATTCGGCATTAGTTACTCCTGCCTGGGACACCTCACAGTGGAACGCGGCATCCTCGCCAGTCATCACTGTGACGTCCTTAAGTTCTCTGGTAATTCGGACACGTTCTAGATAAAGAGAAGCGCAAAAGAAGCCAACTCTCTCTAAGAATATTTTCCCCAAATTTCATTTTACAGTTTTTTTACTGTATTTTGCTGACCTGGATTTCTGCATCATAATGAAGTAGAAAACAAAATAAAAGACCACGCAAAGTACCATTAAATCATCATCATCATCACCTTTGACGCTCAAAGTGGCTTTGCTTTGTTTGTCGCCGATTTCACACACATATTCTCCGGCGTCCTCCACCGTCAGATTGTAGATCACCAGAGTCCGGATTGTTCCATTCTTCTGAATGGAATACTTGTCCCCCTCAGAAAGGACTATCCTGCCCTTCTTCCAGGTCACATGGGCATCAGGGGTTGAAGTTTCACAGGATAACGTAGCTTTATCGCCTTCTACAGCTTCTTGGCTCTTCAGGTCGCTTGTAAATTGCAGCACAGGGACAGCTAGAAGCACATGGTAGGAAGTAAAAGAAGAAATAATTAAAATCAATATTTGAGAAAGACAAAAAAAACTAGAGTATGGCATGGAAAGGATACCTGGAGTGCACTGGGCAAGATTTTTATTTGTTTGTTAAAACAAATCAGTAAATCCAATTACAACCTTGGATTGTGAGCATAATTCGTTCCAGGAGAGGGCTTGTATACCAAAACACTCCTATTAAAAAAATCTATTTTGGATATTGTCATAAGAAATAATGGAAAATCCAATTATTCGTTCCACAGCCCAAAAAAATAAATACATAAAAAAATGTATGCCAAATGTAAAGTAAAAATAAAACAAATTAACCTGCACTTTACCTTAAAAAAAAAAAAAGAAAGCATAAATAAATCCCGACAGATAAGTGTTTCGGAGCAATAAGCCCCTCCCCTCTCCCTTTTCTCGTCTTACACAGTAACTCTTCCATAACTGAACTTTTTTTCCCTCATAGCAGCAATTCCAATAGCCAAATACATTTTTGTAAAAAAAAATTCTTATAAAGCTTCAGTAATGCACGGAAGGTCCTCATAATGATGAATTATTGCAACGTGCATAAACCTTATACAGTATCTTTAATTGCAGATGTTAGATCACATCGGGTGTACATTGTCACATGCGTGCAGCATGCATCCTATGATGTCTGGAAATAAGTGTTAAAGCAGCGACGATGAAGCTGGTAGTGGTAAGATTGCATTGGATACTCTGAGCTCCGATCACTAGAAATTTCCAGAAGAAAAATCAGAGGCTAATAAGAAAATGACTGTACATGCTATAGAATACATGCCAAAACAAAACTATAAAAATTAACTATAAACAGGTTTTACAACATTAGAGCAACTATAAATGTCCAAAACATACAATGTAAATCTTTAATTAATAAAACATATATATAAGAGAAATTAAAGTACTTCATGCAACATTTACAACATTATTCTGCAACGTAATATCTAGCAAGGAAAAGATCAGGGGGGAAAAACAGGTTTAAAAAATGTTAAACAAGTCACATATGAACAAGAATGATTGAAACATAAGGAATTAAGTCTTTGGACCATGCCTCAATACACCGTAGCAATCCTAAAGTGATGTTACTCAAAAGGAAGTCGGGGATAGAAAGGAAATAATGCACAGCCTTGCAGCTGGGGGAGTCTTCAGAGACTCGGATGAGTTTACCTTTAACTGTGAGACAAGCAAAGGAAGTGTGGCTTCCCACATGGAAGGAGATGGTGCCCGAGTCTTTCTCGGTCACACTCTTTAGGGTAAGCGAGTGCTTTTTGCCTTCCGCTCGGATCACGTTCATCTCGTTGCTCTGCAGAGGAACACCCTGAAGTTCCCAGGTCACGTCCCGTGCGCCGTCGTGAGATACAAAGCACTCAAAGGACACATCGTCTCCTTCGTTGACGATGCAGCTCTTCAACTCGGTGTCAATAGTAATGTCAAGTTCTGTTTAATACACATCACCCAGGATACATTTTAAGCCAGTTGTATTGACGCGGGAAACAAACGGTGTAGGGTGGCCATTTAAAAAAAATATTAAAAAATGTAGCAGCTCCTTACTCGTCAAACTGCCATACCCGTTACTCTGATCTGCACCACCGATCGACAAATGGTATGCAAATACACTAAATGGACACAGTCACGTGGACACCTGACCATCACAGTAAGCATTTTTTGAGAATGTATGCTGTAGCATTACAATTTACCTTCAGTGGAAGCATCATACCCAAACCTCTTCCAGCATTACAATGTGAACAAAATATGTGTTAAGGTTGGCAAAGAAGATCTGGCGCTCCCTCAATAGCCCTACCTCAGTGCCTAAAGTCACCAATGTGCTCCAGAACTATGAAGAGTGAAGCCAATTAAAGGGCAAAGAGGGAATAAATCTGAAAAGGGATGTTCGGCAAGAACATACCGGGGCGTGGTGGTCAGGGGTGCACATACTTTTGAACAATTAGTGCATCATTTACAAATGTGGGTTTTGAAAGCCTGTAAAATTGATATGTAATTAACTCAAAACAAAGTGCATAACAACGCCAAAGAAAAATAAAACAGCATACAAATTTAACAGTATAACAGTGTACTAGGTATTGCAGGCCATTTAAGAATGTAGTGCATGAAAATCGGGGTTTAGGAATGGTACCATACACAGCGTCATTAAGCTTCACATTAAAAATAGAATCATGCAGCCTCAGATTTGGTGTCATGTGGTGAAATTATTAGGGAAGTACGTTCCATGCGAGAAGAACTGAAAAGGAAAAGAATGGAACACAGAAAGTAGCATCTTGGTGAACTCAAACCATGCACGAAATGGAAGTAAAGCCGAGTTAACGTGACCGCTGAGAGTTAAGAAGGAAGGAGACTGGTTCCTACCCTTCACTGTCAGTCGGGCAGAAGTGGTTTCATGCCCAGAATCACAGGAATACTCTCCTGAATCTGCTTCCTGCAGCTTGGAGATGACTAGCTCGACCACTGCGCCATCTTGCCTTAACTGGTGCCTGTTACTGGACTCTAGAGTCTTTTGATCTTTTCTCCATACTACACGCACCCACTGTTTGTTAAGTACACAGCGGAATATGACGGTTTCCCCAGCTTCGGCTTCCTGCTTGCTCAGGGGTGTTTTAAACACGACAGGTAATTCTGCAAAGCCAAGAGATCAAGTTGAGAAAAATGAAAAACCTGCCATGCCATCCTTCATAAGGAATCCAGTTTTGCCAAAATCCTACCCTTTACTTCGAGGTGCGCTGTGGTTTTCTGATCTCCGATGTCGCAGGTGTAGTATCCGGAGTCTTCAGTGTTAAGGTCATGAATTATCAACTGGACGAGGTGGCCATCTTGCCGGAATTCATATTTGGCGCAAGAGCAAAGGTCTACATCCCCTTTGTGCCACTGAACCGGCACACCAGGTTTGGACAGCTCGCAGGACCAGGTGACGCTTTCCTTCTCCAGAGCCTTCTGGTCTTTCAACTCACGAGTGAAAATAGTGGGAAGAGCTGACCGTTTTGGAGAACAGATGAAGAGAATTGGCACATTAGGAGATTCACATACCTAGGTAAGTGGCATTTCTAGGAGTTTGTTAGAGCATATGTTTGCATCTGGTAACCTCTGACATTAAGACCGATTAAAATGAAATCTGACTAGAGTCCTGACTAGAGTGTCCTTACCTTGAACGGTTAGCTTGGCCGCACTCTTGGCAGCGTCGACTTTACACGAGTACGTATCGCTGTCAGCCTCATCCAGATCTTTCACCGTAAGAATATGGACTCTTTCCTTTTGTGTCATCTGATACTTCCTTCCTGCCGTGATCTCCTTCAGACCTTTCATCCAAGTGACCTTGGAAGCTGGACGAGCGGTTTCACATTCAAAACTGACGGTACCTCTTTCAGGGCCGGTGATATTCTCGAGGTCTCGGATGAACTTGTTCTCAGGCTCTGTAATGCAGAAGAGGAATTACTGTAAGCCCGGAAATCAGCAGTTATGATGGACCGGATATAAACAAGACGACTGTAGACGCACCTTTGATTTCCAGTTGAGCTTTTGAGCTCGGTCCGCCAGTCACTTCACAACTGTATTCTCCAGAATCCTTAATGGTAACACTGTGAACAATCAGCTTGACAATCTTATGGTCCTGAATCATCTCATACTTTGGGCTTTTCTGGAACGACTTTCCGTTCTTACACCAAACAACGTCCAAGCCAGGCTGAGAGAGCTCGCAGAGGAACACCGCATCTTCTCCAGAAACAACGCTAACACGCTGAAGTTCTTTGGTGAAGGTAGGAATTTCACCTGAGGTGAAAGAAAACACAGCAGTGAAGCTGTTTAATAGGTTTGCTTGCAGATACCAATATGAAAAAAAAGAGTTTTGGGCTTGTCTGGAGTAAATCTGGCGCTCAATAATTCTTGTACAACAATACAACCCTGGAAGATGACAGAAAAGTGACAAGTACATCCTTATAGAGAACCCCTCACCTTCCACAGACAACGCTGCTCTCGAGTTCAAGTCCTTGAGAGTGAAAACGACGTCCCCAGAGTCAGACCCAGTCACTCCTTTGATGCTAAGCGTGTGTTTGCGCCCCTTGCTGCTAATCTGGAAGCGCCCTCCGCTAGTCACAGGTTGGCCTTTCATGCTCCATGAGCATCCGTCTGAGGTTTCTCGAGAGAGGATGCACTCAAACACGCAGGTCTCGCCTGCTTTCGCCTCCACGGACTTCAAGCGTTTTGTGATGCCAATGCTGATGTCTGGGAGATGGGCAAAATATGTTATTATTTGTATCAATTATTATGGTTATTTAAGGGAACAATATAGAAAGCTAGACATTAGACATGCAAAACATGCACAACATTGTAAACAGATGAAGTCTCGGTCTAAGCATGCATTTTCCTTTCCTTTCATCATACCTCTAACGGTGACCTTAGATTTGGTTAGATCTGTGCCCAGATCACAGCTGTATTCCCCGGCGTCTGCCTGCGTGATGTCCCTTATCGTCAGCCCCAGGATCCTGCCATCGTGTAACAGCTCATGCTTGCTGCCTGCAGAGAGGACGGCATCGTCTTTCCGCCAAACCGGGGACACTGTGGGTTTTGAGGCTTCACATTTCAGAGTCACAGCCCCCTTTTCTTCTCCGATCACGTCGTCTAACAACTTAAGGAAAACGGCTTTCTTTTCTGCAGTTCAACACACAAAAATAAAACATTCAGAATTACTCAGCGCCATGAGAGTTACGCAGCGGTGCCTTGCACAAGTATTTATCCACATTTAGTTCGATTAATGCTGAGCAGTTTCTGCTGATGAAAAGCATCATCATGGGATAATATTACCACCACTATGCTTTACAAACAAGAAAGGGTTCTTGAAGTAAGGGGTCCTCAACAAACATAGCGTTTTATGCAATAGACAAAAAGTTACATTTCGGACTCATCAGAACTTAGACCCTGTATCCATAGTTCTTTACATGAAACTCCAAAGTATGGGAACAATGCTTGCAATTGTGAAGGGGGTGAATAGAAACATTCTCCCTCAAAACCATCATACCTTTCACTTTCAGGAAGACCGTCTGTTTCTCCTCCCTAACCTTGAAGGTGATCTTCCCACCATCTTGCGGCGCCAGGTTCTTGAGGGTGATGGTATGCGTCTTGTGCACGTGCTGTATAACGTTAACCTCGTTGCTGAACAGCGGCTTGTCGTCGAGGAACCACTCG
The DNA here is from genome assembly GCA_003987875.1 of Clarias batrachus. Classification (NCBI taxonomy): domain Eukaryota; kingdom Metazoa; phylum Chordata; class Actinopteri; order Siluriformes; family Clariidae; genus Clarias; species Clarias batrachus. The sequence goes on along the minus strand of QMIH01000006.1, from coordinate 1,420,898 downwards.
GCTTCCTCGTCTGCGTAATTCACCTCACAGGTGAACACAGCGTCACCTCCTTCATCGACCTCCACGTCCGTCAACCGCCTGGTGATCTGAATGTTACGCACTGTGGACCGAATTTCAAAGGTGTTCCAATGTTCCCTTTTCTCTTTCAAAAATGCTTGATATCTTACATACGTTAAGCAGGGTGTACTTTACCTTCAACAGTGAGAGTGGCTTTGGTCTCACAGGTCGAAGTTTGACAGCGGTACTCTCCGCTGTCATCTGGAGTCAGTGCTTGGATGACCAGCTGCATCTCGGTGCCACTTTGTTTCATGGTATACTTGCTCGATGCTTCCAGAGCAGCGTGACCCTTAAACCAGGACACTTCTTTCGGGACAGCGGAAAGCCTGCAGGAAAGCTTGGCTGAAGCCTTTTCTTGGGCGGTGACATTTCTGAGGGGCTCGACCACCTCGATGGGACGCTCTGTAGAAAAGTCGTCATTATCTGATTAACATCATTGGCTGCAAACAAAAAAAATATGCAGAGGTATCCGCATTTGTGTTCATTTAGCTAAATACTATCAGCCGAACCTTTGACCATGAGCTGAGCCGTCGATTTGCTTTTTCCAGCCGTGAACTGCACACTGCCTGACATGGAAGCCTTGGTCTTCTTAAACGTGAGCCGATGCATAGTGCCTTCCTTCTCGATCTCAACGTCGCTACTCTCACTCAGATTCTCTCCATTTAGGGTCCACTTTACCGGCTTGACTGTTTCCACACTGATTTCCACCTCAAAGTGGGCAGCAAACGGTTCAGTCACTTCCACCGCCTTGAGCTGCTTGACGATGCTGATGGCCTGCTCTGGAAATCATCAGGGTATTATATTGTGAGGTCAGCTGGGACCAGATTACTTTTAGGTAGACGATAATGCTCGATAATTTTTTTACACCTAAAACCGTAAACATATTTCCTCCATCATTACCTTCCACAAGCAGCCTGCATGAGGTCTTTTCGTCAACGGCATCGCATGTGTACGTAGCTTCGTCCCCAGAGTCCACGTCGTTAATGGTGAGCTTGCGATACACTCCCTCGCTGGAGAGTTCATGCTTCTTGCTGGCTTTAATCTCGTCCTTGTTCTTGTACCACGTGACCTTGGCGCTCTCTCGAGACACCTGACACTCTAAAACTCCCCTGTGCTTGTACATGGCGATTTTCTCTCGAAGTTTCTTCACGAATCTCACAGGCAGTTCTGTAAGCAGTCGAAAGTTTTTAAAGTATCTAAAGCAGCAAGGAATTCAGCAGACACTATGTTAACCTTAAAGCACCAACCTTTGACTTTGAGCTTGGCGACCGATGAGGCCTTTTCAGCCATGAATTTGATTTCAGCAGCATCTTCAGCCTTGACAGATTTGAAGAGTAGAACATACGTTCTTCCTTTAGAATAGGGTGAAAAGAAGAGAATAAATTGCTAGAGTTACCTCTCTGATTTATTTTGCTATAACAACACATCCCATTATAATACAGATGATATTGTTGGTAAGGTAAAACTTACTCACCTTCTTGTCTCATCTTGATGTTATCTCCGGCTCGGAGTTTGACGTCACCCTTAAACCACTGACCCTCTACTTCATCATGCGACACCTCGCAGACGAACGCCGCACTCTCTTTCTCCATCACTTCCAAATCCTGCAGCTGCTTAACGATCTTGATGTCACGGGCTGCACGAGAGACATAAAAAAGAACAGCAATGATTGATTCCTTAGCACTAATCCTCTGGCTTAATTTGTCTCCTAGAAGAAAAGTTCCTTTCTACCATGAACGGTCAGGTTGGCTGAAGTGTTGTCGTCTGTCGTTTTGCACACATACAGTCCTTGGTCTTCGTAAGTACACTTCTGGATCAGGAGGCTACGCTTCCGACCTTGGGAATGAATCATGTATCTCTTTCCTGGCTTCAGTTCATCATCATTCTAAGGGGAAGAATAGGTTCTGTGTAACAGACAGTACTTCCATGACTGTGGTAAGGATTGTACAAAGTATCTGCATACCTTAAACCACTTTACATCTGCGTTCACTCGGGACACTTCACACTCAAAGGTGGCGTTTTCCTTTTCTGGAGTTTTCACGTCCTCTAAAGGCCTGAGGATCTTTGCAGGAGGTTCTACAAAATATAATAGTCTAAATTAGACTTTAAAAAAAAAAATTTTTTTTTTTTATTCAGAAGGTTTTAACTTAAGCTTCCCAGCTAACAAGACGACGTACCGGTAACAATGAGTTTCGCCGAAATGTGGACGCCTTCTGCCTGGAAAGAGATTGTCCCGCTGTCTTCCATCTTCAGTTGGGACATGGTTAAGGAATGTTTAGGTCCCAGAGCTGTAATGAGGATTTTGGGACTTGCTCTGAGTTTCTGTCCATCTTTGGTCCAGAAGGCTTCCACATCAGGCTTGCTGAGTTCCACCTCCATCGTTGCCGTACCCTGTTCGTGGACTTTCGTCTCTTTTAATCCTTTAACAACCTGAATCTTCTTCACTAAAGGATCACATTTGAAGCAGATAAAAAAAAAAAAATTGTAATCTGTTTCAGGTAGCAGAACAATACAATGACAATCCGTGTCTGTTTAGTGCTTCAATTATCTGTATTTGGATTTCAATTCATAGTGACTCAAAGTTAAACCATGACACTTCCTCAACTTCAGAGATATCATTCCAGTTCATACCCACACTGAATTGAAGGGGGAAAAAAAATACAGAACCTAAATTCTAAATTCTCAATTGCAAAGAGACTTTAGTGACTTCAGTGACGTCTAGTTATTAAATCGGTAGATAAAATACTTTTATGTTGATGTGAAGGCCCAAAGGCAGCTTACTTTCGACAGTGAGTTTGGCCTGAGTCTTGTCATCCAGAGTTTCACAAGAGTAAACGCCTCGGTCGGCATAGGTCACACTCTTGAAGATCAGAGTCTGTTTAACTCCATCAGCTTGAATCTGCAGATTCCCTTCCGGCTGCAGCACAATACCATTCTTCATCCACTTCACCTCGTCAGACGGCCGACTCAGTTCCACCTGGAGCTCCACCCGGTCCTCTTCTTGGACATTTTTGTTCTCAAGTGTCTTAATGAACAGAACAGGGAGCTCTGCAAAAACAGGTAAGACAAAACCCTGGTCTTCTCAAGGAATTCTGCATCACGCTATATCACCACTACAAACATCAAAGACGTAACATCAAAAGAAGTAACTGTGGTGCCAATTAGCAATTCCCTTATTAACAATTTAAAAAAACTTTATGTAATAGTTTTAGCTGTAAATGGTTAAGGCTTTAGCATAAAACAAGCAAAAAAAAAAAAAATGTTTTTTTTTAAATGTGGCGAGCTAACATCCATGCTAACACCTAGAGATTTGAAGCATACAGTACTGATACTGTGTGTTTTTTTCAGGCATTCAGACCTTGCGATTTCAAATGAATAGCTCATCAAATATCGAATATATATATTACATTTCTTGTAAATTATTATTATTATTTTTAATATCGAGATAATCATTTCTTTCTGCTCCAGTCCAGCAGGTGGCAGTCATACACCTACAGCATGCATATTTGTAAGGAGCCTTTAACGTTTTAAAATTTACAGAAATTATTTAAGTGTGACTTGATTTTAAATAGAGAAAATTTTTTAAAAATGATTTTAAAATGAGAAAAAAAAATTGCCCAGATTGAACCACTTCTGTGGAACAATCTAATAAATTAGTTGAAACTAATAACTGTAAATAAAAAATGATATTTGGGTAATAGACACAGGATTCAAGACATTAATGCAAAAAAGTGGTTCAAAATTAGATTGGATTGTACTGCAGCTGTAGTAGTTAACTGAATCATCCACCTGGTAAACAGATTAATAATGAGCGGGGGTTAAGAATTATGTGTATACATATTTGGCACGTCTTACTTTGCACTTGCAGAGTTGCTTTACACACTTTCCCTTCAGCATCCACGCTGACTTCACCCATGTCCTCGAGTGTGACCCCCACGATCGTAAGCGAATGGCTGGTACCCCCATGAGCGATTTTGAATTTCGTCCCAGACGTGATGGGCACGTCATTAAACATCCATCTCAAGCTCACATCCGCAGGAGTGACGGAACATTTGAAGATGGCATCCTTGCCTTCGTTTGCTACAACGTTGTTCAACCTGGACACAATCTTCACGAAACGTGGCGCTATAACAGAACAAACAACTTTGTAAAAAATAGAGTGCAAGAATAAATATCTAATTAATTAAGAATTCAGCATTGACAATGGTTTGCTCACCTTTAGTAGTGATCTTAGCAGTAGTCTTGTCATCTCTGCATTCGCAGCTGTACTCCCCTTCATCTTCCTGGGCTACAGAAGATACGGTCAGTGAACGTTGGGCTCCGTCAGCACGGATGACGTATCTGCCTCCAGGCTTTACTTCTTTGCCGTTGTGTCTCCAGAGGACATCCCCTGCAGCTCGGTTTATCTGGCAGGACAGAGTCATGGTGCTGCCCAGGACGACAGATGCTGGCTCCAAGCCAACCGCAAACTTCAGTGGAGACTCTGAAGAAAGTATTTAAAAGTTAATTGCCAGAAATTAACTCTCTCAGACATACTGTTCGCCAGATTTGTACCTTTGATCTGAACCTGGAACTCCATCTTATCCTCAGCTGTCTGACAGGTGTAGGTGCCGCGATCCTTTGCTTCAGAAGACTTAACAATAAGAATGTGAGACAAACCGTCTTTCTTCATTTGGTACTTATCACCCTCCTTCAGCTGGACTCCGTCCCTGAACCAACTAACATTAGCGTTCTCAGTTGTTACCATTGTGGTCATCATAATGTTCTCGGTTTCTTGCGCAACTACAGTTTCCTTTACACTGGACTTCTTTTGGAATTTAGCGGAGACATCTATGGAAAGAAAAATAAGGATTGTAGAGTAAATAGGAAGAATAATTCACTAGTTGCTGACGATTTTGCTAAAAACGTACCTGCTACATTAATCTTAAAGGCGACCTTCTCGTTTCCAACTTCGCAGGTGTACTCCCCTGCGTCCTTCTTCTCCACGCTGTCCAACACCAGTTGACTGATTTTGCCTTTCGTCTCCACGTGGACGGTCTTACCGGAGAGCAGCTGTTTACCGTCTTTATACCATTTCACCGCAGTTTTCGAGTCGGACACTTCACAGCTCAGGGTGGCTTTCTGAGAGGTGGAAACGTTCACCTCCCTTTGATAGGTGTCCTTGTTGATGAAAACTGTTTCAGGTTCTGAAGGGAGAAGTATTAAAGAGAAGTTCTGAAATGAGTAAATAATGCCTTATTTAATTCGACCATCCCAGTTTGGTGAGGGTTTTGAAGAATGGAATCCTTACTGTACACTGTAAAATTGGCCGCCCCGTTATTAGCCATTTGTTTAATTAACATCGTTCCCTAAGCTGATGCAAGTTTGTGAGATCACAGAAAACACAAAAATAATCATGGCCTTACTTGGACTCCTATTATCATCTCTAATTGACTAGTAATACAAATGCAAAATTTAAACATTTTATATACCTGTCACCTGAATCTTAAAGACCAGCTTCTCATTTCCAACTTCACAGGTGTACTCTCCTGCATCCTTCTTGTCCACGCTGTCCAACAAAAGCTGACGAATTTTGCCCTTGGTCTCCATGTGGACGGACTTACTCGATAGGAGCTGTTTGCCATCTTTATACCATTTCACCTCAGTTTTAGAATCAGACAATTCACAGCTCAGCGTGGCTTTTTGAGAGGCAGAAACTTTGACTTCCATCTGATAGGTGTCCTTGTTGATGAAAGTGGCTTGAGCTTCTAGATTAACAAACAAATCAAGTCAATTTGACTGTACATACTTGTGGAACAGGATAAGGATAGGATGGTTCCAATGGTGTTAAACTGAAGCCTGATAATCTGATACAGATGATCAGATTATCAGTCAGAATGGAGAACAGGTCATTTAAAGTCAGAATGGAGAACAGGTCATATTCCTACCTGTCACCTGAATCTTGAACACCAGCTTCTCATTTCCTACTTCACAGGTGTACTCTCCTGCATCCTTCTTCTCCACACTGTCCAGCACAAGTTGACGGATTTTGCCTTTAGCCTCCATATGAACAGTCTTACCGGAGATCAGCTGTCTGCCATCTTTATGCCATTTCACCTCCGTTTTTGAGTCGGACACTTCACAGCTCAGGGTGGCTTTCTGAGAGGCAGAAATTTTAACCTCCCTCTGATAGGTGTCCTTGTTGATGAAAACTGCTTGCGGTTCTGTAGGGAACAGTTTACTGCATCATTAATGAGCTGTTCCTTCTTGTTCAAATATTGTTTACCTGAAACAAAACACAGTCAAGACTTTTGTCCTATGTTCGTGTAAGCTTGAGGGGCCACCCTTAGTGAACAGATCTGAGTGGAGGGAACAGAAAAATTGAGATGCCTAAAAAAGTTCAAGTAACCCACTTGGATTAGGGTTACCAGGACCCATCTGTGGTGTATGCCACTTTGTAGGGAGGTCAAGAACCCAGATTAGTGGGAGTGAAAGAAACTTATGAAATGGACAAAGCTAACGTGACATATAAACACATTGTAAGGGATCTGATATCAAACTTCACAGTTGGGGTTGTCTTTGACTCCTATTTTGGGATCAGGCAGGTATTGAAATACTCCGTCCCAGGCAGATGGCTTTCCAGTGGTAGTTATTTCTGGTGGACCGTAGAGCTGCCTGTATGAGGTTCAAGTGTAAGGAGGTACTTATGCATATCCGCAAAAAGCACTCCAGCATATTCAGCCTTGTTGGACAAGGTGGAACCAGTGGTTAAGAGGATACAACCTAAAGATTCCATCGTGCTATCATCAATGCATGATTGTGATAAGTCTTCCAGACCTGAACCTACTATAAAAGTGAAGTATTATTAGACTTTGCTGCAAGTCATGTATGTCCAATATCTAACACTTTGTCTGAACACATGGGGGCTTATGGGTTCTTTGATTATTGACCTTTAGGTATCTGTACAATTTTGCGATTGCATCATTAGAGATAATATGGTTTAGAGTAATAGGTAAAAAATATGGGCTTAGATATAGCAGAAGTAGAAGGGCTGCAGTAAAATCAGCTGTAGAATCCAAACATTTGAGTGGCCTCAAAGATGTTTAGGCATTTCCTCAAGATGGTGAGACAAGAAATTCTACAAAGTCTGCCGAGGACAGGATTAACACAGTAAACCTTTTTTTTTCAGACTGCAGTTCCACAATTTTTAGGTGTTTTTGAGACCATCTTTATGGCAGCTCCTTAAACGTTTAAAAGATACCCTCTGGTTGGCTCCTGCTAGACCTGTATCAGGCACATCATAATGGATGATTATGGCAGACACAAAATAGACTAGAGGGATTTTAACTCTTTTGGATGAATTGGCTTGGGAATGTCTAGGAATCCTCCAGGAATGCAGGAATCAGTGACTGGAGATAGAAATGTCTGGACTAACCTTCTCAGTTTGTTGACATTTCAACTCATTCACACCATTAAAGGTTAATGGAAATTAGAAAATAAAATATACGAAAGACAATATCTGTTGATGAAGCTGAAAACTGAAGCAGATGATACTATTTTTCCTACCCGTCACTTGAACCTTAAAGGCCAGCTTCTCATTTCCTACTTCACAGGTGTACTCTCCTGCATCCTTCTTCTCCACACTGTCCAACACCAGTTGACGGACTTTGCCTTTGGTCTCCACATGGACAGTCCTACCCGAGATCAGCTGTTTGCCATCTTTATACCATTTCACCTCATTTTTGGAGTCGGACACCTCACAGCTCAAAGTGGCTTTCTGAGAGGCTGAAACATTCACCTCCCTCTGATAGGTGTCCTTGTTAATGAAAACTTCTTGGGATTCTGAAGAGGACAGTTTATTGAATCATTACTGAGATGCTCCTTCTTAGGTAAATATCATTCACATGAAATAAAACACAACTACATGAATACTGAAATCAAGACCTTAGTGATATGTCAGTAAGAGGGAAATGGTCCTAGTGGGGCCACCCTTAGTAAACAGTTCTGAGTGGAGAGGTTAGAGAAAGAATGATGTCTAAGGAACCACAGGAAGTGTCCAAAAAGGTTTTACAGTACATTTCGATTTGGGTTACCAGAAAAAAAAAACTACAGGGTGTGCCACTTTGCAGACAGGTTACAAATCCAAATTATTCGGTGTGAAAAATTTCTGAAATCAACATAGTCGGCCTGACATACAAACACAAACACTGTATGGGCTCTGAGGCCGAATTTCTCGATTGGAGTTGTCTCCCATCCTAGAGATCCCCTAGGAGGTAAAAGTACAAGTGGTTAAGGGTATTAAAATACTCAACTGTCCCAGGCAGACAGTTGTAGTAGTAGCAGTTATTCCTGGAGGAAAATACATCTGCCTTTATGAGATCTCCAGTCTCAGGGAGGCACTTATGCATATGCAACAAAAAGCAAAGCATATTCGCCTTCTTAGAGAAGATGGAGCTGGTGGTTAAGAGGACACCTACTGACTCCACAGTGCCACTTGGACCATCAATGCATGATTGTGAGTAATATACTCCTATATCTAAACCTACAATAAAAGTGAAGTCTTACATGGCTTGCATTAAAGTTCAATAACCAATACTTGCCATTGTGACGTGCTCACACCAGTAAAAATGAATGAAAATTATTGAATGGAATGAATAATGTACTGGAAAATAACAATTTATGTTGGTTACCACTGAAGTAGAGAAACATAATGCCGTACCTGTCACCTGAATCTTGAACACCAGCTTCTCGTTTCCAACTTCACAGGTGTACTCTCCTGCATCCTTCTTCTCCACACTGTCCAACACAAGTTGACGGATTTTACCCTTGGTCTCCATGTGGATGGTTTTACTTGATAAGAGCTGTTTGCCATCCTTATACCACTTCGCAACAGTTTTCAAGTCGGACACTTCACAGCTCAGGGTGGCTTTCTGAGAGGTATAAACGTTTACCTCCCTCTGATAGGTGTCCTTGTTGATGAAAGTTGCTTGAGGTTCTAGATTAACAAACGAATCAGGTCAATCAGACTGTCCATACTAGTGAAATAGGATAATTCAGGGACAGGAAAGTGTCGGTGGTATTAAACTGAAGACTGATATAGAGCATGAGTCATAAAAGAGGAAAGGCAATTTTCCTACCTGTCACCTGAATCTTAAAGGCCAGCTTCTCATTTCCTACTTCACAGGTGTACTCTCCTGCATCCTTCTTCTCCACACTGTCCAACACCAGCTGACGGACTTTGCCTTTGGTCTCCACATGGACAGTCCTACCCGAGATCAGCTGTTTGCCATCTTTATACCATTTCACCTCAGTTTTGGAGTCGGACACTTCACAGCTCAGGGTGGCTTTCTGAGAGGAATAAACGTTTACCTCCCTCTGGTAGGTGTCCTTGTTGATAAAAACTGCTTGAGGTTCTGAAGAGGACAGTTTACTGCATCATTACTGAGCTGTTCCTTCTTAGTCAAAAATTGTTCACATGAAACAAAACACAATAAAATGAATACTGAAGAACTCAAGACGTTAGCTGATGACTATGCTATGTCAGTGAGAGCTAAATCTTCCTAGGAGACCACCCTTAGTGAACAGTTCTGAGGGAAGAGGTTGGAGAATGTCTAAAGAACTAAGTAATCCTCTCGGATTTGGATTACCAGGACCCACCTGTGGAGTATGCCACTTTGCACAAAGGTAAGGAACCTAAATTAACGGGATTGAAAGAATCTTATGAAATTGACATACAGTAGCTGGCTGAAAATGCAAACACACTGTATGGGCTCTAATACCCAACTTTTTAACTAGGGTTGTCTCATACTCTGAAGAGCCCAGAGGAAATATCTTCTGAAACTGGTGATTTCTAAATTAGAAATGTCCTACCTGTCACCTGAAACTTGAAGTCCAGCTTCTCATTTCCAACTTCACAGGTGTACTCTCCTGCATCCTTCTTCTCCACACTGTCCATCACCAGTTGACGGATTTTGCCCTTGGTCTCCATGTGGATAGTTCTACTCGATAGGAGCTGTTTGCCATCTTTATACCATTTCACCTCAGTTTTCAAGTCGGACACTTCACAGCTTAGGGTGGCTTTCTGAGAGACCGAAACACTAACCTCCCTCTGATAGGTGTCCTTGTTGATGAAAGTGGCTTGAGGTTCTAGATTAACAAACAGATCTCATCAATCAGACTCTATACACTAGTCAGAAGATTCCAGTGGAGTTGACCTAAAGACTGAAAATCTGATACAGTGAATAAGTCAGAAAGAAGAAAAGGTTACTTTTTTCTACCTGTCACTTGAATCTTGAAGGCCAACTTCTCATTTCCAACTTCACAGGTGTACTCTCCTGCATCCTTCTTCTCCACACTGTCCAACACCAGCTGACGGATTTTGCCTTTTGTCTCCATGTGGACAGTCCTACCGGAGATGAGCTGTCTGCGATCTTTGTACCATTTTACCTCAGTTTTCGAGTCGGACACTTCACAGCTCAGGGTGGCTTTCTGAGAGGTGGAAACTTTGACCTCCTTCTGATAGGTGTCCTTGTTCACAAAGGTTGCAAGAGCTTGGGATTCTACTGGAGCAGCTGTTAAACAAAGGGTGGTTTTAATACACATGAAAGAAAAATAGCCGAAATACAATTCAACAGACCTTGGAAATGTAGTTCTACAGTTACTATAGGAGATATATGACTGGTAAACGAGATTGTTCTTTTAATTTGTCTTTATTTAAAAACAAACAAATAAACAAAAAAAGAAAACCCAGTTAATGCAATGTTTTTGTTAAAGCTTATAGGTGAATGTCCACATTTGAAATGGTTCATTTAAAATGCAGCACACAGGAGTTTAGATTATACAATATACAGCGGTGGCCAAAAGTATTGAGACAAAAGTGAAATACAATGTTTCAATGACATTGCAAGTTTAAGATAATGACAGATAAGATAAATAATAATAAATAATAATAAATATTTAGCATAAAGTCCTTTAAACCTGCTGGATCCAGTTGAGCCTAGAGTAAAAAAAATGTCTTGAGTACACTGGTGTCATTCGCGCAATCCAGTCAATGCTTGATTGCTTCATGAAGATCATGTACAGATATTAGCCACAGACGTTTTCTGGAGTTTCACTTGAGAATTCAGAGTTTTAGACTTTTTTTTTTGCAGAGGTGGACACAGAAAGTAAATCGAACCAACTGATTCTAATTAGCACGACTCTTTAAGCCAGATAGACTAGAGCTAATTAGTGACATCACTTACTTGGTGCACAGGGAGAACTACTGTATAACACATGGCAGGCGGTGTCTTAATACTTTTGCCTACCACTATATAATGCATATTTTGATTCAAATATATTTTTCAAATTTCATACAAATTTCCATCATTTTCTTTTGATCCTGTGAAGCTGCTTTGTGACAATGACCATTGTTAGAAGTGCTAAACAAATAAAACTTAGCTGAATTAAATCGAATATTGTTGTATGAAAAACAAACATATCAGAACAACCACATGTGTAGGAAGAACAACAGTCAGAGATGCAATGAGAAAAAAATTATCAACTATTTCTGGCCAAACTGCTCCAGCTGCAAGGAATGTCCTGAAGGGAAAACATGCTAGCTAGGACTTATGCTAATTAAAAAAAATAAAAAAATAGAAATACATTTCCATACCTGAAACATGAATCTTAAAGGTCAGCTTCTCATTTCCTACTTCACAGGTGTACTCTCCTGCGTCCTTCATCTCCACACTGTCCACCACCAGTTGACGGACATTACCCTTCGTCTCCACGTGGACGGTCCTCCCGGAAATCATCTGTTTACCGTCTTTATACCATTTCACCACAGTTTTCGAGTCGGACACCTCACAGCTCAAGATGGCTTTCTGAGTGGCGCAAACTCTCACCTCCCTCTGATAGGTGTCTTTATTCACAAAGCTCACATGTTCTTGAACTTCTGTTGGGGCAACTGGTACACAAAGGATGTTTTTCATTCACATGTTACCAAACTTCCCCAAGATAGATTTAATAGGCCTTGGGGGTATAGTTCACGATTTGCTAATTTGCTGTACTGTATGTCTGTAACTAATCACCGATGGTAAAAGAATTAAGACTGTGATACTAAAACCTCTGTTCGGTTCTTTGCTGCATTTCTGGTTTATATTCTATTCTGTTCTTCATTGTTCTGTTACACTCCATTCCACTCTTCTACTCAGTGCCATAGTTTTACAATATTTTACTCCATAAAAAATTCTAGTCTCCTTAGTTCTCCATGGGTACTGAATTAAAGTTTAAGAAGGTCCAGGCAACAAAATCTTCTTTAAGTGTGAAAATTTGCATAGCATTTCAATAATATTGTCAATTTCCGGTAACAACTTTATAGTTTGAACTTGTTTGTATTCCATATAAATACAGGAAATATAAAGGAAATTTAGATCATCCAACATGTTTTGGACTGATCCATGCTGTGTCGCGCTTCTGGTTCTGTTTCTTCTGTATACTCTGTCTATACACAGTAAACTATTGTGTTGATTGGCTCTGTTGAGTGACACGCCTGGCCACGCCCACCTCAAGGAAAATAGAACTAAATTACTGATATATTTATCATTCTTATTTATCAGAAAAGCATCAGGGTCCAAACAGAACTGCCAATCGGTCCAAGGCCCATCATTTAGTGATGTCTCCTTTTCTCTATTCCTCACCTCTCTCTCTTTAGCCAGTACAGTGGAACCTTGGATTACGAGTAACTCGGTTTACGAGTGGTCCGTAAGACAAGCAAAGATTTAAAATAAATTTTGACTTTAAAAACGAGCATGTCTTGGTTTACGAGTGCCGAGGTTTTTGACACCGACACACACACCGACACACACACACACACTCTCTCTCCTTTACACCCCCCCTCCACGGCTACACACAGACAGACACACTCTGCTCTACACAGAAACTCTGCTCTGTTGCGATTCTTTTCAAAGTTAAGGTTCATTTGTTTTTTTGATTTTTTTACTTTACAGCAGTGATTCCGTTAGTCTGCACTCAGGCGAGTGACATTAGAGATTTCTTTTTTCCCATTAAAACAGTGTTTCCGTTGTGTGTGTGTGTTTGCTGTGAAACTTAAAAAGCGAGGTGGGGGAGGGAGGAGGAGTTTTACTGTGTAAGACGAGGCGAGCAAAGGGGCTAATTCCCCAAATACACACACACACACACACACACACACAAATACACAAATACACGGCGCCTGCGCGCACAAACAGAAACACTTATCTGTTGGGATTTATTTTAACTTTTTTTAAAGGTAAAGTGCAGGTTAATTTGTTTTATTTTACTTTACTTTATATATCGTATTAATTATTTTTCTGTTTTTATTTTTTTGGGCTATGGAACAAATTATTTGAGTTTTCATTATTTCTTATGGGAAGATTTGATTTGGTTTACGAGTGTTTTGGAATACAAGCCCACTTCTGGAACAAATTATGCTCGTAATCCAAGGTCCTTTATATTCTACTCCATTGTACACTCAATACAATTTTACTTTTACTTGGCTGCTTTTAGTCAGTCTATTTGATTCTAATCCAACGCCTCTTCAGGTTTATACAGACACAGCTGGGCAAATTAACAGAATTAAATGCATCGTTATTAAAAATTTTTTTTTAAAAATCATACCTTCCACATGAATCTTAAAAGCGAGCTTCTCGTTTCCTACTTCACAGGTGTACTCCCCTGCGTCCTTCTTCTCCACGCTGTCCAACACCAGTTGACGGGTTTTGCCCTTCGTCTCCACGTGGACGGTCCTACCGGAGATCAGCTGTCTGCCGTCTTTATACCATTTCACCTCCGTTTTCGAGTCGGACACTTCGCAGCTCAGGGTGGCTTTCTGAGAGACTGAAACCCTCACCTCTCTCTGATAGGTGTCCTTGTTCACAAAGGTTGCTTGAGCTTGGGTTTCTACAGGGGGAGCTGCAGTAAGGACATGAAATAAGTCTTGACATGAACTGACTTACAGTGGTACCTCGGCACACAAACGCCGTGCAGTACTTTTTAATTTTTTTGAAAAGTAAGACACTGTGGTGCTTAAACAGTGCTGCATCAGACCACCCCACCTTCCACCATTGTTTAATAAAAGCACAACACGATAATACGAAGGACATGGATTTTATGCCCAAACTTTAATATTCACAAACACTTTAAACTCGCTAATCCCCCTTCCTACTGTTGTTCATGGAATATTCCATCAGGTTTGGGTACTATATAATAAATAACCTGCAATACAAACAGCACACATATTGCCTAATTCACTAAATAACAGTTAAGCTAACATAGCGTCTATAGACTAAATCTATTCCCTAATAGTTTTGATTTAATTTCCCACCTGTCACATGAATCTTGAAGGCCAGCTTCTCGTTTCCTACTTCGCAGGTGTACTCCCCTGCGTCCTTCTTCTCCACGCTGTCCAGCACCAGTTGACGGGTTTTGCCCTTCGTCTCCACGTGGACGGTCCTACCGGAGATCAGCTGTTTACCGTCTTTATACCATTTCACCTCCGTTTTCGAGTCGGACACTTCGCAGCTCAGGGTGGCTTTCTGAGAGACGGAAACCCTCACCTCTCTCTGATAGGTGTCCTTGTTGATGAAAGTGGCCCGAGTTTCTACAAGAAGAGGACGTAGAATGATTGAACCACCATTTACAAGGATTAAATAATCTGCGTTAGTCTGTTCTGTTTAACTCTCCTCTACCACCCTGGTCTGTTCTATTTCACGATACTCTAATACTCAATTTCTGCTCTATTTGATTTGGTTCTAGTTTATTCATAGAGCACTTTTAACACGGCTTGGCCAAATTCATGACCATAAAGCAGCTTTAAATATGATATATACATTTAGAATATAAATTGAAACCTTATAATTTGACCTACACTGAATGAGTTTATATTAAATCAGATGTAGTTTTGTTTTCCAGTTCTGTGCAATTCGATTCCCTTTTACTCTACACTGGTCTACTGGGCTCTTTTATTTGATCTTCTACTGCGCATCTGTTTTACTTTATTCTCTTTTACTCTTTTCTATAGTCTGATATTTTGTTCTACTCTATATACTTTATCCTACTTCATTCTATACTGCCCCCTTATGTTCTGCCATACTGTCTAACATTATATTTCTTTCTATTAAATATTACCAGACGTTTTCTTCCACTCCAGCGCTCTATTCCCATCTATTCCACTGTTTCCTCTTCTATTGTTAAACTCTAAGTTCTTTTTTTTTCTCTACCACAATCTGTTTATTTCTATTCTTTCATTGAGTTATATTCTGCTTTGAATTCTATTCTACACTTCACACCACCCGAGTCTGCATTGCTCTCCTCACCACCATCGATTCTGTTCTGTTCGGTTTCATTCTATTCGCTCTATTATGTAAGTCTCTACTTTATTCTACTCTGTGTCCCACTATACTTTCTGTTCTACTTGACTTCTCTCTTCCCCATACTCTAGTCCACTATTCTCTGTTCTACTGGGTTAAACTGCACTGCTTTTCTCTAGTCCACTCTCATCCGTTTCTGTTCTGACCCACTCACACTGGCTCGATTCGATTCCATTCTACTGCGTTTGTTAAATTCTAATAGATTCCCGAAGGCCTGAGTTTCTATAAGAATCAGTACATAATCGTATAGACTATAAATTTAAATGGAATGCGTTAAAATAATTCTTCGAGCAACGGTCGCGTCCATTGTTTCATCTCTTTAATAACAAGCTTGCTCTGCTTTTTGTGAAATTAGCTCTGTCCTTTCGCATTATTTCCCCCAGACTAATTAGCGCCGATCATACCTTGTATTCTGACCCTGAATGCGACCTCGTCCTCTCTCGTCTCACATGAATAGTGTCCTTCATCGCTCCGTTTGGCTCCTTTGATAACCAACTTTCTCTGGGTCCCCTGGGACACGAAGGTCACCCTGTTGTCCTCCACTATTTCTTTGTGCTCCTTCTTCCACACAACAGTGGTTGTTGGCGACTCCACCTCGCAACTCAGCGTCATGTCGCCCATCGAAGGAGAAACCTCCAGGGGTTGAGTCTTGGGTTTGTTCACAAATTTCGCTGGTTCGTCTGATGGGAGACGGGTTACAAAATTTGTTTAAATTAGTCGTTTCTTTCATTACTTTTTAGCAGAGAGAGATTTATTTTAAGTGGAAGTTTTAATCACATCATTTACGGTAGATCTTTTTTTTTTCTGATATTTTGTGTTTTAAGAAGTCAAACGTGCCACATATGAACATATTTAGTTAAAAGGTTCCACTTGAAGCCATTCTAAAAGTAAAGAAGTGGCAGAAAAAAAAGTATAGATTCAACCTTTTTGTTGCATGAAGAAATAAATAAAAATACATCAATTTTACATCATTTTTAAATGAATGTTGAGATCATTACATAGGCTTTTAAAAAATATTTTCATAATATATTACTAAAAATGAATTACTAAAATGTTTTCTTTGCAAATATTCATGAAAGCTTTGTCTACCTTTAATAGCGAGCCGGAAGGACAGCTTATCACCATCACACACACACTCATAAATCCCGGCATCCTCATGAGTGACGTTGTGAATAGTCAGCATGCGTGTGCATCCCACACTCTTGGTCTCGTATTTTTTGCCCATCCTCAGCTCCTTACCGTCCTTCATCCAGGAAACCTGCAGGCCACAAAGACAAGGAGCTTTAAAAAGAAAGAAATTTATATATA
>QMIH01000006.1:1344332-1404011 GCA_003987875.1 Clarias batrachus | reverse complement strand
AAAATTTAAATATATATATTTAAATTTTTTTTAAATAATTTTTTTTTTTTTTTTAAATTAAAAAAAAAAAAAAATTTATATATATATTAAAGTTGAATCTCCACTTATCCAGTTAAAACTACTTATAGTTCCAATCCTCAATTTTTTATAAACACTACTTTTGTTCTTTCATTTACATTTCTCTCCTATTAGGGAGAAACCATAAAATATAAACTCTGTCCTGAGCTGAAGCTGGAGACTCCATCCAAAAATGTCCTTCCAAATCTCCTTAACTCAAACCTCTAACACAGTAAACTGGTAGCTGTTCTTGGCACTACAGTCAGACCAATCAGAACCCAGAATTCTACACCACCACAATATATTATGATGTAATGTAAATTTTAAATACAAACAAACTGTATTATTACTGTTTTTAAAAACCAAGTTACCTGGACACTGGCCTCCGACACCTCTGTACACAGCTGGGCAGAGGAGTGAGCCCTGAACGTGAAGATCTCCGATTCAGAATGTTTCATCGTAAAACGTGCCGGGGCAACTAAAACAAATGTGAAAGGTCTTTATATAAAAGAACACCGTATGGGTTCATATAAAAATCATGAACATACAGTAAAACTGAACCTGTGGGATTAGAGGAAATGATTGATGAGCGCCCACCTTTTACACTGAGGGTGCAGACGCTTTCTGATCCCCCACCCGTGAATTTGACCTGAGCTCCATCCAACAACACGGTCACCTCCCTGATCACTAGTGTGTGCGTGGTCTTCGAGCGAGTGATGAGGTAGTCTGCCCCGCTGCGGATCAGTCGGCCGTTCAGCATCCAGCTCCCGGAGCACGTCGCGGAAAGCTCCACGCTGAAGGTGGCCTCTTCGCCGGACACGGCAGTGCAGCTTTGCAGACCTGACGTCACCGAGGCTGTGGGCTCTGAACACACACACACACACACACACACACACACACACACACACACACAGAGACAAAGGAGGTGATTAGCTTGACTGGTTCTCATGGAGATTTATTGAAGTTCTAGAAAAGATATTTCTGAAACACAATTTACCAAGATAATATGTTCCAGGAACCTCCAGGTAGGCGCTCTGACCGAAATCGTTGACGGCTGAAATGCGGAACTGGTAGCTGCTCTCTTCTGTGAAGTTGCTGATGGTGTACTGGCTGGTTGAGACAAGCTCCATGCCCGTGACTCGGACCCACGTCTGAGCTCCAACCTTCCTTTTCTCCACCACGTATCCGTTGATGGGTACAGGCCGCTCGCTGTCTGGCCGAGACCAGCTCAGAGTGATGGAGCTGTCCGTCTTGTTCAGCACAATCGGCTTGACCGGGGAATCCGGAGGATGTTTCCTTGGTGCTGGGTGAAATAAAATAAGAGAGAGTACTTTATATCTTTATATATCAGAATTACAAATAAGTAGACAAAATGAGACGGGGAGAAAAAATGTAAAAGGGTAATATCATGCCGAACTGACTACTAATAATGACAACAGATTTCCAAAATGAAAACAGATTCTAAAACATAACTACGCTCTTAATTGTTTAAGTCCAATTAATATCAGACATAAAACACCACACTTAAACACCCATGCAGGACAAACACTGATGCTTATAATAACTAGCAAACACTCGAGTACGGTGTTGCGTTTCCTCACCTGTAACCGAGAACCGCGTGGAGGTCTTGCAGTCGCCGGCGATGAACGCCACCTCGCCCGAGTCTTCGGCAGTGCAGTCTCGGATGGTCAGTGTGTACTGTTTTAGCGTGCGAGCGATGATGATCCTGGAGTCCTCCTTCAGCTTCTCTCCATTCCTGGTCCAATAAGCATCTTCGACAGGGTGCTCGAGCTCCACGCAGAAGATCACCGTGTCGCTCACCGGCACGACGGTCCTTCTGGGCAACTTCTTAGTGATGTTTCCTGGATATCCAGGTGCACATGATAAATGAAACTTTACATTGGATGTGTGTGTGTGTGTGTGTGTGTGTGTGTGTGTGTGTGTGTGTGTTATATATTGAAACAAAGAAGAATGTTGATACTCCAAGTGTTAGGACTCATTAAGAACTTTTCTGACTTTACCCAGAACAGTGAGCTCGGCCACAGTGCGACTCCCTTCCTTCATCTCACAGATGTAAACAGCGTCGTCATTGGTGGTGACATTGTGGATGGTGAGAGAACGCAGCGTGCCCTCCTGGTCCATGCGATACTTCGCATTCTGCTCCAGGCGAGTCTCCTCCATGAACCAGGAGGCTTGAGTACTTGGCATGGGCACCTCACACAACAACAGTGCTGTTTCCTTCTCCTTCACCTCCACGTCCTGCAGTTTCTTCTTAAACGCCACCGCGGGCTCTGCAAGAGTGAAAACAGGATCAGCATAACTGCGTACATTTTATTAGACACACCTATCTAGTACAGTAGGTGTGCTTTTAGGGACTGATTTCGCTAATCTAGTCCTTCCTCAGAGTTCAATCCTGAACACACACTACCACATCAGTGTAACTACTGCGCTGAAACGGATCAGCGCCAAAATAAAATCAGCTGTGATGCAAACGCCGGTCCTTTTCTATAGATAGATGCTAAGTACTGTATGTATGTGTATTTTTACACCATGAGGCATTTGATCTCCTGGTGTAAAAACAACACCCAGAGTACATACTGTAAAACCTCCAATCAATCAGTCATACAGTTACAGGTCAAGACGTCTAATGTGCAAGTCAAACAGCGTACATTTTTTAGGGGAAAAAAAAGTCTAAGCAGACAGGCCAAGAACACTGGGCTACAACGCTAGAAAACCACATTGAGTTCTGGTCCAGTACCATCGTCTACTCTCTCCCTTTTGTTGGGTCAATAAATAAAAACGAACAAAACGATTCGGCTTGTCCACTGAAAAACTCACAGTTACAAAGTCCTGACACTGGAGACTCCTTCCAGAAAACGTCTCCATAACAACTACACACGTTTGTACACTATTGATAAAGCGTCTATATATAAATCACACACAAGAACCTGTGGACTGGCTGTTACTGTAGAAATGATACCATAGAAGTTGAAACATTATAAGAAAACCAATCAATACCTCCGGACCAATCAGAATCACAAACTCAACAGCTCTAATGGATAAGTACCAAGTGCTTAAAAAGATGTGCAGATGACTGGTGGTCAGGATAGCCATAATAGTGACCCAAAATCGAGTGTTTAAATACTGTACGAGTGTTTCAGGTTCTGGAATAATCTGGAACATCAATGAGGCCGTTATGTGTGGCTGGCATCAGCTTGAGGTGCAGGTTACTGTGACCTTTACCAAATGTGTTACCCAACATGCTAACTGCATCAGACCTGAATATGAGGAACTGAAACTTCTAGAATAACAGAGTGGTCATTATTGTTGGCTACAAATCAAAAGACATGCTGAATATATTTAGCCATTGAACATCATGGGATTTATTCTGATGTCACTGCTTTGCATTTGTCCATCCGGTCATCACAATAACCAAAACAACGATAAACGTTCATTTAGAAAATCTTCCAAAGCCTGGTGTCTGACATTGAGTCCCCACTCAACAAGCACGAACAACTCAACACGTATAAAAAATAGCCACAACACGACACCGTGCAAAAGAATGATGGCAGTCTGTGATTATGTTTCGACTCTGCAATGCAATAGAGTCCAACATCTCCTTCCAAAGATGAAGTGTAAACTGTACAGGGTACGGCTATAAACGTTCTGGCGGCAGGAAGGAAACTAGTCTCTGATCCAATTTTAACAAATTCGATAAATGTAAAAGGTTAAAAAATACATACATCAAAAAATATATAATCATCAAGTGCACTGGGACACAGAAATATTTAATGAAGCCATGTACAACACACGCATGTGGCCACAGACAGACATCGTGCTTACAAGTAAATGTCGAATTCCTTTCGACAAATTTTCAAATGTTCCAAATGCCGCATTTAAGGTCGCATTAAGGGCACCAATAACGCTATTAAAATGGCTAACTCCTTAATGTTTGTCCACGTCTGAAAACATTATCACGCACTGACAGTGGAGTCACCTTAATAAATAAGTGCTGAAGAAATGTCTACAAACAGTAAACCTATTCAGATCGACATTTCAAAAATCAAACGTGGTAAATTCATTTTTACACAGTTAAATTGACTGTTTGCTGTACAGGTGCCAACATTGCCGAAAACAAAATCAACAGGAAAAATCTTTAGCACTTTTCCCCCCCACTACATACTCCTAAAAACAAACAAAAGAAAAACCACAGAATGGCCATTATTTTACCAAAAGCCAAAAATAGAAAGAAATTGCTAAACCCAAAAGTAAGAACAGGAAGGTAAAAGTCTAGTGATGACCTACATAATCACGAGCTGATTCTATATTTGTATTTTAAAACGCAAAGTCCTGCCTGTTTGCTTTGCCCGGGTTTGCAAAAATAGCCTCTCGGAGTTTAACCTGGAAAAAGTCGTATCAATACAAAAATAACAATTACCAGGAAACAAATGTGCATCTTTCATGCTCAGCGTCCTATCCCCTTAAAATAATTTTTGACATCAGGAGCAGGAAGCTCAAATCGCTTAAAGATGCAAAGGCTTTAAATCGCTTACAAATTCCAATCTGCCCAAGCTTACCTTTCACAATCACCAAAACAGCACTGTAGGTTTGTCCAGCTAAATTGGAGGCATTGCAGGTGTAGAGGCCATTATCACTTTGCTTGCAGTAGTGGACTTTGAGAATGAAGTTCTCCGCTTGGTCCTCATACATGATGTGCCTACGACCCTCGCTGATGTTCACCCCATCCTTCCTCCAGATGATCTGGGGTTTGGGGTGGCCGGTGACAAAGCAGCTGAGCTTGGCGTGCTTGCCCTCGGTCACCATGCAGGTTCGGGTGAAGACACCTTTGGGAAGTTTACCAGCCAAGGCTGAGACTCGCTGTTCCTGATCAGAGGCAAGGCCCAGCTTGCTGAGCCCTTCAATTATATTAGATGAGGAGGAGGAGGAGGAGGACAGGGAGTGGCTCTCGGTTGTTCGGTAAAAGGAAATATCCTTACGCATCTCCTCTTTTCGTTTCTGCAGGTGCGACAGGAGGGAGGTGCTTTTGTCGGTGTCGAGAAGTCGTGTGTCCTGCGTGTCCACCACCAGAGTGGCGGCAGCTTGTGCTCGACCGATGGAGTTGTGAGCCCGGCAGGTGTAAGTACCGCTGTCCAAGCTCCTGACGCTCTGAATCCGCACAGTGCTGGACTCGCTGTCTGACGTGATCTTGATGCGGTTGGTCTCGCCTAGATAACGTCCGTCCTTCTCCCAGTCAAATTTGGGAGCAGGGTGAGCTGCCACACGACAGAAGAAAGTAACATCACCACCCAAGCCCACTCTAGGGGACACGGGCTTCACTGTGAACACCGGCGCCCGTTCGACCACTGTTGCCGGAGGACCCACTTTCAGCGTTACAGCTGCGTACGCTTCACCGACATTATTCTTGGCGCGGCACATGTACTGCCCGCTGTCCTCCAGTGTCAGGTCATAGATGGTGAGTCGATATACATCCCCATCCTCTATGGTTTTGAAGCGCCCTCCAGTGGAAATGCGCAGCTTGTCTTTTTCCCAGTTGACAGCTGGAACAGGGGTGCCCACGACGGTGCAGCTGAGAGTAGCATCGCGACCCACGCTAAGGGAGAACGCTTTGGGCCGAGTCAGGAACCGAGGGGCTCCTCCAAAAAGATTCTGGTCCATAACTGGCTCCTGCAAACACAATAATGGACATTAGCCGTGTGAGTGTGTTGGGGGGTTGGGGGGGATATGTACACAGTTGATTAAATTTTTTTATTTGCATCTATCTTTATCTAGGCAGTTTTGAGAGTGCAATTATATAATAATCACTCTTAGAATAGTCACATCTATATAAATTAAAGAGGGGTCTGTACATGGATCAGAACTCGCCCTTTCAATAATATTGAAATTGGAGAGCCCGAAATCAGTCTCAGAAAAAATTTGTCCGTTTCCCCAAGAAACAGAAACGAAAGCGCGACATAGCATGGCTTACTCTCAAAAAGGAAAGTAGACTACATGAATAGATCAGTGTTTTTTTATTGTGATTGTTATATGTTTAAGGAAAAAATGGACAGATCATTATATTTTTATTCTTCTTGTGGGAAGTTTAAAACCACTTTGTCTCATATGTTCTGAAACCGTGGCGCTAATAATAAGAAGTAATATGAAGCGCCACAACGAGATTCGTTAGAGCAAACATATCCGCAGTAGTCCGAGGTGAGGGCGTGTAAAATACCTGAGAGCCTAGTGATATGTGCTAAACCCCCCCCCCCTGAACCCCCCTGCCCCAGCCCCCACCATGGATTGCTTCCCTACATAATCGCTGTAAAAAATATATTTCAACATAATTTTATCTATAGAAATAAAAGAACGGTTGTTGTACATTGGTCAGAACTTTTTTAATGATATCTTTACAATTCAATTATATCTTTACATTTCATTTCATGAACCTGAAACCTGTCTCAGAAAATTTCCTCTCTGTCTAACTGTATGTCCTGCTGGATTATGTCACTGTATCACACACAACTGTTTGGACAGAATTTACTGAATCTTTTGCAGTACTTTGATACCTGCCTGAAGTTTAACCTGCACCATAAGTGAAATCAAAATGTTGAGTAAAAGTGATGTTATGAACAGTTATAATCTACTTTAAAATAAGCCAGATTTAATAATCTACTTTAAGATTATTTTAAGATACTAATGTGCTTATGTAAAACAAACATCTGCACCAATAGATATTAATTAGAAAAGCTAAAGTGAATATTTTGACTGGGATTAGTTCATATTTTCACTTTGGCTGAAATAACAGCGCTGAAGTGGTAGAAGTGAATTTTAACACGCTGGAGTCGTTTTAAGACAAAATTTTGATTCTGTGATTCTCTCTCCGATTACCGAACAGGGAGTGTATTTGTCTGACCACCAAAGAAGTACAACTTAGTGTAAACAAGGCGTCAGATACTCAACCTTACAGAATGTGATTTCTGTCTATTAATAAGTGAGACAGAGAGTTCTGCTGTACAGAGAGACACACAGACATGGACTTCAACCTCAAATAATAATCATAATAATAATAATAATAATAATAATATCACTCATTACATTGATTTCCACATTTTTTTCACCACCAACGACATGTACTTCCGCTAGTTTGATCTACATTATACATACACAATTAAGATAAAAGTATTTTAAATACAGTATTGTGTTATTCATTTACAAAAATGACAATTTAAAATGATTAAACAATGCATTGAAAAAGCTCAGTGTGAAAATTGTGACAAACTTTACTCAACAGGTTGCATGCAATAATAATAATAATAATAATAATAATAATAATAATAATAATAATTCAAAAGAAACAAAAAAGACAAAACTAGTTGTCTTTACCTACTACACAGTAAATGTGACCAAGATAAAATTAGTTATCTTTAAATCTCTCGACAATTTTATAATCGTAATAAATGATTTTTTAAAAAAGAACTCTATATATAGTATTTCAAAATATATATATTTGTAAATAAATAAATAAATAAATAATAATAATAATAATAATAATTGACCACCAGAGAAAAAAAGGTCAAATTAATTAATTTTAAAAAGTAATTTTTAAGGTTTTGAAAATATGATTGTAAGTGTAAAATACCCGTAAATTATTTATAATAATAATAATAAGTTAAAGATGACGAGTGTGTGTGTGACATTAACTCTAAAGCTCGTGCCTGAAAATAGCCTCAGCTGTCCGTGCGCGTCTCGCGCTATTGCCATTTGTAGAAGCGGCGCGCGCTCAGCTGCTCAATAGGACGAGCGCTAATTTAACCTTTTTTTTTTTTTTTTACAGCCACTTCACTTTTCTGTTCTGTAGATACACACACACACACACATACAAAGAGCTTTCCCGTCTGATACACCAACACACACACACACTCAACACCACAAACCTTACTGAAGCCAAATACAAGTCTCAGACTTCAAAGGAATTCAGAAGAATCAAACGCGCGCGCCGCAACATCATGACACCGAGTGCTTTGCGAAAGTTTGTGCCCCCTGCATGAGAATCCTAAAGATCTCTTACCGATCCTCAGGCGGGTCCGAGATGTGTCATGAAGTCCAGAAAGAGTATGTCCGAGAGTATATCCAGAAAGGAGGAAAAATAAATGAAACTAATAATAAAAAATAAAAAAATGAAATGAGTGAATGTGGTGAGACCGCTGGCGCGCAGGAGTGGAGAGGGAGGTGCTGAAGGAGGTGAGTGTGATCAGGACAGCAGGAATGTGGAGCTGCACGGCGTCATGCCCCCCTTTTACACCACACCACCCTGACCCACTCACTCACACACACACACACTCACACACTCACTCACTCACTCTCTGTTCTCTGCAGCCTGACACACAGCTGACGCTCCTCTCACACAGGCTCTGCCTCCTGTCCAAAATAAACCTGTCCCTGAGCAGGTCACCATCCCGCCATCTCAGCACAGCAAGCTGGCCTGAGGAGCCCACAGAGGAGAAACCACAGAGGAGAAACCACAGGAGCCCACAGAGGAGAGACCACAGGAGCCCACAGGAGCCCACAGAGGAGAAACCACAGGAGCCCACAGAGGAGAGCCCACAGGAGCCCACAGAGGAGAAACCACAGAGGAGAGCCCACAGGTGCCCACAGAGGAGAGCCCACAGGTGCCCACAGAGGAGAGCCCACAGGAGCCCACAGAGGAGAGCCCACAGGAATCTCGACAAAAGGAACCACATACAGCTTCCCCACATTAATAAAGCATCTAAATCTCCTCATTATTTAAACTTCATTTACGGAAAGTATTCACAGCGCTTCACCTTTTCCAAATGTACACATTCCACATATTACAGCCTTGTTCCAAAAATGGATCAAATTCAATATTTCCCTCAAAATTCTACAAACAATCCCCCTTAATGACCATGTGAAGGAAGTTTAAATAAAAAGAAATAATAATAAATCACATATACATACAGTAAAGTATTCACAGGCTTTGCTCGGTGCATCATCTTTCCACTGATCATCCAACTCAACTGGAGTCCACCAGTGGTAAATTCAGTAGATTGGGCATGATTTAAAAAGACACACACCTGTCTATATAACGTCCCACAGTCAACTGATTCTTTAAGGTTGAGTATCTTACGCCTTTGGCTTGTCATGTAAATTTTCAACGTAAGATTTGATTTCAGCTTGTTAAAAGTGCCATTCTTAATTAATAGTTCATTATTTTCACTATTTCATAGACATTTGTTTCAAGCTTTTATTATTTTAGTGTCACTATTTTCAGATTGTCATTTATCATCATTTTGCCTCGATGTAGCTATGTTGTGATTTCATTACTTTAAATTGACCTCTATTTCAGGTATTTTAGGTAATCTCTCATTTTGACTTTCCAGTCTTTATTTGACAACTTATTTCACAATTTCAAGTTAGTATCTTCTTATTTTTCAATTTCAACTTGCCAAAAATGTCATGATTATAATTGTCAAGACCAAGCTAATAATTCAGAATGACCTTTCATTTTCCATTTTTTCCATTTTAACTTCTCAGTTTCAAGACGCCCTTTTTTTTTTTTTTTTAAATATCTTACCTTTTCAAGGTACAAGTTTGTGTTAACATTAGTATTTTTATTTACTATCTTATGTCTACATTTAAACATTGTTTAAAGTGAACATTGAACTTTTTGGATCCAATATTTCTTTGTTTCAACTTGATATCAATCCGATTTGGACTTTAACTCTGTTTTAAGATGTATAACTAAGTGAAATTTCCACGTCACTATTTTGAGCTAATAACTTCTTGTACCGGAACACTTGGTTATTTCAAGATGTGCCATTACTACTAAAACATTATTTTGGAGTTCTCATTATTTCAACATGATCTCATTAGCTAGATCTTATTTTGAGTCATGCCATGCTGTTTACAAGCTCTGTAAGCTCATTAGCATTTCAAATCAACATAACATTGAACAACCATCAACAAGTCATATGTTAAGCTACAAATCCACAAATCCATCCATATATAAATCCACCAAAATTCCACCATGATTAAATTAGTTTTATTTTGTCACACTTTCAATGACATGGTGGGTAAAAATAAATAAATAAATCCTGGAATTCCTGACACTATAATTATACTTTCATATAGTACCACTAAGGTACATCTCATCTTCACCTTCAAACATAACTAGAAACATCTGTACCTATGAAATATCTTGAATATTGCAAATCCACAGTTAAATATTAAACAGGAAGTTGCATCATTAAAACTTCCTGAAGATCAAAAAAGGGAAAAGGGAAAGTCAGTTACAAGTATCTCATTCTTTTTTTTCACGAGATTGTTATAATGACTGACAAGGTCACTTTTAAATTACATCCCTGTTAACCAAACTATAGACTAAATCCAAATCAAATTAGTAACTAATCTTATGCAATAATATCCTTAATGTGTTACAACAGTTTTTGCTAATTTCATGATGGAAAAAAAGAAATCCTGTAACTTCAAATTCAAATTGCAACATAACCGTGTAATCTTTCATTCTACTGTAATTAATTGTAAAAAAAAAAAAAAGATTCCTTTATCATTTCAACATATAAGCCAATGGAAAATCTGAGCCAGGGCTGTTTTTGAGGCAGAAGGCAGACGGGCTTTTCCCAGGCCTGTGGCTCCGGTCATATGCTTGATTGACAGCAGCAGGTCGAGTTCGGTTCGTATTTAAAGCGGCTTGAAACTCAAGCACTGAGACCTGCGGAGCCCTTGTAGCTCTCCGCAGCTCTTACTGTTTACAGACTTGCGCTCGAAGTCCGAGCTTTAATCCTGTTCCTGTTTCGAGTGCCACAGCGTGCAACGTAGACTTTTCCACAGCTAATATAGACTGAGGCATTTAGAGAGAGATAAAGGATAAAGAATTGAGGAATTTAGCATTTAGAGACTCATAAATCGCCTAGATTTAGGTACTTATTACATTAATTACTTGCATTAATGATATTTACATACATGAAATGTAATAAATGTAATTAAAATTAAAGTCAGATCTATATTCTATAATGACTGGGTCCCACTTCATTGGTCTTTCCTTTCGTCTTAATCAAATAATGACTTAATTTGTAAGGTTGCTTGTCCTCTTCCTTCAACAATAAGAATTTTGCTATTACTTAAGCATTTCTTTTTATTTCAATATTTTTTATTTTTTCATTATTTTATGACAGGGTCATTGCAAATTACAATAATAATAATAATTATTATTATTATTATTATTATTATTATTGTCCTGCCACCACCACAGAGAATCTGTTTGCAGTGTATGAACTTTGATTTAAAGATTTAAGCCACTACTAGAATGAAAAAGCATATGGAACAATAAGCAAAAATTTAAAAATTTAAAAGAAAAGAGAAAAATGGTATAAATATTCCTGTTTCTATCAACAAATTAAAAAAAAAAACAGGAACAAACACACAAAGGAAAAAAACAAACATATAAAGGATATGTTATTGAATTAGCTGAGGTCTTTTTTTTTTAGTTATCTCTTGTCTATTTTAGATTTAAAAAATAATAATAATACCAAAATAATCACACTGGACGTAACTGAATTGCTGCTAAAGTAACGCTGGATATCCATCAATCTTGAGTTTCATACAGTTTCCCATACAAGAAGCATGGCATCATCAATCTTTTCCACACCTGCCAAGGATGTTCCATGCATGGCGCCCCCAACAGAGCAGAAACGGAATAAAGCAACTTGCATGAGATCCGGTATATTTCCACATCAGCTTCTTTTATTAATGCTGCGAATCTGATGGATTCCAGAACCGATACGCATGTCTTCTAAATCATAAGAATGTCCTCAATGTGTTAGTTCACAACAGTTATGTATTTGCTAATTTCATGACTGCAGTACGGACTCAATTCTCCGATAAGCATGTTGGAAATATTCCCTTGAGCTCCTGGTCTAAGTGGACATGACTACATCAGGACACATCATTATAAACATCATAAAGAACCATAATAAGATGGCTACTGTGTAACGGTGGCTATAAAAGGATTCCCAATGCAAACAGGTGGCCCAAAGAGTGTCAGGAAAACATGAAGTGTTCACACAAGACAAGTCAGGTCCATGCTTGTGCGACCAAATTCTGATGCTGCAGCAGAATATTTAAGATTCCGCACTCAACCCAACAACATTTTGTCTGTGCGTTTTTTTTGTTGCTTTTATACAGGTGTAAAGAATTAAAAGTTAAATCCTAGTTAGCTCAGACTAGTCATCGCTCATCAACAGAGTTTTCCACTCGATGATCTGTTTAGAATGCTGTATAGTTTTTAAATTGCATCTGTAGGCACTGTGCAGCAGATCTCACTCACTCATCGTATATACCACTTTATCCTGCATCCTGTAACTAAAACTGAAGTCCTCACATGTTCTACAATCATTACATCATTCATTCTTGAGAAATGTTTTTAATTAGAATTTAAAAAAAAAAAATTATTTATAAAAACTTAATATATACTGTTGAACAGTGAGGTGTCAGTCATTAAGGTTCGCTTTTAAACAGTTTCCCTGATGTAACATTTTTGTACTAGTGACAACTTTTTTTAGTGCATTACAGGATTTACAGTATATAAACACTGTCAGACATTAAAAGATGTATTTAAATTAGTTCTATTTTCTTGGAAAATATTAGACAGGTTCCATCTAATAATCAAATGTTCTTTTTTTATTGTTTTATTTTTTGATAATTACAGCTTATAAATCATGAGAATAAAAAATCCAGTGTCTCAAAATATTACAACAGTGGCTAAGATCAACCTAAATCATTTACAATACAGAAATGTCAAACTTCTAAAACATGATGTTAATTAATGCACCTGATACTTGGGCTTTAGCACCAACTCCTGCATTATTGCAGCATGGCATGGAGGTGACCGGCATGTGGCACTGCGCAGGCTTTACTGAAGACCAGGTTGCTTTGATATCAGCCTTCAGCTCGTCTATATCGTCGGGTCGGGTGTTTCTCATCTTCCGCTTGACAATATCCAAAGCACAATAATATCACGGGCAGCAAACCAGTTAGTGTTTGTTTCGAAACTGTGGCCACGTGCCACGCCCTGCTGGACAAGTAAACTGGCACCTCTGTAAAAGCTTGAAGTACTCTAAAGTATCTTGGCAGATGGCTTGTTGACTTTGGATAAAACACAGTGAACCAACACCAGCGGGTGACATGGCACCCCAAATCACTATGGAAACGTCACACTAGACTTCAAGCTAATTGGATTCTGTGCCTCTCCACTCTTCCTCAAGACTCCGGAACCGTGACTTCCAAATGACATTCAAAATTTACTTTAAAGATTTTTGACGGCTGAGCAACAGTCCAGTTCATTTTCTACTTGGCCCAGATAAGATGCTCCTGAGGTTGTGTGGTTCAGGAGCGGCTTGATACTACTGTAGGAATGCAGCAGTTGCCGAAAATGTCTGTGCACGGTGGCTCTTGATGCACTGACTCCAGCCTCGTTCCCTTCCACATGAAGCTTTCCCAAGGTCTTGAATCGGCTTTGCTCAAACGTCATCCCTGTTGCTTGTGCACTTTTTCTCACCACACTTTTCCCTCCCAGTCAACTTTCCATGATTATGCTTTGATACAGCACTCAGCACTCAGCCAGCACTTTCACAGCTGACCACCTTCTGAATTACATTATGAAAAACACTTTTTTTATACACAAACATTACATTCACATGGTTAAAATTACTGATTCGTAGTTAAATTTCATTTTATTTTGAAAAAGCACACCCTTCAATCTGATCCAAGACTCAATCATTTCAATTAAAGAAAGGACTGCACCTTTGCTTTTGTAGTAAAACCGGTTCTATTCTTGGATATAACCTCTAAACCGTAATGTGCATTTTGTTTGTTGTTTCTGGAAATATTCTTTAGATTTTATCGAGTGCTGACGAGAGAGTGGACTACGCTGCCTCAATGTGCTGAACGCTGAATTGTAAGCAGAATAAATATTTAATCATACATACACTTTAATTACAAGCAGGTATAGTATTCTAAACAATCACTTATTTAGATCTCAGTTTTTATTTTTTTCCCTGAAAGGGCACACCAGTGCTGTAATTTCTAGAAATCCGGGACATCTCGGGTCGAGCCCGGAGTTTCTCACCTGATATCAAAAGTTTAAGGTGAAAAAAAATGTTGAGTACATTTTTTTCCTGTAAACTGAAATACAGCATCTCACTTCTTGTCCTTGAGTAAAAATAGGGAAATCTCTTGTTTTTCTGGAGCTTCATCGTCTCGTGTCCAGTTGTGTGAGTTCCCACTGACCGCCTCCACACAGCCTCAGCATGACGTTGTGATACTGTTAAACAAAACACAAAAACATCATCACAGGTAGAGTTGATTTGACAAAAGATACACAATTTGTAATTTTCCAATAAACAGTAGAGTGGAACCTTGGATTACAAGCATAATTCGTTCCGGAAGCGGGCTCGTATTCCAAAACACTTGTAAACCAAATCTAATTTTCCCATAAGAAATAATGAAAACTCACATTATTCATTCCACAGCCCAAAACAATAAATACATAAAAATAATTAATACAATATATAAAGTAAAAATAAAACAAATTAACCTGAACTTTAACTTTAAAAAAGTAAAAATAAATAAATCGCGACAGATAAGTGTTTCCGTTTGTGCGGTGTTTGTGTGGAATTAGCCCCTTCCCTCGCCTCGTCTTACAAAATAAAACTCCTCCTCCCTCCCCACACCTCGCTTTTTAAGTTTGACAACAAACACACACACAGCGGAAACACTGTTTTAAGGGGGAAAAAAAGAAATCTCTCTAATGACACTCGCGTGAGTGCAGACTAATGGAATCACTGCTGTAAAGTAAAAAAAAAAAAAAAAAGAACCAGCACCTTACCTTTGAAAAGAATCGCGACAGAGCAGAGTTTGTGTGCGTGTGTGAAGCCCGGGAGAGGGTGTAAAGGTGAGAGAGTGTGTGTGTGTGTCGGTGTTTGTAGGAGACACGCTGAAACAGAGAGGGAGATGTTGATTATACCAGTAAGAGACGAGCACTAAGACCCAGCAGGGGAGACAATTACCCACAATTCCGCAGCACAAGAGAGAGAAAAATCATTGGCTCAGTTGTGATCACGTGGCGCTCGGTGTGAAAATAAGAGACGCATGTGTGATACTCGGTACTCGTAAACCAAGGCTTTCGCTCGGTTTCCAAATCAAAATTTATTAAAAATCCTTGCTCGTCTTGCGGAACACTCGCAAACTGTGTTACTCGCAATCCGAGGTTCCACTGTATTTCAAGACACACAAAAAAAAAAAGAATAGAATGTTAATATTCCTAATAGTGTTACAATTCACACCTAAAGAGAACAGTGTAGCTCACGTCCTGGGTCCACTCCCCTTCACTGAATGAGCTCTTTAACTGGACTCTAGTGAGCATGTGACCGAGCACGGGTTACCTGTGTCAGGCTGCTGCGGTGACCGAGGCTAATCAGAGTCATGCCAAGCTGTTTACAAGCTCTGTACATCTGCTCCTCAGCTTCCTCCGTCAGAGCGCACGTGGCTTCATCCAGCACTGAAAGCACAAGCGGTAATTACTGTCACGCTCCGTCTCTACTGTACGTCTGTGCAGAACGACCCAGATGGACGAACTCTCACCTGCGTATTTCGGCTGCAGGTAGAAAAGCCTCGCAAAGCACAGCCTCTGCATCTCTCCTGGGGATAAAACGTCATACCTGAAGATTTAAACCAAGAACATCCTTTTTAAAACCTTGGCTTTTTCCTTTGTTACCAATGTATTATTCACTTCCACAGCAGCTGAGTGAAGGTTCAGGAGATGTGCTTCACCAGTTCCAGTCCACTTTCTCATCCAGACCGCCCGTCCTCTTCAGGAGACTCGACTGAAAGATATACATCCTGAGTAGAATAATAATAAAGGAAACTATAATAGTCTATAAAATCTGTAAGCATCTGTAAGGCTCACCATGCCAACCAGTTCCAGGTATCGCAAAATTCTCTCATCATCAAGAGCACCTGTGTAAAAGTTACATGTTTGAGTAAAGCGTAGGAAGGAAGTATTGCAAAACAAACAAATCTTTAAAAAAAAAAAGAGAGAAAAAGAAATGAATCAGACCTGAAACTGGGTAGATGTCCTTTAAAGGGAAGATCACCTTCGACAAATGAAGAAACAATGTGTCAGCAATCTGTGTCACGCCGTTACAGGCAAACACTCAGCACGGTGTGATGAGGCAGCGGTACCGTCATCACTATAAGCACAGTGCGATCGGTTTCCTCTACCTGTTCTCGAAGGGTGCCGTCAGTCAGGAAGGGTTTCTGAGGCAGGAAGACGATTCCCCTCGGCCCGAAGCACGTGTTCATCTGAACTGAACCTGAGAACAAGGTGTCAGGGACGCCAGCGTCAGACATCACTATTGTATATAATGACTTAAATTAAACACACACCAGATTGGTTTAATTAAACATTTCATGCTATTTATGTATTTATTTTAACTTCGATTGTCAAATTATATTACTGTATTAAAAACTACAATGAAGCCGTCGAGTGATTTGTGGGAGATTTATTCAATAAATTAGAGGATTAATTTACGACACACAAACAATTTTATTCGAAAAGTGAAACTCACTGTAGAGTCGTTACACATCAAGTGAAATATTTCAAGCCTGTTTATTTTATGCTGCATTTTTAAAAATCCAGTATCTTAAAATATTTGAAAGTTTCCTAAGATCAATGTAAAAAGGATTTACAATGCAAAAATGTCAAACTTCTAATAATTATGTCGACTGATGCATTTAAATGGCTGAGGTGTTTTGCTTTGATAGCAGCCTTCAGCTCGTCTGTATTGTTGGGGTCCCATCTTCCGCTTGACAATCGTCCACAGACTCCTTATGGGGTTCAGGTCAAAGGACTTGACCGGGGAATCCTTTGCTTGACAATATTTTTAAGGCTGCCATTATCCAACACTTTTCCTTTCCAGTTACCTTTCCATGAACAAACTTCAGTACAGCACCTTCTGTGGATTAGCCTTCATGTAGAGCAGGGGTCGACGGTCATCATCTGCTACAGTACTTGCTATTTATACTGTATGGATAAAAATAAACCAAAACTCGAAATAAAATATTCTAATATTTTGAAATGCTGGATTTTTTTTTCATGAGCCGTAATCATCAAAATAAAAAAAATAAAAAAAAGTTTGTCACTTCATGTGTAATGAATCTACAATGACTATAATGAAGATACTGAACAAAGAGCGATCTACTTTATTTAAATTAAAAATATGTCAGAAAAACTCAAATGTAACGACGATATGAACAAAATGCATAACAAGTGCGATGCACACTGCCGTCTTTTCACCACAAGATTCTGATTCAGTAAGAACTTCTCGCTCACCGCTACAAGGTTCCCAGAGACGGTCGAGGACCCTGAGGAGAGACGTTTTCCCCGTGCCCGTGTTTCCCACCACCAGCACGTTTGTACCTTCAGAAACCCTCAGACTCAACTCCCTCACCAGCAGGTCCTTGGAGAACGGAGACGTGAAGGACAGCTTGTCCAGTACGATTGCGTCAGGGCTGGACGCGATGAAGGTTTCTCCTCCCCTGCTAGACAGACGGAAATGAACCTCACTGCAGCTCCAGTCACCCAGGATACCCAACCAGACACAATACGATCAGTCGATACCTGTCGGAGTTAGCGGTCTCCGCAGGAATACAGTATAGATCACCCTGCTTCCTGTTGATGTCCGTCATCACTTCCTGTAGCTCTCCAATTCTGTGCAAAACCCCAAACTCAAATCTCAGCCAAGCAACAAGCCTCAAATCACAAAGCATTCAGTGTTTTCTTTTTTTTTTTTTAATGTTCTGACTCACCTGTGGGTGTAACCTGCGACATCGGAGAGTGTCGTGGAAAGATCGATAAGCTGCGTGAAGCAATTAATCAGGTACATACACACAAAGGCATTCTGGGGGATTACAGAAATTCATTCCATTATTAAAACATGTAAAGTTTACCGAAGTATTACGTACAAATGATTTAAAAGTCTTTTCATTTAGATTGAAACCTTGCTGATGACGGTGGTGATCTCGCCCGGGGTCAAGCCATCATACACACCCGCAAAGATGGGTATGGCGATGATGATGTAGCTGAGGATGCTTCCCACGTAGTCAAACGTGTTCACACCAACTGTTGGTCACAAGTAGCAAATTTCGCACATTGTTCTTAACCAACGGTTTAAAAACGTACCAATTAAACATAAATAGTAACATTAACCATTTTCTGCCCTAAGCTATTTTTTTTTAATTAAAAATGCTTCTAGAAGTACAAATCAAAATAAATGAGAGATATTAAATCAAGCCAAGTAGTTAAAAAAAAACTGAAAAAGCAAAAAGGCTGTCGAAAATACCGTGCCCAATACTGTGCACTGTTAACATGAGCTACGGAAAAATACACTGCAAAACAAACAGCATCAGATAGAACATTCTTCCTAATGCTAATTATTCAGTTAATGATTAATGGTTAATATCTCTACAAGATAAAATGTAACGAAAAAAATAGTTCTCATAATTATAAAAGGTCCTTGATCTCAACATGTGGTCTGCGGCAGTGGTTCCTGGAGATGCCACGCCCACGACTCACGGTAGAGCAGCAGCTCCCTGTTGATCAGCTTCCTCTGCGTGTCTAAGAGACTCTGAAGTCTGTGGTTCGTCCGGACGTGCTCCACCGTCCCCGCTCTGAACACGAGCCGAGACAGAAGACGCGATAAGGTTTTAACAGACTCTAAACAGCTTGTAAGGACAGTCCTGATGGACAGACTGAGACAGAAATGACCCACCTGTAGAAAGCTGCCGATTCTGCATTGACTCTGATCTGCATGTGCTTGAATCTTCACGCAAAGAAACAACAGACAGGAACAAGAGCCAAAGAAATGTTTTAGTAGGAGCAGGTGGAGTGCCAAGAGTGTAAGTGTGTGCGAGTCACTCCAACTACCTGAAGTCTCCCTCCAGCTTTTCCTGTTCCACCAACGTGGACACCACTGGTCCAATCAGGAACTTGTTAGCAACGGTGCCGACCAGGAAGTACCCGAGGATACTGACGAACCCGATCCATCCGGTTCTGCCGAGATAAATAAATAACTAACTAAACAAACACTTCCATACTACAGCGCAATGGTAACAAGCCAAACTTGGAGCTGGTGGACATTTTGGTGATGTAATGGCCACGGTCAGGAGACGCTCACATGGTAAAGCACTGGTAGGAGTAGTAGGAGATGGTGAACGGCGAAATGACCAGCCGACTCGCCATGCTGCTCAACTGCTTACACAACCTCTCAGCGTCCTGGGTCGTCCTCTGGTCTCTGCATGACGAGACAAACACCTCTGATTAAAGACGGAATCAGCCTTCGAAAAATGTCACTTACTGAAGAAAAGCTAAAGAACGGAATAAAGTAATAATCGTTCATGCACAATTTTCTAAACGCTAATACAGTACAATGCAGTGGTAAAAGCGCTCGCCCTATCATCCGGAGATCGCCAGTTCGAATCCCGGGTGATGCTGTAATGCCTCGCAGCCGGAGGTCTAGAGAGAGCTGATTGGCCGAGCTCCCTCAGAGGGGAGGGATGAGAGGTACTTAGTGCTCCCGCATTAATCACGGCTCTACAGCCAGTCAGGGGCGTCTGTGAGCTCACGCAAGCGGAAGGAGCGGATAGCGCTGTCCTCCGAGTGTGTGACTCCGCCCACAACGTTGCGTGAGCGAGCAGTTCGAAAATATGCGGTCGGCTGGCGTCACGTGGTCCGGAGGAAACACGTGATAGTCTTCCGCCCTCCCGACTGAGTGGTAGTAGTAGCCTTAATGTGGAGCCCCCTAGTGACGGGGAGGAATTGGACACGACTAAATTAAGGAGAAAATCAGAGAAAGAAAAAAAAAAAAAAAATCCCACATTGACTTGAACACCTTCGCACCTTGTATGGTAACCTAAAAAGGTGTGTGTTAACATCAAACAAACTTTAAGAAAGCGTTCCCAAACATTCTCTCCTGGGAGGTTTGTGTTTAAGCTATTTTATCCCTGTTCCAGTTCCTGTAATGTTTTGCTCTCATTAGCAGGAATTCCACCAACATTCATTTTAAAACTACATGGGTATGGGTGCGTCACAGTGCGAGCCTGAGAATGTTTCCATATTTACAGTTAAATATCTGTGCTGTATTCGGTGTAGTCTGGTGCTCGTCTGTTCTGCTATCAGGAACACCGTTACAGCGAGCCTGGTTCCAACGGCTAAAAATAAAGCAGCAATCTCAAACGAGAGAGATTAGCAGTGAGGTAAAAGTTAAAAACGGAAACTTCACGGGTTGTCGATGTCGTTCTGCAGCACGTTGAGGGTGTAGTAGGTCTGTCCGCTGAAGTAGCCCTGATGGAGGCTCCGCGTGAGACATTTCCTCCAGCCGACGTACAGGAGGTTGCTGATGTACTGCTCCAGACTCTTCAGCTGAGGACACAAACGAGCGCGTGAACACCACGAGCCTCCGCGGCATGGCTAATTCACAGGGTTACATTAACGCTCGCGTCTTATCAGAGCGTTTCCATGGTTACGGGATGTAACCTGTACAGGTGAACGTACTGCAGCGTTGAGCAGGATGAGCAGGATGGAGAACGCCACCAGCTCCTTGAACTTCCCCAAGTTCTTCTCCGACAGCACGCCGTAGAACTGACTCGGGATCAGACCCACCTGATAGATCACCAGCTGAACTGAAAGGAACCCAGAGCAGTCAGTAACGCGTCAGAAATCTCAGCAAAGCAATAAAGAATTTACAGAATTGCAACATTGTCATTATTTCCTTTTAGTTTTTGTTACCTTTAACTCCTCAGGCAAAAGAGTGACTTATATTTAAATCTAAAAGAGCGGAATATTTTTAAACCAGTCCCTCAACGCCCTGCTTGCAGTTTGAGCAGAGAAGCTGATCAAAAAGTAATGGCACCAATAAAAAAAAAGAAGAAGAAGAAGAAAAAAAAAAAAGAAATTCAGTACTTTTTTTTCTTGTTTAGCTTCTACTTCACATTGATATTCTTGCCGTGTTACTTTTATCTCCTTTATACTTTTATTCTTTTTTACATACACAGTATTTTTTCTCTTCTATAATCTATTAGGCAAAATGAAAAGTTTTCCTGAAGGCCAAGACACACGTGAGAGATCGATCCTCGCTCTTTGTACCCGCGATAGAGCTTTTCTTTAGGCAGTAAAAGACCATAAACTGATCTCAGTCAGCAAAATATCGTCTACCGGCAGACACGGGAAGGTTCCTGTTCTTCCTGACGTGTCGAAAACAAAACAGTGCTGTGAAAAAGGATTTTTGGCCCTTTCTGATTTAAAAAAAATATATATTATAAATAATTTTTCTTTTTGCATTATTGTCACTCTTTATATCAATTTCGTTTGTTATAGTACACAAAGGTAACCCGGGTAAACACAAAACGCAGTTTTTAAATGATGATTTCATTTATTTAGGGTGAAAAATAGCCTTGTGAAAAAGTAATTGCCCCCTAAACCCAATACAGTGGAACAAATTGGTTTGCGCCGCCCAAACAATGTCTCTGTTCACAAACTCCTCCTCGCAACATGACGCCATCCTGAACTGCCTCAATCAGCTGAACAGAGGCATGGGTGCGTCACATGGGAGCATCAGTTTTGCTCAGTTCACGGTCACGGATTACGCAGATGATAAAATCATTTTGTGCAAAGTTGAGCGACGTCCAAGCCTTTGCCGAGAAGCATCATCTAAACAAAACTGTAGAGAACAGTCAGAGTGAGGACAGAGATCTAAAACAGAGTGCTGCACCTGATGAAAGATAATGCCATGTCTTACTTTAGGACAAAAAACAACAAAAGTCTCTGGATAGATTTTTTGTGAAGCTATATTCCTATGTAAAAAAACTGAATCTGTGTACGAATAAATCAAATCACGAATTACATTCGTGAACCGAGGATCCACAGCAACGGTTTGTCCTATCCCTGGCGGCAACAACTGCAATCAAGCGTTTGTGATAACTGGCAAGGAGTCTTTCACATGACCGAAAACAAATGTTGAATCTATTTAACATTATTGTTTTCCTTTACCTAAAAGCGTGACTCCGAGGAGCATCACGTACATGACCACATTCCGACTGCACCAGCTCGGGAAAAGCACTCGTACGATTCTGTAGAATCTTTTGAGGAACCTCCAGTCCAGCCTCAGGCTGAGAGAGAGAGAGAGAGAGAGATGAATTAACTTAATAACAATGCAACAAGCTAAAGGTAACCATTTCACTAAACACACTTAATGCCTTGACTCCGCTTTAACATTTAGCCCACATCCAGTAGATTTGTCCCAAAAACCCCTCAGGAGAGGTACAGAATCACCCTTCATGTTCATAGTTTTTATTATATTCTTGAGTAACCACCAAAGACGCCCACTGAGACGGCAACATTGTCCAACTTCTACCTGGAAGTATATAATGTAATGTAATGTAATGTAATGTAATGTAATATAATAAGCTACAAGGTTATGTTCGGGCGAGATGATGACAAGGCAACGAGTTACAGGTGCTTGTGATTAGTTAGTTTGAGTTGAGTTGAGAGACTGAGATTTAGTGTGGCTGTGGTTTGGAGCAGGGGCTTCTGGGAGCTGAAGGTCTCTTGCTTGGAGGGGAGCAAATCCATCCTAACTCCTGGTTTCCCCATGAAGATTTATTTTCCCCATATTATTAAACATTATTATGAGTAATTATTTCAATTTCAATATGAAGCTAAAATATTCATGAATGTACATTAATTTTTACTGAAGACATTCTTCGGTTCCTCAAACATTCTGTAAACTTTAAAACAACGGTCTTTTATAGTTCTTTTAAAAAATAACAAGGAAAATTCACCTAAGAATGCTTTTAGGTTGTTGTTGTACTGTAGCTACAGACGAACACCATGTCAAAATGTGTGTATTTTTATCAAATGCTTTAAAAAAAAAAAATCCTAAAGTTCAAAATTTTATGCTTTATCTGACCTTTACCTTGGCAAACTTCAACAACAACCTCCCCTAAGAACACACAACGGGAACGTTTAACTCTTTAAAGGGCACGGATGGTATACGACTGAACATCAGTGTGAAACAGCGGCGTGGTTATAAAATGTAACACAATGCGATGCAGTAATGTAGTGGAGTAGAAAGTATAGATATTTATACAGCATTAATACAGCGTAAGTACTAATAACGTAAACATACTTGAGTACATTTAGAAATTCATTGTTAAAAACACTGTATGAAGTGAATTCAGCTAAGTTTCCTTAAAAATATGAGGATTTGCCTGACAAAATCTTGTTAAATCACCAAAAGAAGCATTTCTGAGGCGTTTAGTTCGTAAGACAACTTGAGCGCTAAGTTTAGAAATGTTTTGGGAGCGTCATCTGAACGTTAACTTAGTACTCTAAAATAAGATTAAACAAAAATGAAAATTTTCTGATTTGCTCATAAAAGAACCATAAAAGAACATTCCAGAAACGTTTCTAGGTGATTAGTTACATAACAGTTACACAAAGACAGAACAACGGCTTTTTCACAGGTTAAAGGTTAAGCGCTAAGCAAACGTTTTGGGAGCGTTATCGACTCAAACATTGTGAAAACGTTTTCATGAGTTCATTTTGCATATAAATGTTAGAGAGACGTCACTCGAGGTTAGTTGGTAGACGGAATTTTACAAGAAGGTTTACTCGCAAGAAAATGTTACAAGAAAAATCTTAAGTCACCTTAAGTAACAGAAAGGTTTCTGGGTGATCAGTTTCGTCAGACGAGGTTACAGGTGCCTCTCACCGAGGTTAAATGCTAAGAAAATGTCGCAGGAGCGTTACCTCACAGGTTTGTGAGAAAATGTTGCGGAAACATTACAATATTGTTACGAGAGAGTTCCCTGAAGGTTACAGTACTTTGAAAGAAAATGTTCGAGACAACAAAGGTTAGTTTGTAAACAGAATGTTACAATTCACAAGAAAATGTTACAAGAACGTTCACTGCTAAGCAAATAAACGTTACAGAAACACTACGTTGTACGAAAATGCTCTTATTAACACTCAGTTATTTACAACTCAATATTTACTTAAAAAAAATGATCCTTATCAATTGGATAAATACTGTATGCAAGTATACGGTCATAGGAATTTACAATGATAGGATGCTGTTTGTGAAAGTGTGTGTGTGTGTGTGTGTGTGTGTGTGCTGGATGAACTGATGGATCTGACACCCGTTTTGCAAAGACAATACATTAACTGTGAATATATTCAATTATTTCGTGTTCTGATCTACTTAGGGCTGCAACAACTAATCGATAAAATCGATAATTATCGATAATGAAATTCGTTGTCAACGAATGCCGTTATCGATTAGTTGGCCTGCATCAAAAATTGTGGTTATTGATGTGCGCGACCACAAGATGCACAAAGCTACACACAGATACACAGCCGCTCGCGCAATGGAGGTTACAGAAGCGTCTGCAGCTAAAAGCGCGCGCCTATGGCGTTATATTCGTTATACACAATTCTGAGCGCGCGGTTTGACATTTTGAGAGCAGACAAAGCACTCTATGCGCGTGCAGTGTCTGCGCGCTCAACAGCTCCATTCTGCGCGTGCAATGTCTCCCCTGCTCGCGCAACATGTTCTCGGCGCACGCGCGACTTCTTGATTCTGGGGGCGCTCGACTCTGCCTTCACCCGCAAGTAAAATTTATTTTCTGTGCGCGCTCGACTTCCAGTCCAGTGTTACAAAACTGCCACAAACCCAGCCAATCACAGACTTCTACACACTACTTCTGATTGGCTGTTCCTTCTCTATCAGCTGGCAAAATCTGCAATTATTGTAAAAATAAAAAAAAAAACTGTATTTGGCATACTCAAATGCTGTTTATTTATTTATTTATTTATTTATTTATTCTTAGAACGAGACAGCAAAAGTCAGCACAAGTGATTTCATTAAAAAAAATAAATCCCCCATGCAAGCAGCCACTATAACAGATGCTATCCAATATAATAAGTGTGCATCAATTGTTTTGCTTTTTTATTTACAGTACTTATTTATATTTTGGATATTTGGAGGAGTTTTACTGTGGAAAAACAAACGTTGTCTTTAATTAAAGTCAAAATGAAAGATTATTAAACTCTATATGTGGCTTTTGCATTTTTTAAAGTTTAGTTTTATACGTAACTAATACCATGATTTATGGTTTTATATAGTTATAAGCAAACCATCAAATTAAAGAAGCGTTTAGTTTTTATCAGATTAATCGATTAACCGGAAAAATAATCGCCCAACTAATCGATTATCAAAATAATCGTTAGTTGCAGCCCTAGATCTACTGCTAAATTGAAAAGATTTTATAATGTTAATATTCCTCATCGCTACACTAACTGGTACTAAGTAATACTTAACAGGAAAAAGATTTATATTCCAAAATATATTCACAATATACAGACTAATATTACAATATATTGAAAAATACATTTAAAAAAAACAAAATCTCATATTTTGAGAAATATATTAAAATATATTCAAATGTATATCTTAATGTATGTAATTTTATATTCAGTGATGTACTTCATAATATATTGAATTTAATTGAATATCTATTTCTTTATATATTTTTTTACAATTTGCTTATGTGTTAATGTAGTTCAAAGAAAATGGACTTTATAGGCAATCAGAAAACAGACAAAGTAAAAGTGTGTGCAATTCATAAACACGCATCAAGTTTCAATAATGTTTCAACAGAACAAATATAAGTATAAATATAATGGTTTTTGTCTTCATTGCATTATATATCCAAACATGGTCCATTCATATATTGCAATATATTAATAAATATAAGTTTCTATAGTTAATATATTGCATTATATTTTACATGTCAAATTATATTGACATTTTCTCCGTAAGGGTCTGTTTCAGTGATTACATGATGAAGTGCTGGACATAATCGATCAGGTTTGATTTCTGAGGTTAAAGCCACAGGTACCTTTTGGGGTCCGAGTTCCTGCAGGTCGGAGGAGGCATCGCGCGCGCGAGAGAGAGATCAGAGCGGAGGTGCGGTGACACTGAGCAGTGTGTGAGAGTCACTGCTGTCCTTCAGGGTGGGAAGTCTGAGTCCACGTGAAACCTTACAGCAGCACTTCTCCTCCTCCTCCTCCTCCATCATCATCATCAATTACGCTTTATCTTCATCAGCATCCGGATTTAATCTTGGAAATAATGCAAAGACCGGACTCGCGCCTTTTAATGCGCTCTGCCATAAATATTATCATTGTAGAAAAGTTACTATTACCATAGTTACCTGTCTAAAGAAAACACTTCCTGCTTTAGAAGAGGAACGCTGAAGTTTACGCAGGTGGACCAATCAGTAGATTGCATCTTCTTCTTCTTCATCATCCGCGTCTTCTATCGAGTTTCGATGCTCATCGCCACCTCGTGGAGCACTGTGCAAATTGCACCCTGTTGAATGCTAAATAGTACACTTATCGTCTATACCGCTTTATTGTAGACTAGTGTAAGTCCTCATTGTTGACGGTTAAAGAGTTTGTAGAAAGAGTTAAAATGTTAAATCTAATAATAATCTGCTGATCGTTAATATAATGAGTCATATTATTATTATTATTATTATGATTATTTGAGGTTGAAGTCCACGTCCATGTCTGTGTGTCTCTCTGTACAGCAGAACTCTCTGTCTCACTTATTAATAGACAGAAATCACATTCTGTAAGGTTGAGTATCTGACGCCTTGTTTACACTAAGTTGTACTTCTTTGGTGCTC
Organism: Clarias batrachus; assembly: GCA_003987875.1. Taxonomy (NCBI): domain Eukaryota; kingdom Metazoa; phylum Chordata; class Actinopteri; order Siluriformes; family Clariidae; genus Clarias; species Clarias batrachus. Next base: position 1,377,116 of record QMIH01000006.1, on the reverse strand, counting down.
AGACAAATACACTCCCTGTTCGGTAATCGGAGAGAGAATCACAGATGAGAAATGGAAAAAGTCGATCAGATAAAGATGAAGTTTTGTATTAAAACGACTCCAGCGTGTTAAAATTCACTTCTACCACTTCAGCGCTGTTATTTCAGCCAAAGTGAAAATATGAACTAATCCCAGTCAAAATATTCACTTTATCTTTTCTCATTAATATCTATTGGTGCAGGTGTTTGTTTACATTGAGACAGTAGCGCATTAGTAGATTATTATTGTAAAGTAGATTATTAAATCCCACACATAACTGTTCATAACATTACAACTAAATAGGATTTCATATCCCCCCCCCAATGTGACGAATGTACAGGCAAAAGCTTTCTTTTATTTATATAGATACACGGGGGCCTTGAGCCTGTGCCAGGAGAATTGGGGCATGGGACATTTGTTGATGCTGAACATCCAATAAACAAACAAACAAAAAGAAAAACAACTCAAGGAGTACACTTATCCATATCAAATATTTCGTAAAAGCTCTAACACTGGAGACTCGTTCCATAAAGGTTAAACATGTCCTTACAGAAAACCCGAAAGCATCTTATTTGTGACATGTTTAGCGTTAGATTGTGCGGAGCTTAAAAAAATAAAAAATCAAGAGGCAGTAACAATCCAGAATTTTATTTCCATTGTTTAAAATGTATAATAACATAACAGGATTTGATAATAAATCCCATGGGCACAAAAATGTTCCACCGCAAGAGACTATTTACAAGGATGAAAATTAAACATAGATACCTCTCCTGATCGAACGGGACGACGCCTACGCTAACAGTGCTGCTCTGGAATCTTGAAACATCGAAATTTATTTATTTGTTTATTTATTTATTTATCTAATCTATTTAGGTATTTATGTATTTCTTCATTTTAGGTCAGATTTACTGCCGAACCAGTTACGGTCAGCTCTATTACATATCTATATATATATATATATATATATATATTTATAATTTTTGGAAAAGAAATGGGATAGAATGAACCTAGGATTAGAAATAGGCACTGTTAAACATTAACAGGTAATATATGAAAGAAAGAAAAAGAGGGAAAATAAGGTTCTTAGCTAAAACCATGCAGACACAGCACATGGCTCGGTAAACAACAATTTCTGATTGTTCGTTCATTTGAGTCCTCGTCTGCGTTATATTCGAGGAGCGTTATCTCTGACTACTGCGTTCCCCCTTCGTCCTCTGTACATACGCCGTGCCGTTTACAGTATGGCTACGATATTTAACAAGCAGGAGCATGGTGAACACTTCTCTATTCTACAGGGCGGTTAAGACGGGATTCATGAGTTTCCTCTAAAACAGAATGATTTGATTCTTTTGTCGAAACAGTCCCAGGACATAAACACAAGTTTCAAATTTCCAACATTGCATCAGCTCGGAATAATGTTCTTCTTCTTCTTTTTTTTTCTTTTTTTTTTCTACACAAAAATACAAAGTACAAATGGAAGCTATATCGGTTATGCGTGCGATATTGAGTTAAGCCAAAAATAAAAAAAAAAACAACAAATAATAGTCAAATAAAATAAAGTGATTAAAGGTTTGAAAGCCAACACACATTGTATTTCATTGTATTTCTTTTTTTTTTAAGTAGTAAAGAAGGAAAGAGAAAGAAAGAAAGAAAGTGCTCTCGTCAGACGTGTAAAAAAATAATTTATACACCTCCTATGCGATCGGTCCGTCTAGACAGTCTGTATCATTTTGTTTAGCGATGGCCTTTCTGTCCATCCTAAGAGCTTTTTTTTCTTTTTTTTTTTCTTATACAATTATCTGTCATTTGTTAAACGGCAGGCAGGCTGGGAGTATGACGGTGGCACACGCCGGTCCGGCTAGCGGCTCTGCTACCTCGCCTTCCAGTTCGGTCCACGTTGCTTTCTCCGGGCTGTAGCAGATGGTGGACGACTTGTAGGCTCCCTGAAACGGAAACAAATCGAACAGTGAATAATAATTTTTAAAAATGACACTCAAATTTGTATCTGTTTTTGTATTTGTAACTACTTGCGGGCCATGCTCTGATAGAACAACAATCAACAATTTCTTTTTTCCATTTTCCAAAAACAGCACACGCGGACGTTTCCACACACACACACACACACACACACACACACACAGTGCTTTCTCACCCATTCCAGTTTTGTGTTAATGGAAGGACATTAAGTATCTCGTGTGTATTTCCCTTAACATCTTGCCAGGCGTGGGTTGTAATTACCATGCTCCAGCTGTAGCCTCCGACCAGGTAAATGCTGTCGTCCAGCACGGCACAGCCGGGACCGCTGCGGCCCTCCAGGATGGGCGTCTGCAGGATGTTCCACTGATCTCCTTTAGGGTCGTAACATTCCACCAACATTACATCCAGATGAGAGAATCCTACAGGAAAAGACGGCAGGGGTTATGGTTTTGTAGAATTGGTCACTGGACACTGAGATTCTCTTTATCAAAGCTTCTGTGTTTCTGTGCTTGCGGGACTCGGTTTTGCTAGGTGCTAATGCTGCTGTTAGACGCTACTTCGAGTCACGGGTCCTATGTTTTTGTTTTGATGATTTAACATGTATTTAACGAAATCTCATTTGTGCTTTCATCCTCAACTCCTCAGAACATTGACAAAACACTGTTCTTAATCAGGTGACTGCCAGGAAGACCACAACGTGAGGCTGGGCATCCTGACGTTTACGTACATACCAACCTACAGTAGTACAGTGGAGTCCAATTTATCCAGTAGTGTCCCTACAGGTGTCTGCTTTAGAGCCAGTTTCACTCAGGTTTGTGCTAGCTGACTTACTGTGTGTAACCGGAGTATGTGGACTGACCCATGTTCTGGGAAAAGCTTTTTTGCTTTGTTTTGTTGTGTGAAGCTGATAGGATGTCGCTCCACACACCGTGCACCAATGCATGGCCTGCAGCACAGAGCACCATGGAGACCAGGGTGAGACCGACAGAGCGACTCCCTGCACCAGGCTACACTGACAGGCCAATAGCTTAGTCCTTCTTCAAGTTCCTACTTCCAGCACAGTTCCCTGTGGGAGTCAACAAGACAACCTCCACTCACAGCCCTGCTACCAGCTCAGTGTACTATGGAGGTCAACCTGGTAATCTCCACGGCCCAGCACTGCATGAAGGTCAACAAGGTGGCCTCCCATTCCAGGTCCCAATCACACTATGCCCCCTTTCCCGGTCATGCCACCTTGTGCTTGACCCATGCACTGTTCTGGTCAAACTATGTCCATGTTCCATGCTAATCCAGCCCTGATTTACCCAAGCCATGCCCAGCCCAGCTCGGCTCCAGCCATGCCCCTGCTTAGCCCACCCTCTCTCATTTAAAGACATCATACTGGTACCACTGCCTGGTTTTTAAAATGTCAGGATCCTGCTAGAGGATAGCATGCTAGCTCCCCCGGCAGGTTTTGATGATGCTGTGCTGTTCCTGCCAGCTGGCTTTAATAATGTTGTTCTCCTTTTCCTGCTGGCTTTGGTGATGTCATGCTCACTATGCCAGCTGGATTTTATGATGCCCCTGTCCCAGTCAGACTCCCATCAGAGACCCACGTGGTACTCTCTTCTGCGCCGAGCTCTAGCCCTGTCCCAGCCGTTTTTTTTCCCCAAACTCCACCCTAGCCAGGTACACCGACACCAACCTGAAGCCCATGTGAAGTTTCAATTTCTTAATAATTTTTTTAAAAACCGTAAGTGTGTTGCCAAATGTCTGTATTATGAGTGTAATAAAATACTTTGGGATGTGATGTTATAGGAAATTAACTCTTTACCAAACACGCCATGATTATTTTCCTTTAACAGCAAGTCCTGTCATTGTCCAAGTCCTAGTTTCCCTAAAACTTGTTTTGGATGTTTTTCGTAATGTGCAATATGTTTCATAGGTATGTTACCTTTTAAATGATTTCCACCAATAGCATAGAGGCGATCGTTCATGACGGCAAGTGCGTGTATAGCACGCTTAGTGTTCATGTCCTGTTTCCTGGCCCACACGTCCATCACCGGGTCATAGCAGTACAGCCAGGACACATACTCGCCATTATGGACTCCACCTGTATATCATATTTCATTTACATGAAAACATACCAACAAAGAACTAACAAACAAACAAATACCTGCTGCGATGTTCCATACTCATAATAGGAATTATAAACGAGAAATCAATTTTGTAGAGATATATATGACATGAAAATGTAACATGTAGTGGGAAGATTTTTTAAGGAACTCTGGTGTAATACGAGTTGTAGGACGAACTCACCTGAAATGTAGATTTTCCCATTATGGACGGCACCGGCGTGGGCTGCGAGAGGTTGGGGAAGGGACGAAACATAGTTCCACTCGTTAGTCTCCAGGTTATACGCCTCCACGCTGGACAGGTAGCCCGTCTCGTTCCTTCCTCCGATGACGTAAAGGTGCTTATCAAGACAGCAAGCAAAGAAACTCGCCCTCCTGAGGAACAGATCATGTACACGTGTCACGTCTTTATGGTAGTCATGGAAGAACCTGAGCTTGACGGTTGTACTTCGTAAACTGTACCTCTCTTGCATTGGAGGCAGCTGGATCCAGCTGTTGAATCTCGGGTCGTATCGGCTTACAAAGTTAGTGCTGTGTTTGCCTGCAGGGGGATCGGGATTCATTTACACACACTGGTGCTTTTTAAAGACGGAATGTTTTTTGGTACAGTTTATCAATATTTTACCATTCGGGTTCCACTGGTCCTCTCCACCCAGTAGCAGAAGAAAGTTCTCCACTTCCACAACACAATGGTGGGCGCTGTTGTAAGGCATTACTGCAAAACAAAAAGCCGTAGAAGGAACGATTGTGAACAACGCTGTGAAATTCTCAGGTCCGATTCGTCATAATATCAGTTCTGACATGTTTGTAATGACTTGTGTGTTGTTATTTAAGCAACGTAAACATTTATGTTCTCTTTACGGAATGAGTCTCCAGTCTTAGCTTTACGCTTCCGTTATACTGTTGTAGCGCTGCAGCAAGGTTGTAAACATTATAAAATTCTATAGCTAAAACGTAGCTGTTCGTAGATTAGCATATTCAAAAAGAAAAACCCCACATTAATCTGTCTTTAACGGTACATTTCGATGACGCGCCTCCGTCTAAAGTGACCCTTTTGGAATAGAGAGAAATGGTTTCGAGGCGGCAGTCATAATGAACACGATCATGTTCACTCAATAAATCTCTGGCCCGTGCCACCGCTGCGTAAATCAGTCGTACGTTAAGAGCCACCTGTCTGTCTCTATCATTCATCTCCACTGTCACCTCTCCGCTGCCTGATGGATCGCCGTGGCTGGTAAAATAGACAGCCTTGAATCGCACTTCTTTCATTGACCAATTCCGCAAAGTTCTGCGAGTGCCACGTCGGAGCTACAGCCTGGCAAGATAATACAACTTTATCTGGCGGAGGTCCGTGAGGCGCCTGCTGGAGCAGAGGATAAGGCAGCTAATAAAAAAAAAAAAAAAAACTGACCAAGGAAACAGGAAAAAATATAAAAAATATGGGGAGTGATTATATGACTGGCTCTTCTACCTTATTAAAAGTGTTTCTTTGAATAAATGAGTCATGGGGTTTAATGTAGAATTAGCAAATCTGATAACTAGGATTCATGCTAATAAGATTAAAGATTTCAAATAATAACAAATACCATTTTGTTATAATTAATAATAATCAATTAATTAGACCTATTTGTTAACTAATTTAATGAAATCTGTACTTTTGGTTAAGATGTTTCTACTTTCAAAATGTCAAGACCATAATATCAACATATATTAAAAAATATGTTTTAGAGAGTATTAGTGAAAATATGTTACTTTTTCCTTAAGTTTCAGGATAAATTTGGAAAACGTCCTTTTTTTTTCGCCGGAATGCCTGTTTTCGCATGCATCCAAGTTTCCTGTCAGTCTTTTTACTGACACGCCCCTAAATAACCTTCTCCTCAAATAAAACTTCACTCCCATGGCACTCTCATTCTACAAGTAGAATTTCACCTGTTTATAGTGTTATAAATACAAAAATAAATGCCAAACTTACTTCAGGTAAAGTCAGGAGGCCCAATCAGTTTTTCATCAATCAATCAATCAATCAATCAATCAATCAATCAATCAATCAATCAATCAATCAATCAATCCAAAAGCCCATTTTTATAAAATATTGAATTAAAGGGATCTTTTAAAATAAATACCAATTTTTTAAAAGTTGTAAAATTTGTTGCTTTGGAAAAAGGTAAAAAGAAAAAAAAAATCCACTTAGTTGATTACTCAGCAATTAGCTGAACACAAGATCCTGAGTTCATTCGCCCCCTAGTGGAACAACATTGACTAACACATTTTTACTATTTATTTTCTTTTTAATTTGTCAAATCAATTATGGTCCAAATTTTAATTTACAAAGTGGACTTATTTCATGGGCAGGATTACAACCTTTATCAGACGATTCCCACATCCAGGGCCATATGTTTATGTTTCACACCCCATGATTTGTGGATAAAACATGAACATCATCACACGTCTCATTGAACTTAGTTGCTGCTATGTGTACATGGGCAGGTCAATTCTTGACCTGTGCTACTTCACCTGCTTACCCTCCCTCACCTGATTGTTGTTTTGGATAAATCATCTTCAAGGCCAGAGATGTCCTTTATTCTATACACCGATCTTCTAAGCTAAATTTCGCTTACACTATAATATTATATTCATACTGTATATCTGGTATATTCGTGACCTTTAAAGTGAAGACATGAAACCCACCATATTCACCAATCATTAATGAACTAGTCATTAACTATTCGCTGATGAAGAAGACTTTCTCGGCTTATGTTGGGGTGGATAGCAATTTGAGTACACTAGATGGCACTCACTCCTTTATGTAAAAGGGAGATAAGTCAGAGAAGCCATCATGTCTGTCACAAACATCATCAGCGAAAATGGGTGGTGTTGTTTTTTGTTGTATGTTTGTTTCTTTTCTTTTTTTAAAAGCACAAATTACAGTATGTTCCCCTCTTTTGAGTGGTAGAGTCAGGAGTAGATGTTGAATCTGTATTACAATGTGATTTTTGAATGTAGAAATGTTCAATCTGGAAAGAAAAAATTTGCTTCCCATGTCTTTACAGCAACCTTACCATATTGTAATACAGATAGTGACTAAAAACTAGCCTGCCTTTACCAAAAATAAAATAAAATAATATAAAAGAAGGAGACCTGCTTACTGTGATACTAAAGCACTTAGCTTGCTAACCATAATTGCTCTCTGTTCATTTGCATGCTTTTAAGGCAGCTAGCTTGCTAAACATGTTTGTTTGCTATTCATTTTCCCCCCACATATTTTAAAGGGCCGTAGCTTTCTAAATAATTTCATAATGGAGATACTAAGGCAACTAACTTGCTAACATTTACAAAATTTTAAGTAAGCTTGCTAAAAATGTTTAATTCCATAAAATTTTCTTCACATATTCTAAAGGTGTGTATTCACTTTCTGTATTCATTTATGAATGCTTTAAGGAAGTTCACGTTTTCCAGCTAACTTGCTAACCATGTGTGGCGTTTTTTAAATTTCCTATTCCTCTTCAATTTTTTAATAAGGCAGCTAGCTTTCTTGCTAACCATATTTGTTTGTCGTCACTTTATTCATGCTTGCAAGGCAGCTGTTGCTAAAAATGTATGTTTACTTTCTGTAAATTTTTTTCTTTAAACCTTGCTAAAATGTTTATTCACGTTCTTTACACATTTCGAAGGCAGCTAGCTTGCTAAATAATTTGTGTGTGTCTGTACACTTTGTCCACATTTTCAAGACAGCTAGTCTGCTAGCAATGTTTGTTTGATGCCTGTTCACTTTCCTCGCTAATAATGATTGTTTGGTATCTGTTCATGTTCTTTACACGTATTTAAAGCAGCTTGGTCACTAACATTGTTTCGTGTCTTAACATTCTTAACATCCTTCTTCTTTTTGAAGCAGCTAGCTTGCTAACAATGTATGATATTGAGTCAGATTCTTCAGATGTTTATAGGTAATTAGCTCACTAACAATGATTATTTTGGTCTGGTCAAATTTTGCCTGTTTTTGTTCTTTGTTGTGCTTTCTATTGCAACTAGCATACTAGCAATGATTGTGTAATGGCTGGTCATTTGCTTCAGGTGATTTTAAGGCAGCTAGCTTGCTAACAGTGTTTGTTTGGAGTTATTTAGGCTAGCTAACTAGTATTAGCTGTCTTATTTGCTAACAGCAGGTCTTTGGCTCACTCCAGAGAATCTGGTCGCTCCTTTTTTTGTTTTGTTTCTTGTATGGTTTTTTTTTTTTTTTTTTGCTAGCTAGTTTGCTAGTCTTGTCTCTGTGTAATCTGCTTTATCTGCTAAAGGGCTTTACAACTTATAACTTACCCGTCTATGTATTTTTTCTCTTTTGAAGTTAATAAAGCGAGCAAAACAACACAACCCGTCAAGTTAATGAGAAACCACAAAGTGTAAACTCCTCTGTCCTGAAGATGTCAGATAACTTAGGTACCATTACAAAGTGCTGACACTGGAGACTTAGAGAAACATTTGTAAACCCATTTCTGTAGACGGGCTGTTACTACAGATAAAGTAAAAATTTTATCACAAGTACTGATATAGAAAATGAATCAATACCTGAATCAATACATTTCTACCAGTGAAGTCTCCAGATCCTCGATATACATACACACTGGCACTTTTACTACATGATAATAAAGTAAGGATGATTTTGCAATTTGGACATTTTGACCCGCCATGGGCCATTTGACAATCGAGGAGACAAATTATCCTCTAACAGCTTGACCCTTTATATGTTAAACTCATATAGCTAATTCTATACTGAATGTCTGAGTAGCCTGGAAATAATGTTCATGGTTCCTATGGGCAAAGCTGTTTTTAATGGGTGTAGATATACTGGCATGGATTTGTCATTACACAACGAGGTGTCGTTTTTATATGTTTCTCTGCCTTGAGGTGATGTAATGTATAATATACAAAATGGTGGCTATGTTGGGATTTAAACATGTACGTAAGGCATTAATAGTACAGGAAAATAATCCATGACGGGTTGGTAGACTACAGTCATGAAATTGACTGTCCAGCGACAGCACCTCCTGAAGTGTTTTATTTCCCTTAAACTGCAGAAATTAACCAAATTAATTGTGTACATTAATTTATGTATATCATGTTGCTTTATTTACAGTTAACGTTCCAGTGAGGGAGAACTTAGTTACTGCTTGACAATTGACATTTGTGATGCTCTGACACTGGAGACTCCTTCCATCAATGTCAAATAAAATACCTCCTTATATAAAACTTCATAATCACACGCATTTATTTAACTGATTTTGATCGATTATATTTCTTTAAAAAAAATAATGTATAACAATGAGAAGGAGTCTCCAGTCAGGAAGTTTGTAGGACAAAATGTCGGGTACGGACATTTATAAAGACTAAAAGTGCGTAAGTAAAAACAGGAACTAATGAACATTCCATAACATTGACTACACTGAAAAAAGTATGATGTGTTTTTTGTTAATAAATACAAATGTATAATCACTGGCAGCTTCATGTGGTGTAAAAGCAATAAACCAGTTCAAGCTGTGCTTTTATACGTGATTGCCAGGTAACACAATTTAACACAGTTTGCTTTCTTTTCCTCCTGTTCAGTCGAATGGTTATGGTATATTCACAGACCACGAATACAGTACACATTTTAATCTGTGATAGATTGTTTAATTGTCATGTCTTTACCCAAATGAAATCTGTCTGAGTGTGCGGTGATCTGCTGATAAATCCTCCCGAAAGTTCCGAATTAAAATTCATCTTGCTAACAGTGTGTTGCGTAAGAAAAAAGAAGAAGAAGAAACAAGAAGGGATGCCAGAGCTCCACAATAGTGTGAAGACATGTCACGCTCTGATTAATAAGTTACATTAAAAGCGATAGTGATACATCATTACCTCAAGCATCTAAGGAGTTCAAACTTTCTATTTTACCGCAGGACGAGTCTAGTGTTGAGATCGCCAGGATCGTTCTGGAAAGAAAAAAAAAGAAACATTTCCAGGACAGAGATTAGGGCACTCACTTGTAAGGATCTTCCATGTCTTCTTTTCGTCGTCGTAGTACTGCACTAGATTGCTGGGGAGGCGGTCAGGACCTGGAGGCAGTCCTCCAACCAGAAGCAGCATCCTTTTGTTGGAACGGATTCTGTAACATCAGAAGGTAGAAGTACAGAAGACAGAAGACAGGAAAACAGATTGTGTTTGAGTTTCCGGATATGAAAACAGGACTTTGCCTATCAAATAACTTTCTTCAATTTTCCTTTCTCCTGTACTCATAAATTTATTTCTCTGATGTTACCTCATTAGATATTTTGCACACTATGTACAGCTGTGTTATACATAGACAACTTGACCTCTCCTACATATTATTAGCAAATATTTCCACAATCTGGCATAGTTTTGTGCAATATATATGAACAACATTACTTTCAACTACTTTCAAAAAGGAAATCTTACTATAGTGTGTCGTGTAGTGTCTTTTAATAAAACCATAATCCTACTTTTAATTAATTGAAATTAACATTACTTTTAAAGCGGGAATGCAGCCTCTGGCAAAAGACACTAGTTAAACCAAATGAATAAAATGTAATTTTTTAAAAAAAATTATAAAAGTGGCATACTAACATAATTAGTTAGCTAGAAAATACTGGTAAAACCTAAAGGGGGGTTTAGGGGCTTATTACTGTATATACTTTAAAAGTGACCTTAAATGTAAAACAAAAAAACAAACAAAAGGTACTATATAATATAACATAACATAACACAATAAGCACAATAAGATGGTGAAATGATAAAACATAAAACATTGCAAAAGACAGTTTTAAGACAATATATTCCAAATAGGAATAGTGAGGTGCACGTTTAAAAACCTTAATATAAATACATCCTCGCTTAAATTAATGATGGTTACGATTAAGAGAGTCACACAACGCTGGGAGTGAGTCCTCTCGTGTGGCCATCCAGTTACAAGAAATCTTTAAGCCAAGGCCAGAGCTAGACGTTCACGTCCAAAACCACGCTCCAGAGTGATGTGCAGACGAGGACGCAATGAAGAACCATGGTGTTTCTGTCTTTGGTATTATACGCGAACCCTCAGAATAAGCAAATAAGCTTTCTTTTCATTGCAAATGAAATATAACGTGGACTCTGTGATTTCTTTTCCTTATATTTATCTTATTTGTACAGTGGTTACAATGATGATCAACTTTACCATGATCGACATTTATTATCGAGTTGTTTTGTTGTTGAGTGTTATTAGCTCAGTTTAAATGGTACAGGTTTAATCCAAGCCTCGAGATCTCACAAACCAAACAATCCAGCCTATAAATAAAGTTAACTTCAACCCTAATGTGTTCTGTCAGAGAAAAGGTCAGGAAGAAAAAGCTTTCTGGCTCTAATAAACAGAGAAAAATATTACTCCAAATAAGTCTGTACTGAGGAAAGCTGTGATATATATATATATATATATATATATATATATATAATTAAAATGACCCTTTTGTCCTGAAATTCTACTTTGTCACTATATTAAATCAGAAGCGATTTAACACAAGTAAATAACTGTCTATATGTTTACTGTGTGTGTGAGGATGATGAAGAGTGAACATTCCTTTCTTTCTTCAGGGCAGATTTCTCTACCTCATTCATAGACATCGAAATTCATAGACATCATCATCACAGCCAACAGAGTAAAGCCATGTTTCCAATCAGTGCACCATCACGTTACGTAGATTAAATGCATTTCTGTTTAAACGAATGTCCTGACTACTTCCTGAACGGATTCCTTGGTCTTGGTGTGTGAGGATGACCTCATAAAAATCTCAATAAGGAACTGTTACATTATGAGCTGTCTTAATATTGTACACGAGACCAAAGCTATATTATGAATATGAGGGAATGGTGGCACATATGGCAGCAGTATGGACAGTATATAGTCAGTATGGCACTATGGGCATGATGTTATGGGATAATGTTGTGGACATATATATTATATTGGACATACTGTAGTATGCTATGGGCAGTATTTTATAAGCAGTATGTTTACGGTACATGGGAACGATGCTATGGGCAGGATGTCATCAACAGTACGTGACGGGCATGAGGTTGCCACACTCTAGGATTGAAGCATGCAGGTACCTGCTGGCTGTGGTCTGTCTGCAGTGCTGTCTGAAGGGCATCAGGTGGTAGTTCATGGCATCGAGCAGGAGCTTCTGGCACACAGGGTCACTCCTCATGAAGTCTACCGACTGCACCCTCTCGACCAGCTCCGGGGCCGGGATGAGGGCGAAGCGCAGGCGCTTCATCAGGTCCGGCGCGTAGTGCATCCTGGTCTCGCGGTCGTGCTCCAGCCACAGGACGGACATCTGGAACAGAGCTAGCTCGGACTCGACGGGCGGCGGCAGCGCGTCCAGCATGGCGCACATCTCCTCGAAGTTGAGGAGCAGCACGTCCTCCACCAGGTACTTGTTGGCCAGCTTCTTGGTCTCGTCCAGGCCGTGCAGCGCCGCGATCTTGCAGATCTGCTTGTAGTTCTGGACGGAGATCTGGTCGTTGAGGAACTGCACGCTGAGCTTGGTGACCTGTGGGATGTTCAGGATCTTGCTGACCGACAGCACCTCCTCCACCGTGTCGAGCGAGAGCGTCACGTTGGCCGTGTACAGGTACTCGAGCACCAGGCGCAGCCCGATGGACGAGCAGCCCTGCAGCACCAGGTTGCTGATGGAGCGCGGGCTGGCCAGGAGCTTCTCGTCGGGGGAGGAGGACGGCGTCCCGCCGCCGCTCTGGTCCTTGCCCGCGAGCGGCTCATTGCCGAGCCCGTGTGACGCAGAGAACAGGGACCTGAAGTACTGCGAGCAGGACGCGAGCACGGCTTTGTGGCAGTGGAACTGCTGTCCCTGCGCGGTGAGGGTCACGTCGCAGAAGAGCTGCTTCCTCCACAGCAGGTTGAGCCCGTGCAGCAGCGTGTCGCTGTGCGTCGGGTCAAACGTAGACGTCCGGTCGCCCGATCTGGACATGACTGGTCGGGAGCCGCTCGCACCTCCTACAAGCAAACAACACCGGAGCCATTTATCTCCCCGACTTTCTGAACAGCTTTTATCTGATCTATCTTTTTTCTTCTTCTGTTCCTTTCACCAGCCTATTTTTGCGCAGACGAGATTAAAGACGATGCGTAATGGCGCGCAGAACCCAAACTGCTCCATAACGCAACGCAAGGCAACGCAAGGCATGCTCACTGTATAGACTCGGGGTTTGCTATCCGATCACGTTGCCTCTCTCTCCCACACACACACACACACACACTTTCTCTCTCACTCCCTCTCTCTCTCCTACACACACACACACACACACACCACGTAGCCTACACAGGCATTTACATTTACACTAGCTGTAGATAGATGTGCGCAAGATACAAAAGCAATTAGGCGACCATCATAACAAAATCCGCGGCTGCGCCTCTTCCTCCCCGTCGTTCCCCGACGCCGGCGTGCGAGGGGAACATAAACACCGTAATAATAATAACAACGATAATTGAAAGAAAAGAAAAAAGAAAGAAAAAAAAAATCCCTGCTTATAATCGCTGAGCTTGAGCCGCGTCCGTCCGCACATCATCCCGCGCGCGAGCGATCCGGCGCGAGCGAGCCAAACTTACCTTGAGTTTACGCGGAGAAAAACAAAGTATCCCCAAGATCCTGAAGATGTGTGTATCCTCGCAGCACTTTGTCTTTGTTCTCGTCCTTTTTTTTTATTTTTCTCCCCCCCCCTTTCTTCTTCTTCTTCTTCTTTTTTAATTTTAAATCCACCCTTCTTAACTACAGACTCGACGCGCGAGGAGCGTATTTCTGTTTCTTTCTTTATTACGCGTGAATTAAAACTAAACTAAGAAGTGTGCTGAGTGCTGAGAAAGAAAGAGAGAGAGGGAGAGAGAAGGAGAGAGAACCGTGCTTTCTGCAAGAGAAGAAGAAGAAGAAGAAGAAATATACGTGTGACAAATTATGCTACCAAGAAACAACACATCATTATCCTTGGGCCTGGGGCTCAGTGAGTCGTAACGAGAGTAATAGGAAATCCACGGTTGGGGAGAGAAACGGTCGCGCATGGCCGGCGGAGAGAGACCATGCAGGGCTGTGGATGCTAGAGAGACGGGCAAAATTATGGCTCAAGGCTATTGTAAAAACTGTCGAGCGTAAATGACTGCGATTTCAAACATCTATGGAGAGAGAGAGGGGAGGAAGAAAGAAAAAAAAAGAGAGAGAAAAGACAAAAAAGAGTGAGTCTTTTTTTTTTTTTTTTTGCCTCGCCGTTATGGAGAGAACCGTCAAGTTTTAGTGCGCATTGCTAATTAGTCAATTTCTCTGTGCCTTCACAGCCCGACGGCTTTGCTGCTGAGCTGAAACTGCTAATTTCTGGGAGCAGCCTTTTTTTTTGTTGGCTGAGAACGGGATGGATGAATGGCTTGTCTCGCACAAATGACAAAAAGCCCCTGCCTTAATCTCCATCGCCAAAATACCCCCCCCCCCTACACACACACACACACACACCCTACCACCTTCTTGTCCCTCTCATCTCCCCCCTTCTTTTCCAAAAGAGAGAGACACCTGAAGTCCTGCAAACTTTTAGTCCTTCATCAGCATCAAACACCAAATAGACCAAATTTAGAATTACAATCCCAAATATTCATAATTACTCTGGAAGCAGCTATCCTGGCTAATTAAATGGCTGCACTAATTTGACGCCTCAAAGAAAATTATTTTTTCCCCCTTTCAAAATTATTAGTATTTGCAGCAAATATGAGTGTTGGTCACTATGGAATGTTTTATTCCTCTTACGCCGCAGCAATTGGACGACATTTCTATTCATTAAGGAATTGCAATAAATATTGGTCGTCCTGAAGTGCCCCCTCCCTCCATACCATAGTAATTTTACAATGAACAGCGTTTATGTTTTTAAGAATGACACCTTTTTTTGTACCAGCATATTTAACTGTTAAAATATCTTAACACACATCAGCAAAAAAAAAACACACAAAAACCCGCACCACCTTACCGGCCTGTATTTATTCCTATTCTTATTCATGGAGCGTTTTATTCCTCTTACACCGCAGTAATTTGCCAAATAAATAATATGTTTAAAAACATCAGATTTTTTTTTCCATCAGCAAAATAGCTCACTCACTTTATTTCGTCTTGTTTTTTTTCTCCTCTCCTGCTGTTACCGCTTTAAAAAGATATACCTAAAAGCAAAGAGTAGTCCTTCATTAGCACTAAAAAAAGAATCCCAAATTTAGAAATCCCAATTATTCCCAATTATTCATAGTTACTCTGAAAGCGGCCACCATGACTAATTAAGTGGCTACACTAATTAAATGCCTGTTTTATTGTTTATTTTGCTCTAAAAAAGTCATTTCTTTAAAAAAAAAATATTTACCATAGATAACGATGGCGGTCGTGCTGAATTGTTTCTGTCCTCTCATCACAGCAATTCGTCAAAATGAACAATTTCTATCTGTTTAAGAATTACGCTTTTTATCTATGTATGTTAAAATAGCTTACCATGCGGCAGCAAAATACCCCCACCATCTTACTCGCCTATATTTCCTCTGCCTCTTCTAGGTCTTTGAAAGAAATCTAATCTTTCATCATCATCATCAAACACAAAACATATTTAGAAATATGATCCCAAATATCTGTAGACACTTTGGAAGCAGCTTTTCTGACTATCTAAATTGCTGCACTAATTTAACACCTTTAATCACATCAGCAAAATACCTCCACCATCTCACCCGCTTTATTTCTTCGTCATCTTTCTCTTTCTCTTCTCTCCTTCTTCTGCTGTTGCTCATCCACAAGATATCCCTAAAAGCACAGCGTAGTCCTTCACCAAAAAGAGAAATGTAATCCCAAATTTAGAAATCCCAATTATTCCCAATCATTCATAATTACTCTGGAAGCGGCTACCATGACTAATTAAGTGGCTACACTAATTAACCTCCTGATTTATTGTTTATTTTTCTCTGAAAAGTAATTTCCTTGTCTGTTTATGAATGCCACTTTTTATCTATGAATGTTAAAAAATCTTACCAGGCATCAGCAAAATACCCCCACCACCTTGCTCTGCTGAACTACTTCTTCTTCTTCTTTTACCTCCTCTTCTTCTAGTCCTTCAAAAGGATTATGCAAAGGACCCTTTTTTCTTTACCAGGATCGAACACAAACCTAGTTAGAAATGCAATCCTAAGTACTCAGAATTACTGCGTATTTAATTAATGATAAAATATCTTAACACACATTAGCATAATACCCCACCACCTTACTAGCCTATATTTCTCCTTATTCACCTTTTTCTTCTTCTACTAGCTCTTTAAAAGGAGGACACAGATTCGAAATCTAATCTTTCATCAGCATCAAACACAAAACATCTTTAGAAACGTGATATCAAACATTCCGAATTACTTTAAAAGCACTAATTAAATTGCAGGACAAATTGAATGCCGGCAAAAAGTAAGAGGAATTTCCTCAGGAAATTTATATTTGCAATAAATATTGGTGGCAGTCATCCTGACATGTTTTCTTTCCTTACATTTTATCGAGATTTAAAATCTTTAGTTATTATCTTTAGTAATCTAATCTATATAGGAAAAACATCTACCACATTTTTTCTAATTCTTCAAAAGGAATTTACAGAGCCCCCGAGTGGTTGCATCATTTTTCTTTCTGTAACTTGTTTGTTCGCTTTATTAAATCGCGCTCACAGTTTTGTAAAACCGTGCATAGGATTTAGTTAAATAAGGGAACGAACTAGAAAAACTGTTGCAATTTTGTTTTACCACACAACTTAGTAAACCATGCAAAAGAATCAGAACACAGCTCAGACACAATGACTCCCAGGCTCCGACTTTGGTACCTGCAAGCTTTAGTGCTGAATCAGCATCAAACACAAACTATATTTAGAAATGATTTATTACTATTTATTTCAGTTTCTCCTCAGGTCACAACCTGTGACATGCCTTTTTTATTATTTTCCCCTCCAAAATCAATATCTATAATCTTTGTATGAAAAAAAACAGGAGGAAGGTCCGCACGTTATCTCTTGATAAGAAATAAACATGCATATTTAAAAAACGTGTAAATGTAAGGTCCAAAAGAACATTTGTTTATATTTTACAGGGGAATTGTGATTATTAATGCGAAAAGATTTAATCAAAACCTGGTCTCTAGAGCAAACAGTGAAGTCTGGTGTGTATTTTTGCTTGTTTGTTTCATTAGGGAAGCTGGCGAGGGAAGGGGCGTTTATAGCTGCTAAGTGATAACAGGAACGTTGCTGGATGTTCCACAATGCTAACAATGTTAACTCTAAACAGAGAAAAAAAAATTGTTTTGTGATAAATGCAAAACTGTAACATGCAAATTGTTGTGGCATAAGAGAGAAAACGTTCAGTTTTTTTAGAAATCCATCAACTTTGGCACTGTAACTATTTCTGTTTCATCAGACCATCGAGTGATTAATTCTTTTCCTATAACCGCACCACACCCATGCAGTTATTCTTTGCATATAAAATGTCTTATCAAAATGAAAATGCAATAAAATGAATATTACAGTAATTGTCATAACCCATTTTTTCAGTGTATAGGATTTAGTGTTCATATTAGGCATAAAAACTGCTATCAGTGATAACTGGAAATCATTTTGTGCTCTATAAAAGAGCCAGGAGTGTTAGTATGCAAACAAATATTAGAGATGCAACAAGTTAATGTTTATTTTTTTAAAAATGAAAAAGGAAGAGAATCACCAAACCAGAAGGAAATTCAATTACTTAAATAATATATTAAATAACAAATGAGTATGATTTCTGATCATTTTCTAAAGAGCTATTTAACAAAAAATGTTCTTATCGATCTGGAATCTCGTCATAGTGTCATAGCTCATAACCAGTGGAACGCGGCGGGTTAAAATTGATATGCTATCAGCCAATTCTCCGTTGACTTGTTAGACCATCTGAGATGGCCGTCTCTCCGAGCGTTTAAGCTTCGTCTAGCGTCTCGGTTCTCCTGAGGCCCTTGGACTTGAGACGGCGGGGCATTCCGGGTGTGTGCCGTGTTACGGTGGGGCGTCGAGTGAGTCTCATCATGTTAAAGCGCAGACTGTGGACTTAATTAAACCCTTAGAGACTGCAAATCACTGAGAACATTTACAACTCTCTCTTCCCCTCGGTTAAAAAGCCAACTCTTATTTATCGCCAGCGTCGCACACGTAATGCTCGTGAGTGGAGTATTGGATGTGAGTGGAGTTTCCATACTCTAGACTCAGAGAGTGAGTGGTGTGATCATCACCGATACACACACACACACAAGTCCAACTGCATGCCCAATACATATCCATACTCTGACCTGGTCAGAAGTATTAGCGTTTTACGAGCTAATAAAACGGTGTGATGCCATACTCTTATAGGAAAATCATCAACAATTATATACTTTGATAAAGTGGATCTACCGATAAAAAAACTATATGTATAAAAAAAAAACTTGTCAACTGTATTTAGTGTTTAATATTATAAGATCCCAGTTATCCAACCATATGATTATTTCTCAACATTTGTATTCCTTCCAAGCTTAAAATAATCTGTTCTACTGGACCATTTCAAGCATTTCTTTCTAAGAAGGAAGCAAAATGGTCATTAAAACTTAAAATGTCCACTAGTATTTAAAAACGGGTCTTATGAGACCAATTTGTCCGTATTCAAGACATTTTCACCTGCTACACTAGCATGTTTATTGTTGTTGTGTGAAGTTGATTATTTTCCGATAACAGAACATCCCAAAGAGTTTTACTTCTTGTACACCTCATTAGTTTACTAAAGATTCATGATAATTAATGTTGTGTAACAAGTTAGTTCCTGTTCTCACTTACATTATAGCAGCTATAAACATTCATTCCAGTCTCTCTAAAAAAAAAAAAAAAAAAAAAACTCAAAACATACCACCAAAACAAACAAACAACAACAGCAAAAAAAAAAAAGCTTATCATGTTCCCAAAACCCATCTGTCCCAGAGATATCAATTTCACATTAAACATTAATAATTTTATTTATTTCATCTTGGGAAATTTTAAATCTTAAATTTATTTCACAAAGATGTTAGGAAGAATTTAGCAGCACTGGGAGGGCCGTCTTCAGCAGGGGCAGACAGTGAAGCAACCATGTCGCGGTTAGTGTAGCTGGGTTATCTTAACATATATAATTAACAAATAAACTAGAATCTAAAAAATATATAATTTTCTTACATTAGTTCTGCTGGACACTAGACCTCTTTTTTACACATGTTCTGATGTTATTTTCTATCTGCTTCGCCATTTGCAGGGCGACTGAATATACAGTCTATCTTACACAGGAAATAGTTACACTGTTCAAACATACATATGTCACCTACAGTAGGTGTTTATTTCAAAAGCTTTATATTGTGAAAAAAGGGAGATTAGGAAATGTATGTTTCTTACTCCTTAATTTGTTATTTTGTAAATATATTTAGTTTTATTCATTTATTTTATTACATTTATTTCATTTATTTTATTATTTGGAAATGTTGCAATTTGTACAATATTTTATTAATTTCTCCGATACACAATTTCTAAAAAAAAAAATTAATCGGACATTATGATGAAACAGTTACTCAGTACTTGAGTTGTCTTTTCACCGAATACTTTTTTTTAAACTCTTACTTGAGTAATATTTTGAATGGCTACTTTTTACTTCTACTTGAGTAATATAATTTTGAAGTACAGCTACTCTTACTTGAGTACATTTTTTGGCGACTCTACCCACCTCTGTCAATTATTCAGGCATCCAATTTTATTTAAGAAAAAGAATTATAAATTCAGAACAAAACCCAGCACGAAGAGACGATTGTCACAAGGTGGATGAGGAGTGACCACCTTTTCAACCAACATTTCCTATTAGTTTCCCTGATGTTATAGAATAATAAGCTATTAAAGAATGAAATTCAGTAGAACGTTTTTCTGTAAGAAAACTAAAACTAAAAGCACTTATGAAAGTAGTCTCTGGTATCAGTGCTTTGTAACAGAAAGTCTTTAAGGTGGAGGATGTTGTGTTTTTCCCTGTATTTCTATTTCAGTTTTTATGAAAGTTTGAGAAAAATAAAGCGCTAACATGAGCAAGAACAGACAGGAACTAATCTGCTCTGTGATTGCTTCATGACATTAAACAAACCTGTAAACAGATATTAATTATGACATGTGCTTTAATCAGTAACATTTACTTCGTTTCATGCTGTTACAGGAAAATAATAACTGCTTCCATTCCACTGTTGATTAGTTTTCTATAACAGCGTGCCTGTAAGTGTCTTGTTCCTTATTTAGTAGTCATTTAGATTATTTGGAAGCATTTACATTTTTAGAGCAACATTCCATCTAATTTTAATGTCAGTTACATCCTATAATGTTACAGGATGTCTGAAAAATATTTTATAGATTTTATATATAGAGGACTGTTAAAAATAATTCTAGTTAAAGAAAAAGCTTGTTTTACTTGGTGGCATGTTGTGGTGAGGTGATTTACACAATGTGAGTTCCACAGAGCAATGTTCTATTGTGTTTTATATAGTATTCACTATATTTCAACAATCTATATCTGTATCTTATGCCTTTTTAGAAACCTAAAAAAAAAAAAACTCAGATAAAATGTCCTGGAAAAGCAGGAAGAGAGAGAGAGAGAGAGAGAGAGAGAGAGAGAGAGGCATAGAAGGAGTGAAAGTTAGTAGCTGAAACTCCTCCAAGCATATTTCCTTTGCTTGGCTGCAGTGGGGAGAGTATGCTAAGATAGAAAGTATTATTTTCCTAAATGGAAGGTGTCAGATGGTCACGCTGGGGTGATCGGCTGTTCAAGATCACCGCTTCCCATCTGCAATTTGTGACGTGTGAAAGATTCAGCCCAAATGTGCTCACAAACTGGAAATCCGCAGCACTTTTTCTTATCGGCGCCGAGCAAGATAACCAGGTGCTTTACAGATCAGGGAACAGATCATATTAATATCACGGAGCGCTGCGATATCATCTTGTTTGTAAAAATATTTTTGCTAACTAAGTGTGGTGCAATGGCAACGTTCAGAAAGTAGCTTTTTGTGTAAGAAGTTGGTATTTTTTTTATTATATGTACTATCATTACATATTAAAGCCTTTGACTTATGTGGAAGAGCCTGAGCTTTAATAGTGTGGATTTTTCACACCCTCTAGTATGTTAGGATTGTTAAAAGATGCTTGCAGTTATTTTCACTCAACCTGCACTTTACAGCATAAAGCCGCGTTTATTCCGTGTAAATGATCTGCGTGCTTTATGCTATATTTGTAGCCTAACGCACCACTTAGTCCTTTGTGCGCAGCAGCATGTTAGTAATAATGACTCTACATACTGTATAAGGCCGGTCACATTGAATAGAAAATATCCTTCCCTTTTATAGATTCGTGACAGTCACAGCCGAGATGGAGACGAGTGAGGCGTATCAGTATTTGTAATCTTTTCAGATGTGCCAACATTGCTAGCAAGAAAATCCTACAAAGGAGAAACAAAAGCTAAATTTAACAGAAAAGAAGACAAAAGTTTATTGAAACCCCCCCCCCCAGAATTACCAGAAACCGATCAAAATTTTACAAAAAAAATGCAAACAATTAAATATGTACTAATAAAATAAATAAATAAAAAACAAAATTTTACCACACAAAAATCCCCTTTTTAAAATTCTTTCTTTTTTTTTAAAAAAAAGAAAGTTTTTACCAAGAAACATCCAGAGTTTACCACAAACATTTTACCACCAAACAAACTGAATTTTACTTCAAAGCCCAGAATGTTACCACAACCAAAACAGATTTCATCAACATAAAACTCAAAGTTTTACCACAGAAACCCAATACAGTTTACCATACAAACATACTACTGATTAAAAAAAACCCTAAAAGAAATAAATTTAATACAATATGAGGCATAATTTTACCAAATCACTATTGAAATGTCTTTTAGAAAAATCTGGAAATTTACCACAAAACCCTGGAATTTTACCATTAAAAACAAACAAACAAACAAGACACATCAACAAAACTACTAAACAAGATATTGAAATGAAACAAAAACAGAATTTTAGCTCAATATCTTTGCACAAAATCCCAGAATTTTATCTCTCACCCCCCCTCCGAAAAAAAACTAAGTATCATAAAAAAATTCATAACTTACGCTAAACAAAATGGGCTGCAAAAATATCTTCTTTTTTTGATCATAACCCCCACCCCCACCCCACATACACACACCCCACCCCACACATACACATATACAAAAACCAAGAGAAAGCTTGAAGTTCATGAATTCCAAAGTTCACCTCCATAAAGTTGGAAAGTGAACGAAGTGAGTCTTTTTAGGTCCCACTTTCTTTCCTCTTCAGTCAGTTTGTTTTTTTGCTGAGTGAATTCTTGGGTCAAAATCTTTAAAAGCAAAAAACTTTTCAGGTCTTTTCAGGTACATCACAAAAAATACTAAACGCCAGATAAACCGCTGTCATGGCACCAGTGTATTTTTGACCTTGCCGTATTATGAGGCAGTTTCATAACATATACAGTATACTGTATGTCTAAACTGTGATTCAGACATCAAAGCTTCCTTTATATACCTTACTGTATATTCTGTAAAACATTCAGTAAACATAGAAATGAAATGCAGTAGCAAATAGCAAATGGAAATGTACTTTTTCCATATGATTGATTCAACAACACAATAATGATCCAAATTAGCTTTAATACTCTGTGTGTGTAGGGGGAAGGGAATGTTTTCATATCTCGGTGGGAACCAAATGTCCTCACAAGGATAGAAATTTTTGATGGTTTTGATTTTGTGAGGACATTTGGCTGGTCCCCACAAGGAAAAAAGAAACAACGACAGAATAAACTATATTAAAGGCTTACTATTGGGTCCTGAGGTTAGCATAGCATTGCTTAGATGCATTAATATTCATGTCAGTGGAAGGTCCTCACAAAGATAGTAATAGAAACCTGTGTATGTATGTGTGTGTGAGTGTGTGTGTCCCACAGGAGTGTTGCGTTGGTGTAGCAATGTAGATGTGCTGCTTCTTTCTCACATATGGGCTTCTAATGGGCGAGTTCTCGACCAGGTGGGCCCGGGCGCTTGGAGACCTGCAGATGATCACTCATGACAAAGAAAACACAGCAGCGAGAAAGAGAGAAAGAGAATGTGTGTATGTGTGTGTCAGTGTGTGTGTGTGAGAGAGAAGAGTAAAAGAAGAAGTGTCCCCAAGAGAGCATCTGGGCAGCCAGGGCAGAGACATGATGGGACACTCAAGGGACAATAGCATTTCTCTGTGTGTCTGTGTACCTGAGTGCATACGTGCAAGCAGGCATTTTAGTGTGTGTGTGTGTGTGTGTGTGTGTGTGTGTGTGTGTGTGTGTGTGTGTGTGTGTGCACTGCTAACGGGTAGCCACCCTCAGGGTTGGCAGCAGCAGCAGTAGAGCCGTGTGCGATGGAGCGGCTGTGGGCTCAGTGGCGCGATCACCTGGGGAAGGTAAAGCCACTGGAGCAGAGCTGATGCTTATTTCTGAGGAGAACTGGGAGATTTTATTAGTTAAAGCAGCACCCAAACCCAATCGCTCCTCACAGGGACACACCAAACAAACAAAGAGTTTACAGGTAGGACAGACAGCCTTCCTGAAATGACTAAATGACTGCAGGGTTACATCTAACTCAACTCCTGAGACGATTCCTCACACACTTTATAGACGATGTGCAATTTACTCTCCACGTCATGTTTCATAAAATAAATAAATAAAAATAAATAAATAAATAAAAATAAAATATATATAACATTATTTTTTTATCATGAATTAATTAATTTGTTTTTTAATATGGTTGTTTCTTTTAAAATTATGCATTTCCACATGATTTCTATATAACTCATTTGTTTGCTTTTGATGTGATTTACCTTTACACAAATAAATACTATATTTTTATGTCATTTTTAGAAGAATATTTTTTTATGCATTTTCTGTTTAACCTGAGATTTTTAATCACAATTCTTTTTGCATGTGATTTTTTTATTACATTTTTTTTTTTATTTTGCATGTGTTTTTTATTGTGTTTGTTTTTTCACAGAATCATTTTAACATGATTTTATTTTATTTTGTAATTTTTTATATAACTAATTTATTTTTCACACAGGATTGTCACAACTGTTATTTAGTTTCACGTGTTTTAGTTCCAACAACATATGATTGAAGATGAACAAAATGTGATTTTTTTAAAATGATTTCTTCACATGATTTATTTGCTTGTACAGATTTATTTGCTTGTTCATGTGTTTTCACTTTTTTATGTTTACACTGATTTATTTTCAAGTTTTTACTTATGATATATTTTTCCTAGGTGATTCTTACACTAATCTTTTATTTTCCTCATTATTATTTACACAAATTTATTTTTACAGTGATTCCTACCCATAACTACTATAATGTTTTTTTATGAGTAATTTATTTTTATGTGGTTTTTACATAATTTTTTGATGTAAATTAAATTTTGTTTTATTTTCAGATGCAGGTTTTTTATTATTATTATTATTATTATTATTATTATTATTATTATTATTATGTTTTACAAATTATTTCTTTATTTTTACATGTAAATTTTACATGTAGTTTATTACTTTCAGTGAGTTTGTGTTTTCTTCCCTTTGATCTGATTTTCTGACACAAATAAATTTGTTGGTTACGTGATCACCTATTTTAATTGATGTACTGCATATTATTTTATGTGCTGTGATTTTTCCCATAAAGGACCCTCAACATGTATCAGATCACCTAATACACAAAGCAGATTGTGTTATTTGTTGAATCCCCCTGTTTTGCCGTTCCTTTTGGTGCAAAAAAGAAAAGCAACATTCGAAGACATTAAGCCTTTAATTTCATTTCCTTTGCTTTGTTCCGACACCGCTGTAACCCATTTGAAAATGGATAATAATATGGTCAGCACCACCCAATTACTCCCTCCAGTCAGCAGTGAAACAAACGGGGACCAAGCAGGGAATTTTACATTATCTGTGCTCCCTTGGATAGTCTGACAATAATAACTGCAACACAACGTCAAGCTGTGGCTGCCAAGCTCGGCTTGTGCGCTTTACAAACTTCCGAAATTAACCTTTGGTTGAAATGAAAAGGCAACTCCACTTAACTTGTTACTACAAAAAAACAAACAAACAAAAAAAAACCCTGACATGAACAGTAGCAGGCCTTATATCACAGCATCACTGCGTTTTCTGCTGAACGCAGAAATATGATTGGTCAGGAGGTGTTTGATACATTTCGATTACAGCAGCAAGGTTTATATAAAAGCACTCTATAATTCTATAATTCATGACCATTTCTGCCCTCTTTCTGTACACTGCTTGCTTGCTGTGTGTTTGGTTAGTATTGTTGGAAGGAGTCTCCAGTGTCGGGGTTTTGTACATTTTCAGACATACAGTAGAAAAGTCTTCTTTTTTGTGTTTTGTTTTGTTCAAATTCCACTAAATTAAATGTTAAAAAGGAGTGAAACGCTTCAGGACGTGGTGTTATTGGAAAGTTAAAAAAAAAAACCTCATGGTGGGAAACGCGACGCCGCTTCAGCACACCATCTAGTTGTAGATTGATTTCCACTTGCACTGGTAGTAAAGGGCACATTCCCAATTATTATATGAATTTGAAATGGTATAAAAGGAAACTCTGGAATCTCGGTTTTGTACAATACTCGTACTGAATTAGCCCCGCTGTATTCTCTCTCTCTTTCTTTCTCTTTCTCTTTCTCTCTCTCTGTGAGAGCTACCTTCTCCCAGAGCTACTGTAGCCGTCGATTTGGCACCAAACCCTTCAAGATGTCCCCAGCAGGCTTCTGCATCGCTGGCCACGTAGTAGAGTGTGTGGTTTCCTTTAAACAGCTGTAATTTGTATTTCCAATCACCGTGCTGATTTCTGCTCATTATATCGCTGTTTCACACCGGTAAGTGAGCAAAAGTTTGGATTGATTGACTCTAATTAAGTAAAAAACGTTCCGAGCCACGGGTTTATTACCATGCTAGCTAGCCACAAATGTCAGAGACTTTCACAAATTATTATTCTGTTAAGATGAATGTGTGGGAGAGCAGGCAAGTGTGGAGGAAAAAAAGGAACATACATTATTTTCCTGATGAATTTGTTTGCCACTTCTCTCTCTCTCTCTCTCTCTCTCTTTTTTTTTTTACATTTTTTTTTGTCTTTTCTTCACAGACGTTTTTTTTTCTCCCCCCCCCCCCCCATCCCCACCATACACGTTTAAATGACTACGCAAACTCATCAGCATCATTCACGCGGCTCGAGTTGTTGTCACTGTATCAATATCAAATTCACAGGTGTAAACAGGGGCATTAATCCAAGGAGGCACAAAAGGTGTTCGCTAAATATGATATCTCTTCAAAAAGCCATTACTTCTGACTTCTGGTGTCACTCTGCTAACTGTACCCGGGAACACAGCCTCCGTCTGAAATGACTCAATATCGCAGAAACAGGAGTAACTCAGAGTTATTTGTTTTACAAGGGAAAAGTGAAAAGAATAAGGATATTAACATGAACATCATGATTATTTATAGCTCCAGCCCTTTGTGTCTGGGGTGACTATGCTCATGCGCTGCATAAGACGAAACGAATACAAAAGAAAGATTGTCTTTTGCATCTCATAAAGCGCACGCATGTGCATAAGCGCGTGTCTGTGCACAGCGTCAGAGCGGCGCGGAACGACGACGGATGGATTTGATGCATGTTTCTAGAGAAATTAATGACACTATGGCGTTCCAGGTTTGGTGCCATTTATTTCGCAGGATTGATTAGCAGGATAGAGGGCGCAGATGAATGTGTTTGGGAAGTGTACTAATTTAAAATATGGCTGCCCAAACTGGAAGAGATAGCAGAGAGACACTTCATCCTTCAAAACATGACCATGGCATCCAGAGCACGTAAAAAAAAAAAAAAGAGAGAGAGAGAGAGAGAGAAGAAGAAAAAAAGAAGAAAAAAAAAAAAACGAAGAAGCAAAACCAGGTCTCGCCGCACAAAAACGGATACGCTACCCTGCGAATATAGCGTAACAGACCATGTTCGACACTGAGTTATCCTGAGATCCTGACAGCAAATTGTTGCACGTAGCTCAGACATGCGGTTGTATTACTCATCAGTGGCCTCTACTTTGGCTTGATTGTTTCATTAACAAGTCTCCGGAGTGAGATTTCCCGGAGCCTTGCGTTAGATGCAATCCGGATGAACACGCCCTGACAGGCTGCGAAGAAGCAGCAGAGCATCACGCACACGTAGCTTCATATACGGCTGTCAGGAATGCAGGAAGTCGGTTCGGGGGGTTTACAGAAGCGTTAAGACAGAAGCGTGCCTGAATTATTCACTCCTGATTGGTCAGAAGGATTAGCTAATAATGCAAATCGCAGTGCATATGTTTCTATCCTGATGATATGGGCTTGCGACAGAACAGTGGTTTAAACATTCAGATGGATCTCCAGTGTACTTTCCAAGGCTTAAACCAATCAAATTAGACTTCCCCTCTAATGTGACCTCATATAAGAAGAACCCCTCCCCCGGCAACACATGATCACCACATAGTTGATTAGTTTCCTATACCGGCGCCATGCTGAGGGGTTTACAAAAACAATCAAGTTCAATTTGTGAAATTATTTTCTTCTTATTTCTTTCTATATTTCTGTATTTCATAGGTATAGGTGTGTATATTTATAGCAATACCTACGTATAAAATGCACAGGCTTAAGTAAACGTACGAGGAGTTAGCCAGCCGAACTGAAACGAGAAACCCGTCCCAAATGAATTTGTCACCGGCGCACATTAGTCATGTGATGAGAGAAAATAGGAACACGAGTGTTTTCATGGGGTTCTGAGGAACGCCAGTGGGTAGTGCTCACACAACATCCTTCTGTGCATACTATTTACCCCTGGATCGCTTCAGGCTAATGTCTCAATAATTTTCCTTCTCTCTCTCTTTCTTTTTTTTCCCCTCTTTTCTCTCTTTTTTTTTTTTTTTTTTTTTTTCGCAGGTCCTTCCCACAAAGGACTTGACTAATGATCCATGGACAAAATGAAGCATTTAAATTTATTCATTAATCATTCATCTCCAGCTCATTGAAAATGCTAAACTTCCACAAAATTAAGATTGAATATTGAAAAGTGATTGAGAGAGACAGTTCTGCGGGCGGGAAGACGTGGGGGGAGAAAAAAAAGGAACAAACAACGAAAAGAGTGACAGAGAGCGAGAGAGAAAGAGAGAGAGAGAGACACGGCGAGGGAGGATGCGTGTACTTTGGCCATGGGCTGCTTAAGACTACGCAGGTATACTAACCACAGGATAAGGTCAAGAGGGGTTTTAGTAGGTGTAATTAGATCCGGGAATGTGGAGAAGCGTAGAATTTCTGTCAACACAGCCCTGTAATTATTCTCTTTTCCAATTAATGGTGACATAGATTAATTATCTGATGAGGCAAAGCCAATTGCAATCATTCACCCAGCTAAAATTAGATCATTCCTGACAGCAGCATGAAAGTCACCTGTTTCATTGTTATGGATTGGGCTGTGAGGAGCAGAGAGGGTGGAGAGAGTGAAGCACGCTTGAAGAGGGTTATAAGTGAGTTGTCTGGCACAAAGGTGAGCGTCCAATTACTCTGCTATCTGCACCGTAGGCATCGGCCTGTTAAGTCCATCGAGGTCCACGCGCCTCGGTCTGTCGTCGGCGTCGGTCAGGAAGGCCGAGATGCGCTGGATTGCCCTGGACAAGTCCTCCTGTTTAAACAGGCAAGCAGATATGCAAAAAAAAAAAAAAAAAAGTGTAATAATAATGCATTCAAAAAAAAAGAAAAGAAAAAAAAACCAAGAGGCTGTGATATGGAGGCGAGCGACGCTGCTGCTGCTCCATCTCAGCCTACACACAACATCAGACAACGTAAGGAAAAAGAGACAAGAGGATGAGATGGCATGCGGCACTCCTGGTGAACTGTGCATGTGGGTTCAGTGCACATCTGCTCTAAAACAAAAAAAAAAAACTCAGCAACCAGATTTTCTATTAAACTGCCTTGCACTGTCAACCAGCTTGGGAATCTGAGCTGGGCTAGCCATGCAGAAATTCTCTGACTAACAATTATATCAGAAACAAGATCTTGGATTACGTTCCCCCGAGAGCAGCGCAGCGGGCATCCGCTCCAATTATTACCGGCCATTCACAACTCTCCACCCTGTTCTCTGTTGTTAGCAATTGTCAATTATGCTATCCCTGGTGTAAACTTGCATAACCCTGAACGGAGTGCCCTGATTTGGCAGGAGCGTTCGCGAGATGACAGCCTCATGCTCTCCCATCCCTCTCGTTCTCTATCCCCTCTTACATCCACCCCCCCCCCCAATCACACACATACACACATACACACACACTTCTCCGCACTACATCCCTCCACTCTAGTTGAGCTAGTCGGAGGCAGTCATTTGTGCCTCAGGAAGACACAGTGACAAATCAGTGGCGCTACTTTTCGTGATTGGGCGTTCCTCTCCAGTGGGCGTGTGGGTGTCTTGTGCCTGTGCAACCCGCTGAAGAATCCGGCTGCTTAAATAAAACTGCTGTTGATTGAAGTGTTGAAATACTGCGGGAGAAAGCTAATATAGTCTCCCCCATGGCATCTGTTACACAAACTCCACCTTGTTACAGGTACTCAGGATGGGAAGTTTTTTTCGAACGCCGCGCGATGGCGAGAAATTCTCGGTGACAAATCAACGGATACCGCCAAGTATAAAAGGACACCTTTTTTAAAAAAAAAAAAAAAACACACACACTGTTATGAAAACTAACATTTACAGAGCAAACCCGGCATACTCAAATCTGATTGGTCAAAAGGTATTGCGCGTATTCTAATACGTTAACATTTCCAACCTACAGACTTGTGCAGTTTCGTGGTAACTAGTGATGACTAAGTATGTTACTTTTGTCTTAATAACTTAATAAAGGGAGGAAAAAGGAGCGGTTGCTGAGGTAACAACTGTGTATAGCTGCTCTGGAACGGAACCAGGTTGCCGTGCGGACGTTCTTCAGAATCAAACGCAACTATGGACATTTTGAATGTTATTAGAGAATTTGAAAACACAAAAACACAACCTGTTGGAGAATTGCTGTAGTTTAAGAGGAATAAAACACTGTCAGATCTGCTATGCTACGGCTTTCTCTATGCTAACCTGTGATTTGCTGAGTCATGGTGCCAAGCAGCAATCATGCTGCTGTTTCGTTGCCTTATGCTAATTTTGTAGCTAAGATGGGATGTTCCATAGCCTACCGTTCACTATGCGGAATGCTAGCCGCCAAAATATATTTAGCTTTAAACCTTTCACTTTGTTTACTTCAATGAAGTACTTTTTTTTTTTTTTACTAGTTTTACGAGTTAACTTCCTTTACAGATTAGCCAATCATGCTAACGCTACCTGCTACTCACACTCATCAGTCATACCAAATATTCACTACTACTTCCTTCTAAGATTTAATTTCTCGCTGTGATGCCTCTATAGAGATTTCATGTGATATATAGGAAGAAACTATGGTCTTAGATTTTTCTTTAACTTAACAATCATTACTAATTGTTATTTGTAGTAAGGAACCACGGTTGTACTTGTAGGTTGGGAATTTAAAAAGCAACCGACCACATGTGTGATTACACGATTGGTCAGTTTTTTTTGGATCTCCTCGTTTTAGGGGGAAAACAAGTACTACTGTACAATGTGGAATTCCAAAACATGCAGTTCCGTGCATGTCCACTAGAGGCTACTTCCAAAAGGGAGTCACTCCCCATAGAGCCCCTTGTTAAAATATATTGTAGAAATTTAGAACAGAAATAAACATGTTTTGGACCTGGTACATTAAAAAAAAAACATTTTTTGATCTCAGTTGCTAGATTTCCCATTCAGGACAACTGCACAGGGGTGAATGTTTATGTAACTCATCAGTTAAAATTATATCATGCCATAAATGTACGCATAATTAGCGGTGTGGCTGATTTGGATGACAGCTGTATTGCAGGTTTTGAACCGCTAGCTCTCTGCTATGCATCACTTTAGCTACCCAGCTAATTGGAATGGTCGTAGTTCAACTTGTAATAAAATAAATGTAGGTGTTCACATGGGATCGAATGTAGGGTGTGGATGATAGAGTTTGATCAAATGAATTAGCATATAAACGAAGGTTAGTCTCACTAGCTTGTGAGCGGTAATTAAATTAGGTAGGTTGGTTCCAAACAACATCCAGGCTCTGTTCGTTACGCCCATTTGCCCATTTATGGATTAACTGGGGGTTTCGGAGGAGTCAGTCTTCCAAACCGCTCTTAACCATATGGGTGACGTCACTGACGGTTTGTCCAGTCTATGGTTTGGATTTGTCACTTTGCAGGATCATAGCTATCTAGAACGGAATTGTACTGTAACATCACTTATTGTTATGCTGTTGCTTTGCTGTTGCAGTCACGTTCAGTTCAGTTCTAGTGTGAACTTCATCTAGGGTGAGATTACAGCTAAATGTTAGCCCTCTGTAGGACGCTTATGATGGCTGTCCAAAATAAAAACAAAAAACAAAAAGCCATGTATTACTGTTTTTCATTCTGGACTAACATTTATTCATAGACTATATACTGTAGGGTTGTACTGACTGATGTGTCGTGTCTAAATAAGCTTTGCATTAATAAGCCTGGTTAGTGCTAAGGTTGTTCTGTTAATAAATTCCGGGAAGGCCCTCCGTCCTGGGCTCACGTGCAGCTTTAGGTACCGAGTGAAAACCACAAAGGTGAGTCATTCGACACTGTGGACTTTTCACCAGTATTATATGCAGGTCTGCTTTCCGCTAGAGTTATTGCGGTATTAAGTAAATCAGCAGTGTGTGCATATGTGTGTGTGTGTGTGTGTGTGTGTGCGTGCGTGCATGTGTGCGGAGTTGGGCAGGGGAGACGAGATCTATGCTAAGCTGCGACAGAGTTGAGTAAGGCTGCTCCTTTGTCCTTCACACTTGGAGGAGTCCTAAGAACTCCTCGCCTTCATGCTCCATTCCCCAGGCCGGCTTCCTGAGCTCGCCTCCCTTGACTGAGCCGCAAACACACCAGGGCTCACCTCATTACAGTGCCCGCATCACACCCACATTTTCACCATTAGCTTGTTGGTAAAAAAAAAAAAAAAAATTCTTCTTATAAATATGTTTTTAATATTCTGACCGTAGTGCAAATGAATCAGCTTGTTATAATTCTGGTACTGTTGCTATAGTAACAATACCCAAACAATACCCGGAAAAAAAAAATGTAATAAGTGTGATATGTGATATGGTGACGTTTTCTGTAAGGAGATGTTTATTAATGTTGATGGAAGAAGGAGTCTCCAGTGTCAGGTGCGTAGCGTCACGTAGGTTGCTGTAACGTAAGCCGACCAGACAAGTCACATGGTACCTTTGATAATATGATCTTTCAGATAAGGTTATGCATTAACTCGCGACACAAACGGGATCTCTTACACCGATTGTGTATATATATATATATAAATGAATTTTTATATATATGTATATGCATGTGTTATGTGCATGTGTTATGTGTATATATATATA